>JADRCH010000086.1:3344604-3405092 GCA_019843965.1 Rhynchomys soricoides
CACCACCACCACCACCACCACCACCACCATCACCACCACCACCACCATCAACATCAGGGTGGATTTCATCAGAATTGGCATTACCTATTTCAGGCAGGACTCAACTTGGATTCTTGGTTTTGACTCATGCCACTTAGAAACCCATACTTCTCTATCACTCTCCTTCCTCCCACGTCCCTGTGAGTCTTTCCAGAATAGAAGTCTCTTTGGATCCAGTGCCTAAGCCTGAGTCCTTCTGTTATGCCTTAAATGCTGAAGAATGCACCTGGAATGTTGCTTTTTTTTTTTTTAAGGTTGGTTAGCTTATCTATTTTTGTTTTAAATCATGCATAAAATTTTATATAGTAAACTTATTTCTAGGAATTTATGCTGACAAAAATATGTATGTACTGTGGGATATCTATCACAGTATTATATACAATGGTGAATTATGAGAGACATGTCAAAATTAAATACAGAAGTAATAAAATATGAAATTACTTGTCCTTCCTTACCTTTTTTGATAACTTATGGTTGAAAGTTGATTTTATTCGATATTAGAATGGCTACTCCAGCTTGTTTCTTGGGATCATTTGCTTGGAATATTGTTATCCAACCTTTTAGTCAGAGGTAGTGTCCGTCTTTGAACTGAGGTGTGTTTCCTGTATACATCAAACTTCTGGGTCCTGTTTACATATCCAGTCTGTTAGTCTATGGCTTTTTTGGGGGGAATTGAGTCCACTGATGTTAAGAGATTAAGGAAAAATGACTGTTGCTTCCTGTTATTTTTGACGTTATTTTCACGTTTGTATGGCTATCTTCTTTTGGGTTTGTTGAAAGATTAATTTCTTGCTTTTTCTAGGGTGTAATTTCCCTCCTTGTGTTGGTGTTTTCCATCTATTATTCTTTTTAGGGCTGGATTTGTGGAAAGATAGTGTGTAAATTTGGTTTTGTCATGGAATATCTTTTTTTCTCCATCTGTGGTAATTGAGAGTTTTGCTGGGTATAGCAGTCTGGGCTGGCACTTGTGTTCTCTTAGGGTCTGTATGAGATCTGCACAGGATCTTCTAGCTTTCATAGTCTCTGATGAGAAGTCTGGTGTAATTCTGATAGGTCTGCCTTTATATGTTACTTGACCTTTTTCCCTTACTGCTTTTAATATTATTTCTTTTCTTAGTGCATTTGGAGTTTTGATTATTATGTGACAGGAGGAATTTCTTTTCTGGTCCAGTCTATTTGGAGTTCTGTAGGCTTCTTGTATATTTATGTTCATCTCTTTCTTTAAGTTAGGGAAGTTTTCTTCTATAGTTTTGTTGAAGATATTTACTGGCCCTTTAAGTTGGGAATCTTCACTCTCTTCTATACCTATTATCCTCAGGTTCTGTCTTCTCATTGTGTCCTGGGTATCCTGGATATTTTGTGTTAGGAGCTTTTTGCATTTTGTATTTTCTTTGACTGTTGTGCCAATGTTTTCTATGGTATCTTCTGTGCCTGAGATTCTCTCTTCCATCTCTTGTATTCTGTTGGTGATGCTTGCATCTATGACTCCTGATTTCTTTCCTAGGTTTTCAATCCCCCCCCCCCCCGTTGTCTCCCTTTGTGATTTCTTTATTGTTTCTGTTTCCATTTTCAGATCCTGGATGGGTTTGTTCAATTCCTTCACCTGTTTGGTTATGCTTTCCTGTAAGTCTTTAAGGGATTTTTGTGTTTCCTCTTTAAGGGCTTCTAGCTGTTTACCTGTGTTCTCCTGTGTTTCTTTAAGGGAGTTATTTATATCCTTTTTAAAGTCCTCTATCTTCATCATGAGGAGTGATTTTAGATCTGAATCTAGCTTTTCTGGTGTGATGGTGTATCCAGAATTTGCTATGGTGGGAGAATTGGGTTCTGATGATGCCAGGTAACCTTGGTTTCTGATGCTTATGTTCTTGTGCTTGCCTCCTGCCATCTGGTTATCTCTAGTGCTACCTGTCCTCCCTATATCTGACTGGAGCCTGTTTTCCTGTGATCCTGGTTGTGTCAGAACTCCTCAGAGACCAGCTGTCTCTGGGATCCTGTGATTCTGGGATCCTGGGATCCTGAGATCCTTGGTGTGACAGAGCTCCGGGAAGTCAAGCTGCCTCTGTGACCTTGAGATCCTGGTGTGACCAAACTCTGTCATCCTGTGATCCTGGGCGTGTTAGAGCACCTGGGAGTAGAGCTTCCTCTGGCTGTTGTGGGACTGGCTGAGGAGTTCAAACCCAAGGTCTGCTCAGGACATGGGGCCCAGACCGAAAGGAACCTGTGCCACTGGTCTGGCGTGTTTCCTGGGTCCCTGGATTCTGCTGGTCCCAGTTACTCTCAGTGTTGGGACAGATGTTGTGTCCTCCTCACCTCTGATCTTATCTGTTGCATGGTTTTAGAACGTGCCCCAGAGCCAATGTGACAGTGAAGCTTTAAAGAAACATGCCAAAGGCTTCTTAAGTTGTATCAAAATAAGGTATTATGGCCTGCGGTCTCAGAGAGGGCTCTAGGCAAGTAATGCCTGGAGTGCTGAAAAGTAGGCCAGATGTCAGCAGGTAATCCAGATAAATTGTTGGCTTGCAGGAAATTAACCATCCAGATGCCTTATACTAAAGACTTTTTAGTTAATATTAATTTCTGACTATCAAAACTATGAGGTCTTGGGAGACAGGGAGACGTTCTCTTTTAAAAGGTGCTGATCCATTTGACTTTTTATCTTTTCTTCATTTTTGCCATTGTCACAGTTGAAAGAAGCTAGTGTGATTTACAATGTTAATTTATTTATGCCAGGTGTAATGGCACATGCCTTTAACTCAAGTGCTCTGGAGAGAGAGACCAGCAGATCTCTGTGAATGTTAGGCCAGCCTGGTGATTTTCAAGCCACCCAGAGCTGCATAGTGAGACCCTATTTTTTAAAAAGAAATATTAAATAGATATTGAATTGTTTAGACCTTCACTTGATTTTCTTTTCTTGGGATTCTGTCACAGATGTCTCAGCAATGGATTTCCATCAATGATCCATATTGCTGGCTCTCAACATGAAAAGTCAAGACAAGACCCTACATCTGTAGGCTTTCTTGATGGCAAGTAAGAATGGCACTAGCTAACTTAAGGAAATCAGCAAGACAGTTGCCAAAAAGCTTATGTGATGAGGCTGGCTAGGATGCTTCTTCAGATCTCAGAAAGAGCAAGCCTCCAGGTTTCTGTGGTGACATTGCTAAGGAAAACGCATTCCAACTCTCTTAGACTTTCTATCATGAGAGGAAGCAGAGAGTGGGAAGGCATCACTTCACATGAAACAGAGCCCTGGACAATATTTCCAGCCTTGCCTTCCGTGTTTACTTCCATTCATCACAAGTCTACCTGGCTTTCTCAGCCATGACTGTCCAGCGAGCAGTGTGCCTAATAGCTGGCTGGCCCTCAGAAAATCTGCCTGATCACCTGTTCTCATTCCTTATTCTTTTTGATACAGGGTCTCATATACAACACTTACAATGTAGCTGAGGATGATCTTAATCCTACTGCCAGTCCTGAGACCCCACGCGTGTGCCACCATATCTAGCTTATGCTGTGCTGCCAGTTCTGAGACCCCACGCGTGTGTCACCATATCTAGCTTATGCTGTGCTGGGGATTGAAGTCAGAGCTTTACGAATGCTGGGCACTCCTCTCCTGACTGGCCTACACCCACGGTTGCATGACCCCCTTTTGAAGACTTCCTTATGTGATCTCTTATTCTTAGCCTAGCAGAAGGGGCAGGCTCAGGGACCATCAAAACGTTCCCCTCTTGTTAGTCTTAAAGAAAACGTGGTCGATGTCTCTGCCCAACTGGAAAGCTTGCTGTGGAGTAGTGGTGAGTCACCTAGACATATTGGACATATTTGGCTGTTGTCCTCACAGTATGGAGTGTGGTCATTAGCCAGGACAAATGTGCAAAGGCATGGAGAGAAAAGTGGGGGTAGAGAAAGCAGGGACACAGGACAGCAGAAGGAAATGGGTGACCAGGGCAGCAAAAGCGAGAGCAGGGACAGTGGCTGAGATGAGACACCATGGTATACAAGCTCTAGAGCAGAGAGCAAAGAGGGACACTTGCTGCTCAAGGGGTCACAGTGTGACAGCCATAGCTACACCTCACAACATGCCACAGCAGCTGCCTGGCTCTAGTCTAGTTCTCTGTAGTTTGGCAAGTAAAGTCTACACATTTCCAGATATAACCTGAGTATTTTTCTATTCTGTGATCCAAGAAACCGCTTAACACACCACTATTAACCTGCTCTGTCCTTCTCACCTACCTCTCCTATTCTTAATCTCTAGCAAACAGACCTGTCAAAAAACTCTTTTCAGAAGCCATCTTGTGATGGTTGATCTTGTTAACTTGCTGGGCTTAGAATCACCTAGAAGAACAACCCCAGGAAGATGATTACAGCAAGGTTTAACTGAAGAGGCCTCCCTCAGGGTGAACAGCACTACTCATGGATTGGGAGTCTGGGATGGATAAAAAAGACAGAGTAAGAAGGGGAGATGATCTACCTCTCCTCTTCCCGGCTGTGGATGCAGTGTGACCATCTGCTTCCTGTGCCTACCCCCATGCGTCCCCCACGTGATGATCTGAACCTCAACCTGTGAGCCAAAAATAAACCCGTTTCAACTGCGGTGTCATAGAATCAACAAAAGTAACAGAGGGCTGAAAAGATGACTCAGTGGGTGAAGGTGTGCTGTAACCAAGCCTGTCAACCTGTATTCAATCTTTGGAACACACACGATGGATAGAGAGAATCAATTTCTGCAACTTGTCCTATAATCGTCACACATGCTCAGTGGTGTACACAATACACATGCACACATACACACTAAATAAGTAATTTTTAAAATGCAAAAAATAACTGATGCATTCTACTTTCTCAATTGTCTCTGCTATGCTCTGTTCTTCTGTGGCATCTAAAATATGTGTCTTTTCCAGTTCCCCGCTAACACCCACCATCTACTCCTGAGTCATCTGGTAGCTCTGATATAGCAGGGTCAAAGGCGCCATTCACTCTGGATGAGTTACTGCAGTATGTGATTTCACTTCATCCACTAAAACCACAAAGACCTAAGGAACAGTGTGGTATGGACCAGTCTTTGGGCTGAATCTGACACAGACTCATAGACCTTAGGTCTGAAAGAGACATCAGAACTCTCCAGTTTAACCTCAACCCAGACCTTCTAAAGAGGTCTCCCCAGGCTAGGGCTGGGAAGTTCAAAGGGGCCAGGTCAACAGTGTTGCAAACAGAAGAAGTCTTAGAATCATTCCTGACAGAAGTTCCCTTCAGTGGGTTGGGGAAGGTGACCAAGTTGGTGTCTTGCCTATTTCCCAAGCAGGGCCAACTGAGTTCATTTTCCAGCACCCATGTAAAAAGCTACATGTTGGGTGCACACTTGCAACACAAGCACTGGGAAGGCTTAGGCAAGAAGTTCTCTGGAGCTCACTGGCCAGAAAGCACAGCCAAACCAGAGAGTTCCAGGTTCAGTGAGAGGCTGTCTCAGAAGATAAGGTGGAGAATGGTAGAGAAAGACACATGACCTTCACACACTGTTCACACACCTGCACACACGAAATATTAAAGAGAAAATGAAGGGTCTCTTACTGACATAAGTGCTCTTTCTACAGGATTGTCCCCAGGAAGCTTCCCTATACAAATGAAATCGCAATTACCCATCCGCAGGCAATTCTAGGAATTTAACAATAATTAGCCTAAGATATTGTATGGCATTGTCTAAAACTTTCCCTTATGGGTTTCTGAAAGTAAACAAGAGGTGCCATGTCTGGAAAAATTAAAACTTGAAAGATTCCTGATTGAATAATAAAGATGGCAGAAGTCAATCAATTGCTGGACTTCCGGGCAGGACAGGGAGGGAGGACTGAGGAGATTGAGAGAGAGACTAGACGCGGGGGGGGGGGGGGGAGCCGATAGGAGCTGCAGACATCTACGTTTCTCGGGGCACTGATAGTTCATGGCGTCTGCAGGCAACTGTGGAGGCCAAGGAGGATGGGGCCGGACATTCTTCACCCAGCCCTACTTTGAGTAGCAGCACTACTCATGGATTGGGAGTCTGGGATGGATTCAAAGGGCAAAGTAAGAAGGGTATCAGATCTAGTGTTTTCCTTTCACGTGGCTAAAGGGAGCTGGGTCAGACTGAGGCGGCCATTGGCGTAGGCAGGAAGGACAGTGCTGAGCGACTTGGCGGGGCCAGCTGGAAGAGTGGGGCATCTACACTGGGTAACTAGCTCCAGGGGATCTGAAAATACATATATTTGACACAAGAGGCAGAAACTCTGTGCTCCCTCAGTCGAAGGCTGTTAGGGAAGGACTGGTGGAGAAGGTGGCATTGGAAGGCAAGACACTGAAGCACTCAGGAGGCCATGCTCAGTGGGAATCCATGCTGAGTGTCAGGGAGGAGTTCCCTCCACCCTCCTAGGGTCCCTGGCCATGTACAAAACAAAGACAGATTGGTGGGGGAAAAACATACTAAATTTATTTAATGAAAAACTTTGCACTGCGGAGAAACATGCAGAAATTCAGACTTACTCAAGGAAACCTGTGCATGTGGTTCGATTCTCTTCTGTTTCTATTGTTTTGTGTGTGTGTGGTAGTAGAGATTGAGCTGAGGGTCTCACACTAACATTCTCTCTCAGCTACACCTCCAGCTCCTTCACTTATAGGCTCCACGACACACAAATAGGGAGACAGGATACACAAGGCTGATCCAATGGTGACAGACTAAGGGGAGACCCAGCAAGGCTGTTGTGTTCAGGTTCCTCTTGTTCCATCTGGATGGCAGTCCTCTTTCCTGGGTATAGGATCAGACTCCATATAGGGATCTTATGACCAGGAACAGACAATGATCAGAAAATATCTTCATAGCCAAGTCCTACACAGAAAGGCAAGAAAAAAAAAAAAATACTATGTAAGTTTTATACCTGGCTTGGGGAGAAGGGTTTTAGTCTGTATGCTCTGCCTTCGGGAGGAAACGGGCAGGAGACAGAAGAGCATGGAAAAATGGAAAAAATCTTTCTTCTGATCCCTTTCCTTCAGGTCATCGTACTCTGCAGGCCTGGGTCTCCACAGAAGCAAGTAAAAAGGGGTGCAAAGACAAGGAAGAAGCAGCGGAGATGGCAAAGACAGTTTTGTACATGGCAGAGTACATCACACATGCCTGGTACAAAATGCAGGCGGAGCTCTCAGGGAGAGGAAACAGTCTGGTCAGCTGAGAGCCAAGGACAGAGGAGTGGGTGGTTGGAGGCGATGCCAAGCGTGGCAACACTTGTGATCAGCTGTGTCCCAAGGCTTGCAGAAGATGGGTGGGTATAGTGGGGAGGAAGTGGGCCAGAGCACTGGCTTCATTCCCTTAGCCTGACATCTCTCCCCTCCCCTCCCCTTTCAGTAGATAGCTTTACTCCCAAAGCCATTAGATGAAAACCTCCAAACTTCTTACTACTGTGCCAAAAAACTCAGCAGTCCTCACACCACACCCCTCCTTTCTTGTTGGAGAGGAAGAGGGACCCCTCCCGTGGAAAGTGGAAGTCCCAGCTAGTGTGCAGATCCCTCCTTTCTCCTCAGCAACCTAGCTCCATCGGTGTGCTCGCTCGCTCGCTCTCTCTCCTCCCTCATCTCTCTCTCACACACACACATCTCTGGGCAGATAGTTCCTTCTTCCTTCCTTCAGATTCAGCTATGAAAGGGTCGTCTGTACTGGCTCTCTCACTTCCCCTTTACGCTCCTTAATGAGGTTTAAGCTCCCATCACATCATCAAAACCGCTCCCACTGGGGAAAGCAAAGGATTCCTTTAACAACTGGATCTTCCCAAGTTCTTACTTTGCACGACCTTTGGGCACTTGCATGTGGCACCGTGAGCCCCTCCCTCCTAAACTGCCTTGGCCTTTTGTAGGGTCTCAAAGTCCTGCCTTCAACTCATTTCTCATTACGCTCTTCTTGGATGAGCTCGTGTGCACTCATGTCTGTGAGAACTCTATGCTTAGATCGCTCAAGTCTGTACCCCAACATCATCCACGAACTGATTGAAACACAAATCCAGTCCAACCAAGCCGGTGGTCTAGCCTGTACCTCCACCCCACTCTCCGGTTTCCTTCTTTCATTTCTTTCATTCTCCTCCTTAGCCTTTTCTACCAGTTCGCTCAATGTTAATTTACAACCAAAAATCTAAGTTTGAGCAACACATTCTCTTGTTTAGCAATCAAGTCTGTCTTTGCACAGCCTCTGGGACATAAACACCTTGGTATCATGAAGCCCTGTTCATTTCAAGATTCACCCCCCAGCACTCAACTCTTCCATATTGTACATGATAGTAATCAAGTATGGCTTCCTGCTCCCTCACTGACCTACTGTCTTTTGTTTTAGAGTCTTTTTTTTTCGTGTTGTTCATTTGTGCCTTGAACTTTCTTTGCAGCATCTTTGTCTAGTTAGCGTCATCGCGTTATTCAGTCTAAGGTGAGAAATCGTTGCTCTCCACAGGCCTTCCCGACCTCTGCTGACTAGGTTAGGAGATTGCTATGCTCTTTCCCATTACTCCATGACCAGTTTG
Source organism: Rhynchomys soricoides (assembly GCA_019843965.1). Classification (NCBI taxonomy): domain Eukaryota; kingdom Metazoa; phylum Chordata; class Mammalia; order Rodentia; family Muridae; genus Rhynchomys; species Rhynchomys soricoides. Next base: position 3,353,166 of record JADRCH010000086.1, read on the forward strand.
ATGAAAGCTTTATCTATGCCTCTAGATTAATCTCTTATCAAACTGTAAGTTGACTGTTTAATCTCTTTATCAAACACAGTACATGGCCCATGTTAGGAAATCAGTGTATCTGTTGAATAAGAAAATGAACTTTTAGCACTGTACGTGGTACTGGTGACATTATACTGTGTTGAAGGGGATTTAACTGTAGTGGGAGGTGGGGTGGGGAAAGGGGTAGACACAGAGCTTAATATGAGAAGACCAGGTCAAATCCCAGCTCCCTCTCAGCTTGCTACAGTGCAAAACCTTAGACAATGAATTTGACTTCTAGAATTGAAAAGCCCACCAAGGATTAGGTACTGTTACTGGGTACTGGCAACTTGTGTATGAACAAACACATGGTAACAGCCATCAAGGAAGCTCAGTCCAAAAATGTGAACAGAATGTGAAAACTGGGAACAGGACAGGACTGCAGCAATGAACTGTGTGCCTCATTAGGGAAAGTGAAATTTGCCCACTATGGTTAGAACATAAACTTCAGAAGCCGGCAGCTGAAAACAGCTGGGATGAGGAGACTGAAGGGATCAATGGGAGCCACATCCTGAAGAAGCATCCTTTAGCTGGTCACTATTATGGAGGTAGCAGTCATTCTCTCAACAAAAGAGTTTTCCATGATTAGATTTCTATCACAGAAGAGTGGCCATATGGACAATGGGTTGAAAGAACAGAAAGAATGTGGTAGCCGCACAGAGTAGAGGGGGTGGGGACAAGGAGAGGATGTGTACATGTCCAAGGCTTGTGATGCACCCTGCATTAGACAAGTGCCATTCGCTGATGGCAAGGTGGCATAAGACGGAGATTCTTTTGAACAGAGGGTGCTTCTGGAGTAACCTATTAGCAGGAAACAGGACAGATAAAAGAAAAAATTCGGGAGTTGGGAACACCACCACTGTCAGTGTAAAGTATATATTTATTTATTTATTTATTGTATTTATATGAATACACTGTAGCTGTTTTCAGACACCCCAGAAGAGGGCATCAGATCCCATTACAGATGGTTGTGAGCCACCTTGTGGTTGCTGGGAATTGAACTCAGGATCTCTGGAAGAGCAGTTGGTGCTCTTAACCGCTGAGCCATCTCTCCAACCCTAAAATATTTAATTTTTATTTTGTAGGAGCCCGCAGTTGAAAGGCTTTGGATTTTAAAAGATACTGGCCATTTTAGAGGCAGTGATGTGTTGGAACTAGAAAAAGACTGTGAGATCTTCAAGAGATATTCCTATTTTTAGTGTGAGATCTCGGGGTTCAATGAGAAAGGTTTTAACAGTGATGTGTTGTCAAGTTGACAAGGGGCCAGTTGTGCAGAACAGTCTTAGGAATTTATGAAGACTCCTATAAGTCACTTTCTTAATTAGTGATGAAAGGGGGAGGGACCAGATCGATATGGATTATGCCGTCTGGGGGCTGGTAGACCTGGATCTATAAGAAAGCCTTGGGGAGCAAGCCAGTAAGCAGCAGCCCTCCCTGGCCTCTTGGGTCAGCTCCTGCTTCCAGGTTCCTGCCCTGTTTGAATTCCTGTCCATTGTTTGTTCAATAATAAACAATGGTGTAGAAGTGTGAGTCAAATAAACCCTTTCCTCCCTGGGCTGCTTTGGTCAGCGTGTTTCATCTTACCAATGTTAACTCTAAGCCTAATGACCTCCCAATGAGATAGTTTTATTATAAAGATAGAATTGGTCAGGCAGTGGTGGCGCACGCCTTTAATCCCAGCACTCTAAAGGCAGAGGCAGGTGGATTTCTGAGTTTGAGGCCAGCCTGGTCTACAGAGTGAGTTCCAGGACAGCTAGGGCTACACAGAGAAACCCTGTCTCAAAAAGACAAAAAACAAAACAAAACAAAACAACAAAAAAAGAATTGACCTGTTATTGTGTATCCTACATGGGTTTATGCTACTCTAGATTCTAGATCAGTGATTCTCAACCAGTGGGTTGCCAACCCCTTTGGGGTGGTGGTGGTGGATGAACCACCATTTTACAGGGATGGCACAAGACGATCAAAAAACATAGATATTAACATTATGATTCATAACACTGGCAAAGTTAGTTATGAAATAGCAGTGAAAACAATCTTATGGTTGGGGCTCATCACAACATGGAGTGAATTAAAGGGTCTCAGTAATAGGAAGGTAGTTAAGGCATAACAGGAAATCGGTTATATATTTTTATAATGTATGTGCCTTGGTTTAGATGACAGCAATTTCTATATTCTTTACTGGCTAACAATTAAGTAAACATTTGGAGAAGTGAGATACCTGTTGGTTCCGACCTGACATCATGAACTTGTTTGAGCCTGCCAGCAAGATGGAGAAGTTGGCTGGACCCAGACTCTGTCTCCTTACGAGTTGTCTTGGAGATGTCTGGACTCAGTCAACTGTTTACACTGAAGCTGTTCGGCTGTAGGGATATGCCTGGGTCCCCTATGGTCTGGGACCTTGACTTTAGTTTCTCCCTGTGATTACATGGAATCCGAAAATAAAATGGTAATACTTAGAATACGTGTTTGTTTGTTTTTGCTTATTACCAACCGGTTAAAGGGGACTAAAAATTACCATAATTACCGATGATGGCAGAGAGAAAAAATACAGGATTTTGGAGATTTGTATGTGAAAAAGAGGTTGCAGGAGACAAAACCATTGTTGTGAACAAAAGAAACTCAGGACTGAATGCTACTGAAGAACCAGGGCTGTACAAAGCAGTATTGACTTTTATGACATCATCCAATTCAGGATTTTTGGCACAACGAATCAACGAACTAGGTGTACACTGGTTAGAATAATTAGTGTCTCACAGGAAAAGTGTGCCCAGACACAAAGTTGTATCAGATGACAACAGCGAAAGAAAAAGGCTTCTCATTTTCTAAATTATCTACCCTCTCCAGCTCTCGTTCTTTTTGTAAATGAAACTGGTCGCCCAAACTTATACAAATACCTTCAAAAACATATTTAAAATCCAAACCAAACCAACAAAGAACACATTTGAAAACGCAGCCCTGAAGGACGGGTATGAGAGTTCTGGCAAGACACACTCAGATCCAAGCTCTCCCCACTGTTTCCGATGGTGCTGAGGCCTCTGCGGTGCGGAACGTCCCAGCCCCGCGACATTCCAGAAGACAGCTGCCCAGCAGCAGCTGTGGCAAGCAGGCTTCCTCCCGGTCGCCCAGAGGCCACCGGAAAGGAGTGTAAGGTTCTAGGGAACACTCCCAGAGATCCTTGCGGCCTGGAGGCCCTGGTGACGGCAAGCTGGTAACCCGGAAGTAGTCATGGGTGGGTGGATCTGGGCTTTTAGATCCGGAGCGCCACAGGTTCCCGCTTCCTGCTGTCTTTTCAGACCGGGGCTGTCAGAAATGGTCTACCTGCTCTCCCCAAGGCTGAAGGGGACAGAGGAGCGACCAGAGGCAGGTGAAGCCCCGGCAGAGACGTACGCGATGGTTTAGAGAAGTGCCATTTGCGAAACATGAGGTTTCAGGAGTTGGAGATTCTTTTGAATGGAGACTGCTTGTGGACTGACTTATTAGCGGGAAGCAGGGCAGGTAAAAGTAAAATCCAGGAGTTAGGAAAACCAGCTAGCAAGTTACTGCTGTATTTAGGGGTGAGTCAGTGGGGCTTGAACTGAGCAGCTGGATGGGTACAAGGTGACCGGTGAGGTGAGCACACGTGCGTACACATGCCTACTGAAGGCAGAGCCGGTGTCAGGTCCCCGGAACTACGGAGGATGTGGTTAATAGCACCCTGAACCCTCTCTCCCACACTCCAGCGTCTTCCTCACGATCCCATCCCCTTATCCCTCGTTAACCCTTTAGAGGTCCTGAATTTCTGTCCGTGGATTCGTTGATCTGTAACGACTGCTTCTCTTGGGTAATTCCTACTGTGTGGCTTCAGCTGGCATCTCAATACCCTACTCCCTTTAATTCTGGGAATCCTAACAGCTTTCTACAATTTGAAGAGTTCTTAGCTGCTTTTCTGTCTCTTGCAGGGTCCCTGAGCCTAGCTCATCCTTTGGTAAAACATCTCTTTCTTAAACTCCCCCCAGTTAAATCCTTTGAGCATGTCATTGTGTTTCTTCTGAAATCTCGAACCACTGTTTATATTAACCCCATGTTCAATGACCAATGTGCCATTTTGACAATAACTTCGTTAATTTGTTTTGTCAAATGGGGTATAAGGGATTGCAGTCCCTTTGTCAAAATCGCAGTTTATTTAAAAATTCACTTTACGTCTCAGGCAAAGCCTCTCTCCCCCCTCTCTTCTCAGTCCCATCCTTACAATCCCTCCACCCGTTTCCCCTTCCACTTCTCTTCAGAGAAAGGACACCCCTCTTGGGTACTACCTACCCTGGGACATCTAGTCCCAGCAGGACTAGGTACCTCCATCTCATTCAGGCCCAACCAGGTAGTCCAGATAGGGAAGGGGATTCAATGGTAGGGAACAGAGACGGAGACCGCCCCTCCCCCTAGTCCATATCTCTATCCTCCCACTCCCCATCCTCCCCCCCCACCCCCTTGCTCCACTTGTTAGGAGAACCACATGAAGACCAAGATGCACATTTGCTACAAAGATGTAGGGGTTCCTACACATTCTCATGTTCTCTGGTTGGTGTTTCAGGCTCTGTGAGCCCCCATGGACTCAGGTTTGTTGATTCTGTGGGTCTTCCAGTGGTGTCCTTGATCCCTCCAACTGCTCACTTCTAGCCCCAGCTCTTCCACAAGACTTCCCAGGCTAAGCCTGATGTTTGGCTGTGGGTCTCTGCATTCTGCCTCCATCTGTTGCTGGATGAGGCCTCTCAGGAGACAGTTATGCTAGATTCCTGTCTGCAACCATAGCAGAGTATCATTAATAATGTCAGAGTGAGTCTCAAGTTGGAGCAGTCGTTGATTGGATGTTCCCTCAGTCTCTGTTCCATATTTTATGGTGGGTGGAATGATGTCACCGTTCCTCCTCTGGAAGTCCTGCCTGGCTACAGGAGGTGGCTACTTCAGTCTCTATATCTCCTGGTAAGAATCTCAGGTAGGTTACCCCTATAAATGATGCCCCATACCCTCTCCCATCCCAGTCCTGCAGCTAGTCACTGGAGGTGTACCACCTCACCGATTTCCATTCTCAATCCCAGCCCTCTCCTGCCCCTTCTCTCCCCATACCGGAAGACCATCCACAAACTCCTCCTTACCTCTTCCCTACACAGTTTCCTCTCCATCCACATCCAATGACTATTTAGTTCCCTTTCTGAGAGAGATTTTCACATCCTCCCTTGGGCCCTCCTTATTAGGCAGTTTCTTTGGGTCTGTGGACTGTAGCATGGTTATCCTACACTTTATGGCTACTGTCCATCTATAAGTGAGTACATCCCTGTGGTGGTTTGAATATGCTTGGCCCATGGGAAGTGGCACTATTAGGAGGTGTGGCCTTGTTGGAAGAAGTGTGTCACTGTGGGGGTGGGCTTTGAAATCCTCCTCCTAGCTGCCTGGAAGACAGTCTTCTGACTGCCTTCCCAATCAAGATGCAGAACTCTGAGCCCCTACTCCAGCATCATCTGCCTGGTGTCTAAGCCTAAGAGAGTAGCTTATACCAGGGACTGTGAGCAGTGATAGGCCTGACCATGCTTTTGTTTGGAGGAATATGGATTTGGAATACTGAACATACATGTTTCTGGCTCTAGGTTCCTCACTCAGGGTAATATTCTCAAGTTCCATCCATTTCCCTACAAAATTCATGATGTCTTTGTTTTTAATAGCTGAAGAATATTCCATTGTGTAGATGTACCAACATTTTTTAATCCATTCTTCAGTTGAAGGACTTATAGTTTGTTTCCAGTTTCTGGCTATTTGTGAATAAAATTGCTATGAACATAGTTGAGCAAGTGTTCCTGTAGCATAGTGGGACATCTTTTGGGTACATACCCAGGAGTGATATAGCTGGTTTTTGAGGTAAAACTATTTCACATTTTCTGAGAAACTTGCAATTTGGTTTCCAGAGGGGTTGAACAAGTGTGCACTCCCACTAACAATGGAGTGTTCCCTTGCTGCACATCCTTGCCAACATGTGCTCTCTCTTGAGTTTTGGATCTTAGCCATTCTGATGGGTGTAAGATGGAACCTCGGAGTTGTTTTGATTTTCATTTCCCTAATGACTAAGGACACTGATCATTTCTTTAAGTGCTTCTTGGCTTCTGTTGAGAATTCTCTGTTTAGCTCTATGTCCTATTTTTCAATTGTGTTATTTGAATTGTTGGTGTCTGGTTTCCTGAGTTCTTTATAAATTTTGGACATTAGCCCTCGGTAGGGTTGGTGAAGATCCTTTCTTTTGCCTTACAGAAGCTTTTCAGTTTCCTGTTTTATCAGTTGTTGATCTTAGAGCCTGAACCATTGGTGCTCTGTTAAGGAAGTTGGTTCCTGTGCCAATGCAGTCAAAGCTATTCCCCACTTTCTCTTGTATTAGACTTTGTATACCTGGTGTTATGTTGAGGTGAAGCTGCAGTGTTTAAATACCACATCTTGGAAGCTCTCTGATGGTTTTGTCAGCTCAATTTCAGAAATGACGATTCATCATTGCTGATGTTTGCCCACTGCCATAGATGCTCATGAAATAGCTTGGACCACTCCACCCTCTTTATGAGTGAGTTTCTCTTTCTTTTTCTTTTGGAACCCATGTCCAATAATTCACCTAATAGATGTATTTTCAGTAGTTTCTTTTTCTCAAAACAGAAAAATTTTCTGTTTTGTCAAGGTTTATTTCAGACTCCTAGGTTCAAGTGATCACCCCATTCCAGCATCCCGGATAGCTAGACTTCAGGGACACAGCACTGTGCCCAGCACATTTTCAATTGTAATGGTTGTTAGTATATAGTTCTGTAATTGTGTGTCTGCATGTACACATGAGTCCTGGTGTGTGTAAGGCTAATCCTCCTTTGCTCTCTAGCTGCTTTTCCCTCCTCCAGTGTCTGACAGCAGCAAGCAGTGGCAGTACCCAAGCAGCAGCAAGTGGCTTTCTGCAGTGCAGCATTCCCTGTACAGGCTGAGGCTCTTGTGTGAGCAGCCAGTGTTACTGAACTAGATCTGAGTTCTGAGACCTACTATCTGAGATGTTGCAACTCTTTGGAACTGTTTTGGGGCCTGGGGCCTGAAGGTTCTGTTCTCTGGCTTCCCACAGCCTCTTATCAGTGCTTTCTACTCCTTTCCTTCCTGCTCCCATTCCTTTCTTCTTTCTGTCCTGGCCACTGTCAGAACTGTTCGGCAGCTTCTGTTGTTACCAGTGGCTGCTGCTAGGACATTTTGGATTACCTGCCTCTTTTGGAATAGCAAAGGAGAGTGTGAGGTACCCATGTGCTGTTCAGAAACTGAGCATGTATCAGGATCACTTAGGGTAGGCAGTGTTTCCACTGGCACAGGATGCTTAGAGTGAATTGGATCTCTAGGCAGGAACAGAACCACCAGTGGATGTTGGTTTATGGGAGCCACCGATGGGTGGGCTGCCAGGTCTTTGACTGCCAAGCTGCAGTTGCTGGAACTTTGTGCCAGAAAGCCAAGGGTTTAGGAATACACACTAGAAACTGGAAGCTTGGTGGTATCAGCCCTGGGGACAGCCCAGGTAGTATCTATTTCAGTGGCATAGATTTTCAATTATCAAGTTGTTCTCCTGTCTGGATCAGTTTCTGTGGCACCTGTGGATCAACCCATCTCCCGGACTTATGCCAGTGTCCGTGGCTGTGCTTGTGTAGCTGTCTAAGGCTTCTTCATGCTGCTGTGTTTTCTGAGCTTATTTCCTTGAGCTAGCTTATCCAGCATTGCTGAGAATAGGCAAGAAAAGGAGAAACCTTTTTTGACTTCATGTGGCTATGCCAGGAAAGGTAGCACTGGTGAGTTTCTCCCAGTAGATTCACTGCGCACACTTGAACAGCCGGCTTATAGTCCCAAAGGATATCTGTAGCTTTCATGGATGTGCTGTGGCCAGTCAAAGTCAGTAAGGTTTATGCTTTAGATTAACCACAGCCTTCCTACCAGTCATGATAGTTCCTCACAGGGAATATATGTGTTTGGAAAGATACATTACAAGTACATCAAAGACATGTATGTTACAGAGCTGTCGAGTTATGCAAAGCAAACCACGTGTGCTATGGCTTTGAGTGGTGCTGAGGGCATTATCCTTAATAATGAAAAAGTCCTTGGTGATGCGTACCTTTGTCCTGGGACTTGGATTGTAAAGAGGCAGCTATCAGACCTGGGGACAGAAATTCCACTCTGAGGGAAAAGAAGATAACTTTTTTATAATCAACACTTAGTTTCACATGCATCACCCTGAACACAGACTGAAGGGAAAACTAATCCTGTTCTCTTTTTCTTAGTCAACAGAAGCTTTTAGAAGAAACAAAACAAAGCAGAGCAAAGAGGCAGAGAAGTCCAGCCTGGGAGACCTTTGTGGAATGAGTGAGTAAGTGTGTGTGTGTGTGTGTGTGTGTGTGTGTGATGCTGGGAGAGGTTTAACTGCTCCCACTCTCACCCCGGATATTGGATACCTGCGACCTGTGTTATAGATCAACAGATAAGTAAAAACAAATTTTCCTTCTAGAAGTACATTTATTAAGAATAGGTTTTGTGAAAAATCTGAAAAAGTTTTAAAATGACTTTTTAATTGTGTGGAGGAATGTACTTACGAGCACAGATGCGCACAGAGTCAGGAGAAGGTGTTGGATCCCCTGCAGCTGGAGGTCCAGGTGCTTGATGGGTGCTGGGAACAGAAGCCAGGTCCTTTATTAGAACAGAGAGCATTTAAACCACACAGACACTTCTCTAGCTCTGCAGGTTACAAAATATTAGACTATTTTTACTAAATGGAAACATTTACTAAAATAGCTCTAACGTAGATCTTGATGTGCAGTCGCCAGGAGAATAAGAGGCACACTGATGGGACCTGTGTGAGCATGGTCTGGCTCAGACATGTTAACCCATTAATCAGGGATTGATCTGGGTGATCTGGATGGCTAGACAGGTGCTGCCTTTTCTCCTCTCTCCACTCCACATGAGTCCCATCCTTGGTCAAAGAGGAGACAGAGGAGGAACGTTCTTCAGGGAAGGGTGAAGGACTAACAGTGCTTCCCTACTAGAACCCCCCAACAAACTTGCAGTATTTATTTCAAGAGAATGGAGCTTAGTTTTCAGGAACCTGGGCACTTCTAAATGAGTCACTATATGGGGTAGTATGCCTTTAAATAAACAAATGCGCAAACAAACATCTTAGTGCTCAGAAAAGACATTTTACTAATTCTGCAGTTTGAAGCCTTTCGGGATAGGAGAAGATTCTGTAGCTAAGACCTTTGTACAGGGAGACATGCCATTTAATCTCTGATAGATTTATAATATATAATAGATTATAAATCACTCTAAAAACTCTGTGCTTAATATAGTGATCATGAACTTGAATGAGCACAGAACACTTCTCAATTTCTCTATGTGTTGAGGGACAAATCTCTGTGGAAATTAGAGTTTTAAGGTAAAACTTACAAAGACTATAATTTAAGTCATAGTGAGCTGAGGGTCAGCTTAACCTTATGCATCCATTCCTTGCAGAGCATAGTAATTACTTGAGACATTGTACGGTCTTTTCTAGTTATTTTACTTTCTAGTTAGTTACTTTCATTATTTTGATTAATACATCAGGACCATAGTCAAGGCCTTGGAAATCTCAAATGTATTGTCAAAGCAGACTTAACCATTGGTGGGAGGGGAGTGGGAGGGGCTGAGAACTGTCTAATCCAACACAAATGACATAGTCATTTCATAAACATTCTGCTCTCCACGCCCTGGACAGCACCTGACCTCGAATAGGTTTGTGTGCTACCAAGAGGGGATATTTCATTGGTTACAGTGGGAAGTCCCTCACTGGAGGTTAGTTAGCATCATCTAATTAGCACAGTCTCTCAGCTAGTAGTTTCTGATAGGTTAAGATTACATTGAATTGGACTCAGTTGCTTCTAAAGGAACATGCGACACTAGAACTGTGCTCTATAGTTTTTTGTCAACATGACACAACCTAGAGTCATCTGAGAGGAGGGAGCTTCAATGTTTAAAAAAAAAAATGCCTCCAAGATCGGGTTGTAGGTAGGCCTATAGGACATTTTCTTAATTAGTGATTGAAGGGGAAGGCCCCAGACTGTTGTGGTTCTTGCCATCCCTGGGCTGATGGTCTTGGGTTCTATAAGAAAGCGGGTTGAACAAGCCACATAGAGCCAGCCAGTAAGCAGCACCCCTCCATGGCCTCTGCATCAGCTCCTGCTTCCTGACCTGCTTGAGTTCCAGTCCTGACTTCCTCTAATGATGAACAGTGATATGGAAGTGTAAGTCAAGTAAACCCTTTCTTTCCCAAGCTGCTTTGGTTGTGGTGTTTTACTATTGCCATAGTAACCTTAACTAAGACAAGGTGATACCCTGATCGTGGACGTGGCTGTGACAGCCTGACCATGTTTTGGGGAGGACTATGGGAGGACATTGGAACTTTGGGCCAGAAGAGCCATTGAGTGTCGAGAGCTCAGAGAGCTGTTATGAAGGACCTTGGAAGATAAGAATGTTGAGATCAGTATAGACGATGGAGGCCTGGCTTGTGAAGGTTCAGAGGGAAGCAAAGCCTCTGCAGGCCATTTGTGTGACAAACCTGTGGTATCAGGTCAGCTGGGGCTGAAGAGTCAGCCACAATTTAAGAAGAGCCTGGCACCATTGAAATGAGACCTTTGAGTTACTGGGAAAATCGATGCTGCTTAGATGGTGCTGAAAAGTTAGCACCAAAAAAAAAAAAAAAGAGAGAGCAGATTATTGTATCGAACTGTTCTGGGAAGTGTTTTCTGTTTCCTGAGAGTCAGCACACAAGCTGTGTTCCAGAGGTGGCTAAGGTCATACCTCATGCTGGCATCTGAGCTTGGTAGTTAAGAGTCACCCCGGTAGAACTGGTTTTGAGGCCTGAAGGGGTCATGAAGAGCAGCTGAGGCTTGTATATTGCACTGTAAGGCTGGAGTTCCCGAGAAAAGCCAAGGAGAGGCCACTGGTGAAAGTGCAGCCCAGTTGCAGCAAGATACCCCAGCATTTTGGAGATGCCAGTACCATCAGATGACCACCAAGAACAGCAGAAACAGTGGACTGGAGGCAGCAGGAGCCCAAAGTCCAAGTTGTGTGTGCTGCAGAATGTAGAGCTGGAGAAGTGACCCAACCCCCTTGGAGGAGCCCAGATTGTGAGTGCATCCCAATTATCAGGGGTTTAAGGATAGCTCTTACATGAGACTTGTAAAATGAAACTAGAGAGATTTCTGATAGTAGGCCAAATTACAAAAATTCCAGTAAACCTGTATGGAAAAGTTTCTTGTATTTTGTTTCAGTGGTTTACACTACCAAGAAGATGCAACTCAAGATAGAGCCCAGTGTGAAGGGCTGTTGCCAGAAGGTGTGAGGTCCTGGGTTCCATCCTTAGTACCACGAGAATACCACAAGAGTACCACGAGAGTACATGAGCAGACAAACACAGCTTTTGCCCTCTGTAATATTACCACTCCTTCCACACATAATAACCTCGTTCCATCATAACCTCCTTTATTCAGAGTTTTACAGGGTTAGAGAGACGGCTCAGTTGTATTAATAGCACTGGATGTTCCTGTAGGAGACCAGCGTTCGGTTCCCAGCACCCACATGGTGACTCACAATCGTCTGTTAATTCCAGTTCCCGGGATTCCAACGTTCTCTCTGGCTTCTTTGCACTTCATAATGCACAACCAAGACTATAAAATGTGTCAGTGTAACTTAACTATGTCACAACTTGACCCATAATCATCTTCCTTTCTAGCTCGTCATCACTAGTCTTTCTCAAACTGCTAGATATGATAGCTAAAGAAAGAGAACAGGACAGAATACATGTGGCACCAGGCTGACTGTGTGCTCATTTAAAGAGTAAGAAATCCTAGAGAGGGTCCATCTAACCCAGCAGACTTGACAAATGAGTGTCCCCAAACTTAACCGTCTTGCTTTTACCCTGCTTCTGGAGGTAACTCGGTTCTGTCGCAGAGCTGAAGTAGATAGAATCTCACCTTTGTTATGTTTTGCCCCTGACATATCATTTCACTTAGGAGCCAGAAAGTGAAATGAGTGTTTAGTTTTTAGTGTTTTGGTTTTTTTCGGTATTTGCCATAACACATGTGTGGCTTCCTTTCCTTGCACAGCCGCGGTCTAATCCATTGCGATTATGCTTCTTGCAGTGCTGGCTGTGCCCTATCTTTAGATAATCAATCAAAGGTCTTATCATATGGGCCTAAAGAGCTTAATTGTGCTATGTCAATTTTATTCAAAGCCACGATTTTAAAAAGTCAATTAAAAGTATATAAATGTTTGCTGGGGAAAACAAGAGAGAAATGGAAAGTAAAAGTAATAACCCGTGCTAAGCCCTCGTCTGCATCCATGTGAGCAGATAGTGCTGTGTCACAGTGCTGTGTCACAGTGCTGTGTCACAGGTCCTTCCAGACGTTTTTTCCTGTCATTATATGCACACAAATGTTTTATATATATTTTGTGAAGTTAAAAAAATAGAATAAAGGAGTTATCTCTTTTAAAAAAGATCAAAATACTTTCTCCCAGTATGTACAAACTTCATCCATAGAGTTCAAGTAACTGAACACCATGTTGCCATTTCTCTGTAATTAACAGCAAAAAGATAAAACATAATTTTGAGCAATGAACTATGTATCATTTCAATGCAAATTCAGATATATTTTATATCTAATTGACCTTCAAATAGTAGCTCATAAGTGCTCTTGCCACCCAGCAGTCACCAAGTTAAGCAACAAACACACACACACACACACACAAGCACACGCAGAACAAGACTTTTGTAAGGTGAACCATTTTTATGATGAAAATAATTGTTTCTCATTGGAAATGTTTATGTCTGATTTACTTTTTAGAAATTGAGATAATCATTGTAATAAGATAAAGGCTCTATAAAATAAGGGTATTCTTGGTGGCAATATTTTCATCTTTCTTCTAAAAGCAGCAGAGTTCCACAAAAAGCCAAAAAAAGGGCAAATGATTTCAAATAAGCAAAACAAGGGAACATGAAGATACATTTAACAGAACAAGGGAGAATTTTTTTTTAAAATATACATTCTGTTGAAATACTGATATACAAAGAAAAAACTTTTGGCCCACAGCCAAACTTTAAATTTCCAATTAGTTAAAATCTGACGGGCTGACTTTATTGTTGAAAGACATATTAAACTTGATTTCAGAATGAGACTTGACCATTTGATTTCTGTACAAATGACTGAATATATAAAGTACCAAATAATAGCAGTAGTGTAGCAAGAAAATAACTGGCAGAGCTAATTATTCAACCAGTATTGATAGTTAAAACTTCCAAAGGGTTTTCTATGCACAACAAGGCGGAGATATTGTGTCAGAGTCTCATCTTAAACGGCTACCGTCGCCTGTCAGTTCATTATGCTTAATATGGGATCCGTCACAGGCAGGGGACGCCTTTGGATGCCAACGCCTACAATAAGCTGCTTTTGTAAGACACAGATCTTCAATGTTTATTTCGTTCACACTTTGGGATTTTCTTTTTGTATTTTAAGATTAATCAATCTATCCTCCTGTTGTTTCTTCTTCGGGAAGAATGGACGAACTGCAAGGTAGCGGAGAAGTGCGAGTACTCCAAGGAAGGGCAGTAAGCGGAGCCATTCTGAAACTGCGAGGCGGGCGAACCCGGTGATGCGAACCCGGGAGCTGTTTGAGGTAGGCGGGCAGCCGCACCTTCACGATGGATGCAGGCCACGCAGTCCGGGACCATCCTGCCTGCAGCGTCCGCTGACCGGCTGCTGCGCTTGCGTGGAAAGGTTTTGTTTTAACGGTGATGTTTCTGTCAAGTTGACAGTGGGTCAGTTGTGCTCAAGTTTTATGAATTTATGAAGATTCCTGTAAGTCATAGTCTTAGTGATGGAAGGGAAGGGACCAGCTCAATGTGGATTGTGCCAACTGGGGGCTGGTAGTCCTGAGATCTATTAGAGAGCATACTGAGTAAGCCATGGGGAGCAAGCCAGTAAGCAGCAGCCCTCCCCGGCCTCTGGGTCAGCTCCTGCCTCCAGGTTTCTGTTCTCTTTGAGTTCCTGTCTTGGTTGTCTTCAGTGAAGCGCAGTCGTATGGAAGCGTGAGCCAAATAAGGCTTCCTTCCTAGGCTGCTGTGGTCATGGTGCATCACAGCAGTAGTAAGTGTAAGACAAGAGCTGCCTCCCAGTGGAATAGTTTTATTACAAGAACAGAATTGACATGGTATTGTATATTCTACCGTGGCTCGTGCTACTCAAGACTCTGGATGAGTGGTTCTCAACCGCATGGGTGGAGGTGGGACCCCTTCCGTAGGACTCCCCCAAGACCACTGGAAAACAGGTATTTCCTGTATGGTTAATAACAGTAGCCAAGTTACAGTTATGAAGCAGCAATGATAATCATGTTATGGCCGGAGGCACTGCAGCGTGGGGCCCTGTGCTAAAGGTTGGTAGTGTTAGGAAGACTGCAAGCCACTGCACTAGGTGAAGACGCCAACATAAATTTGAATGTGTAAGTAAGCGTTTTATTAGAGGAGGAAGGATTTGTGAAAAAACAGTAAATAGCTCTGAAATAGTCCAGAGATGAAAAGGGGTGCGGGGAGGCTGGAGTTAAAGGGTGTGGCTGCATATATCACAGTGAGCGAAAATGCAGAAACAAGAAACATGATGTCTGTGTAAAGTCTCTGGGAAGTGCAGCAAGTCCTGAATCCCCAGTCCCCAATCAGAGAAGTTTTACATCTCCCTAAAACAAACTGACCTGCATAGATCCTTTATCTTATGTGAGAGCAGCCCTTCAGAAGCCACAGTGCAAGCACAGTGAGATCTCAGAGCCCAGTGTATATGGCTCTGAGTCTATTACCCTCCTTGTTTAAGATCAAAGTGGGGCTTTTCCGTGGTCAGCACACAGCATTCTAAGGTTGTAATGTGTGTAAACATCTCTGTAGATCTTAAATACAAATCAACAGGCCCAAGTTTCAGTGTTCCTAATACGCTTTCTTGGATGAGATGATGTTCTTGGGCATGGAGAGCCTGAGAACTGGCTCAGCAGTTAGGGACATTTGCTGTCCTTGCAAGGGACCAGTTCCACAGCAGCTCTGCCCTCCTGTAGGCATGTGGTATGCATGTATTAACACATGTCTATACATAGACACATGTATAAAAAAGTCGTATTTTTAAAAGGGCATAGAGTTTGGAGAGCTCCCCACAAACCCTCTTAATAGGTTCACGGAGCACCCTTCATGGTTTTAGTGCCTTACCAGCGTTGTGCCACCCAGCAGTGTTGCAGTGGCATTAGCACAATTTCAGGCTCTGTTTCATGTCAGTGATCTTCAGCCCCTTGCCTTTAGTAACCACAACTATGAACCCCTTGTTCCAATACGTGCATGCCCCTTGTTGTGTCAACAAAGCTGAAAGGAGTTGACTGTCTAACGAGTGCTTTGGCATCAGGCGTGGAGACTCAGTGTGGAGTTTCCCAGCTAGGTTTTGGTCTTACTTTGTTCCAGTATTCCCTCACTATGCTCCTTCCCTCTGTTTTGGAATGGTAATGTATATACTGTCCCATTGTGTGTGGGAAGTATATGATCTGCTCGTTGATTTTGATTTTTCAGGGGGTTACAGTTAAGGGATTGCCTTGAGTCTCAGAAAAGAGTTTGAACTTTAAACAGTATTGAGACTGCAATAGACTATGAGGACTTTTGAGGTTAGACTGTATCCATTTCTGCATTATGAAATAGCTACAAGCCCGTGGGGACTGGGGAGTAGAATGTGGTGGTCTGAATAAAAATGTCCCCTGGTAGGACCCGTACATTGGAATGGTTAGTTATTAGGGAGTACACTACTTGACAAGAATTAGGAGTTGTGGCCTCTTGGAGGAAATGTCACTGGGGTAGACTTTTAGGGTTTAAAAGCTGAAGCCAGGCCCAGTGGCTCTCTCTTCTAAATCCAACTGATCTGGATATAGAACTCTTAGCTGTTCTTCTCCATGATGATACGAGGCTCCACCTCTGAAACAGTTTTGGTGCAGCTGTTCTTTTTTGGTTTGTCTTATTTAACACAGTATATGATGTTTGTTTCTCTCTCTTTTTTTTTTTAATTTAAATTTTTATTTTTCAAAATTTTAAACATGAGTAGACTATCTCCACCCATATCTTTCCCCTCTTTAATCCCTTCTATGTTTCTTCCTCCAATTCCCTCTCAAGTTCATAACCCATAAAACCTAGAGATTCCATTTTGTATTGTTCATATGCACACCTGTTCAGGGCTGATCATGTGGAACTGCATAACATATCAGGGACCTTGTTCCTGGAGAAAACGGATTCTCTCTGTCAGTAACCATTGACTGCAGGCATTTTTTCTACTAGGGGTGGGGGTTTGTGAACTTTTCTCCATCTGTATTGAGAATATCTATTACTTAGAGTATTATTAACCTTTTTTTGTTTTGTTTTGTTTTTGTTTTTGTCTTTGTGGGGTTTTTTTTGGTTTTTCGAGACAGGGTTTCTCTGTGTAGCCCTGGCTGTCCTGGAACTCACTCTGTAGGCCAGGCTGGCCTCGAACTCAGAAATCCGCCTGCCTCTGCCTCCTGAGTGCTGGGATTAAAGGCGTGCACCACCACTGACCACCTATTTCAATCTTCTTTTTTTTAATCTGTTGGGGACTGTTTTGTGACTTATTTATATGGTCGATTTTGGAGAAAGTACCATGAGGTGCTGAGAAGAAGATATATTCTTTTGATTTAAGATGAAATCTTCTGTAGATATCTGTTAAATCTATTTGGACTATAACTTCTGTTAGTTTCACTGTGTCTCTGTTTAGTTTCTGTTTCCATGATCTGTCCATTGGTGAGAATGGGGTGTTGAAGTCTCCCACTATTATTGTGTGAGGTTCAGTGTGCAATATGTGCTTTGAGCTTTAGTAGAGTTTCTTTTATGAATGTGGGAGCTCTTGCATTCGAGGCATAGATGGTCAGAACTGAGAGTTCTTCTTGGTAGATTTTTCCTTTGATGAGTATGAAGTGTCCTTCCTTATCCTTTTTGATATATTTTGGTTGAAAGTCGATTTTATCCAATATTAGAATGGCTAATCCAGCTTGTTTCTTGGGACCATTTGTTTTCCAGCCCTTTACTCTGAGGTAGTGTTTGTCTTTGACACTGAGGTGCATTTCCTGTATGCAGCAAAATGCTGGGTCCTGTTTACATATCCAGTCTGTTAGTCTATATCTTTTTATTGGGGAATTGAGTCCACTGATTTTAAGACATATTAAAGAATAGTGATTGTTGCTTTCTGTTATTTTTGATGTTATTTTTATGTTTGTGTGGCTATCTTCTTTTGGGTTTGTTGAAAGAAGATTACTTTCTCGCTTTTTCTAAGGTGTAGTTTCCCTCCTTGTGTTGGCATTTGTGGAAATACATTGGATTTGTGGAAAGATATTGTGTAAATTTGGTTTTGTCATGGAATATCTTTTTTTTCAACATCTATGATTATTGAGAGTTTTGCTGGGTATAGTAGTCTGCACTGGCAGTTGTGTTCTCTTAGGGTCTGTATGAGATCTGCCCAGGATCTTCTAGCTTTCATAGCCTCTGGTGAGAAGTCTGGTGTAATTCTGATAGGTCTGCCTTTATGTGTTACTTGACCTTCTCCCCTTACTGCTTTTAATATTCTTTCCTTGTTTTGTAAATTTCGTGTTTTGACTATTATGTGATAGGAGGAATTTCTTTTCTGGTCCGATCTATTTGGAGTTCTGTAGGCTTCTTGTATGTTTATGTGCACTTCTTTTTTTAGGTTAGGCAAGTTTTCTTCTATGATTTTGTTGAAGATATTCCCTTTAAGTTGGGAATCTTCACTCTCTTTTATACCTATTATTCTTAGGTTTGGTCTTCTCATTGTGTCCTGGATTTCCTGGATGTTTTGGGTTAGGAGGTTTTTTTTTGCATTTTGCTTTTTCTTTGACTGTTTTGTCAATGTTTTCTATGATATCTTCCGCACCTGAGATTCTCTCTTCTATCTCTTTTATTCTGTTGGTGATGCTTGCATCTATGACTCCTGATCTGTTTCCTAGGTTCTAACTCCCTGGTTGTCTCCCTTTGTGATTTCTTTATTGTTTCTATTTCTACTTTTAGATCCTGGATGGTTTTGTTCAATTCCTTCACCTGTTTGGTTGTGTTTTCCTGTAATTCTTTAAGAGATTTTTGTGCTTCCTCTTTAAGAGCTTCTACCTTTTAACTTGTATTCTCCTGTATTTCTTTAAGGGAGTTATTTATGTCCTTTTTAAAGTCCTCTATCATCATCATGAGAAGTGACTTTAAATCTGAGTCTTGCTTTTCTGGTGTGTTGGGGTATCCAGGGCTCACTGTGGTAGGAGAACTGGGTTCTGATGATGCCAAGTAGCCTTAGTTTATGTTGCTTATGATCTTGCTCTTGCCTTTTGCCATCTGGTTATCTCTGGTGTTAGCTGGTCTTGCTGTCTGACTGTGGCTTGCGTGTCAGTACTCCTGGGGGACCAGTTCTCTCTGGGAGGAATTTGGGTGTGAAGAGCTGTGGCACAGGGTCAGCTCCAGGGTGCAGAAAGAAACCAGAGGAATCCTGTCCTTGGCTGTTCCTTGGTTCCTGCGTCCTGATGGCTCTGGGAGGGTCTTTCTGGGAGGGCCAGGAATTTGAACAGAAGTGGTGGTCTTACCTGTGCTCACAGGTGTGTCGGCACTCCTGGGAGACCAGCTCTCTCCCGGCGGTATTTGGGTAAGGACCGCTGTGGCACGGGATCAGCTCTGGGAGCAGAGGGAAACTGGAAGGCTCCTGATGTTTGTTTCTCAATCTTAAGCAAAAGATTTAAGCTACTCCTAACAATGCCAGACTCCAAAGTCCTTCGTCCTGAGATGTTCAGGTACAGTCAGCCATTGTCTTTGACGGAGTTGGCAGTGCTCACCTTAGGACTTCTGTGCTCCCACTTTGACCACATGGCTGTCAATTTCTGTTTAAACAGATCACCTGTCCTTGACTCTAGCCTTATCTTAGTTCAATTTCCTTCAAGTGTCTATTGTGTAAAAGAACAGCATTATTTTTTTTTGAAGGTGTAGAGTCCTTGAAATGACCTCAATGAAACTTTTGTAGCTGAAACTTTGGGAGATGGAATTAGAGAGGTGGCTATAAATATCCCTGGTGAGTTAAGGTGTCTAAGCAGGAGCGTGACAGCTTGGATAGCTATGGCGTCAGAAACTAGGAAGGTGGGTAATAAGTTAACATGAGCCACGCTAGTGAATAAGAGGCAGGACTTGTCACCTCATTATACAAAGGGTGAGACAAAGGAGCAGCTATTCCTCACGTTGAAGCTTAAGGCAATGTGTAAGGTTTCCAAGTGGCCAAGTACTGAGTTGGAAAGGTTAGGAGTAGAACTAAGATTGAGAACAGCTATTCAGATTGACTTTATACACATTAAGGGGATCCTACGATCATGTAAGTAAACAGGTGTAGAAATCAGCAGACCAAGGCCTACAGATCCCGCCTGTGTCCAAGGTTGTCTTCAGAACCTTGAAAGCCTCTGCTTAGGCCTTTGCTTGAAGTATTTTTTCAAATAATTATTTACAGATTTTTTTCTACTATACTTTCCAAAATGTAGGTTGTCTTTAGTAATTATTTAGTTCCTTTTCCCAAAGTCTAATGTCCTTCAGTCTGGCGCCTTATTTAGGATTCTCTGTATTGGTCACATTGTTAAACAGGCCTGAGAAAATGAGGAAGGTTTTATTTCAATGTTTTGTATTCTCCTGTTCCCCTCAGCACAAAAACCATTTCTGTTTACAATCTGAGTTCTAGAAAAGACTTAAAGATTGCAACTATCAGGAAGCCAGACATGACTGGGAGCATGGTACTGGGTTGCTGCTGAGATACTATGACATGCTGTGTTTTATTTAGAAGGTCAGGACTGTTTTGTGTATATGTGGCACTGGGGAATTAACTCAACTGCTCTTTGCCTGCAAGGCAAGTGCTTTGCCATTGATTGAAGACCCCAGTTCTCTGTGTGTTGGTTTTCCAGCACTTGAGGATCCATTTTGGTGAGGTAGAGTCCCTGGATAGACAGGACTTTAGTCACACCCATCACTCTTGCAACTACATCACTCTTGATAGGATAAAAGAACTAGATCCTTCTTGAGAGGATAAAATTTTTGAACAAGGGTGGGTCCCTTTGTTGGGCTGTGCCAAAGTGTACCCTTGAGAAATTATGCTATACAACAGACCTGGTGTAAGAGGTTTACTGGGAGTGGGGGAAGAGAGAGGCCAACTGGCAGGGAGACAGAGAGGAAAAGGGAGAGACACAGGAGAGAATGTGGAGAGAGAAGAGAGAAACATAGGAGACAGCAGAGACTGGGTGGAGGGAGGGACAGAGGAAGATCTGTGGTAGCTGGGAACCCTTTGATCCTAGCCAGGTCCCTAAGAGGAGGCCAGTGGGATTGCCTGTACACTAACGATTCTAATTCCCATTCACACAACAGTTCGCTGAAGAAGTAATTGCACAGCTTTGAAAAAGGATTTACAGTTCAAATTACTATTTTATGCAATGGCTATCATAAGCAATATATATATATATATTTTTTTTTTTTCTGGTCCATTTTCACAGTTGACTCAATTTTGTTTCACTATATATAGCCTTGTTTAGCCTGGAACTCACTGTATAGACTAGGTTGGCCTCACTCTCAGAAATCTTCCTGTCTCTGCCCCCTGGGATAAAAGATGTGTGTCACCCCTACCATTTACAGTTCACTTCATTATTATTATTATTATTATTATTATTATTTTATTAAATATTTTATTTATCTACATTTCAAATGTTATTCCCTTTCCTGTTTTCCCTTCCACAAACCTCCATCTCATTCCCCCTTCCCCTGCTTCTAGGAGGGTGCTCACCCACCCACTCCTGCCCCACCTCCCCAGCATGCCCCGGGGCATGGAGCCTTCATAGGACCAAGAGCCTCCCCTCCCAATGATGCCAAACAAGTCCATCCTCTACTTCATATGCAGCTGGAGCCATGGGTCCCTCCATGTGTACTCTTTGGTGGTTTAGTCCCTGGGAGCTTGGGGGGTCTGGTTGGTTGATGTTGTTGTTCTTCCTGTGGGGTTGCAAACCCCTTCAGCTCCTTCAGTCCTTTCCCTAACTCCTCCATTGGGGTCCCCATGCTCAGTCCAATGGTTGGCTGAGAGCATCTGAATCTGTATTGGTCAGGCTCTGGCAGAGCCTCTCAAGAGAAAACTATATCAGGTTCCTGTCAGCAAGCACTTCTTGGCATCAGCAATAGTGTCTGGGTTTGGTGTCTGCATATGGGGTGGATCCCCAGGTGGGGCAGTCTCTGGATGGCCTTTCCTTCAATCTGCTCCACTCTTTGTCCCCGTATTTCCTTTAGACTGGAGCAATTCTGGGTTAAAATTTTGGAGATGAGTGGGTGGCCCCAACTCTCAACTGGGGGGCCATGCCTATCCACTGGATATGGTCTCTATAGGTTCTATCTCCCCTTTGTTGGGTATTTCAACTAAAGTCCTCCCTGTGGGGTCCTGGAAACCTCTTGGGTCCCAAGCATCTGGGACTTTCTAGTTGCTACGCCCCAGTTCTCCATCCCCCACTGCTATACACCTACTTTCAAATTCCTGACCCTCTGTGCTTCTCCCCCACCTCTTCCCATACCTGATCCTGCCCCTCCCTTTCCCCCTCCTCCTTCTCTCTTCTTCCCAGGTCCCTTCCACCTTCTGCCTCCCGAGATTATTTTGTTCCCCCTTCTAAGTAGGACTGAAGCATCCACACTTTGGTCTTCCTTCTTCTTGAGCTTCATATGGTCTGTGAGTTGTATCGTGGCTGTTCTGAGCTTTTTGCCTAATATCTACTTATCAGTGAGTACATACCATGTGTAACATTTTGTGACTGGGTTACCTCAGGATATTTTCTAGTTCCATCCACTTGCCTGCAAATTTCATGAAGTCATTGTTTTTTTTTTTAATTTTGTAATTATATTTATGTACAGAAAACTTAGTGTACATTTAACCCAGTTTAGTGGCAAGTTCTTTACCTTTGCCTTTTTCAGCTTGGCAAGCAAGCCACAGACTTAGGACCCAGGACGTTGCCTCCCCAATGGCAGCAGATCTCATCATATCTGTCACTATAATTGGTCCTAATATCTTCCATGAGCTTAGCCAGAGCACCCTTGTCTTCCCAGTTAACCTGTGTGAAGGCAACAGTGGTGCATATCTTCCTGTGGACCAGGCGCCCCAGCCTGGCCTTTCCCTTGATGATGCAGTAGGGCACCCCCATCTTTCAACACAGGGCAGGCAGGAAAACCACCAGCTCAATGGGCTCTACATCATGGGTGATCACCACCAGCTGAGCCTTCTTGTTCTCCACCTAGGTGGTGGCTGTATTGACCCCTGCTCAGAGGACAGGTGGTCACTTAGTTGGGACATCCCCTTTGCCAGCAGCTTTCTTCTCAGCATGGGCCAGTAGCCTTTGCTTCTTCTCTTACTTTGTCTCTGGCCTGTACTTGTGGGCAAGCTTAAGCAGTTGAGTAGCTGTTTGCCTGTCCAGGGACTGGGTGAACTGGCTAATGGCAGGAGGTACTTTGAGCCACTTATAGAGGATGGCTTTTGCCGATGTACCCTGATGTATCAGGGCCATTTGACGAAGCTTGTGAGATCTCTTTTGTTCTGGATGTCCTGCCCAATGCCAAAGTTCTAGGGCCTTTTCTCAAACAAGGATTGACCACCTTTTTGGCCTCTTGTTTCTTGACGACGGTGGGGGCTGGGGCCACCTTCTTCCCCTTGGCCTTCTTCCCTTTGGGCATCTTGCATGGCTGGTGGAGAGAGCAAAGTCATTGTTTTTAATTGCTGAGTAGTACTCCATTGTGTAAATGTACTACATTTTCTGTATCCATTCCTCTGTTGAGGGACATCTGAGTTGTTTCTAGCTTCCAGCTATTATAAATAAGGCTGCCTTAAACATAGTGGAGCGGAGCATGTGTCCTTGTTATATGTTGGATCTTCTTTTGGGTATCTGCTCAGGAGTGGTATAGCTGGGTCCTCAGGAAGTACTATGTCCAATTTTTTGAGGAACTGCCAGACTGATTTCCAGAGTGGTTGTACCACTTACAATCCCATCAGCAATGGAGGAGTGTTGCCCTTTCTCCACATTCTCGCCTGCATCTGCTCTCACCTGTATTTAGCCATTCTGACTGGTGTGAGGTGGAATCTCAAGGTCATTTTGTTTTGCATTTCCCTGATGACTAAGGAAGTATACAAAGAATCAACAAAGCTGGTTCTTTGAGAAAACCAACAAGATAGATAAACCCTTAGCCAGACTAACCAAAGGGCACAGAGACAGTATCCAAACTGACAAAATCAGAAATGAAAAGGGAGACATAACAACAGAAACTGAGGAAATTCAAAAAATCATCAATTTCTACTACAGAAGCCTATACTCAATAAAACTGGAAAATGTGGATGAAATGAACAATTTTCTAGACAGATACCAGGTCCCAAAGTTAAATCAGGATCAGATAAACCATCTAAACAGTCCCATAACCCTTAAAGAAATAGAAACAGTCATTAAAAGTCTCCCCAAACCCCCCCCCCCCAAAAAGCCCAGCACCAGATGTGTTTAGTGGAGATTTTATCAGGTCTTCAAAGAAGACTTAATACCAATACTCTTCAAACTATTCCACAAAATAGAAACAGAAGGAACACTACCCAATTCATTCTATGAAGCCACAATTATGCTTATACCGAAACCACACAAAGATCCAACAAAGAAAGAGAACTTCAGACCAGTTTCCCTTATGAATATTGATGCAGAAATACTCAATAAAATTCTCAAAAACTGAATCCAAGAACACATCAAAACGATCATTCATCACAATCATCATTCATCATGATCAAGTGGGCTTCATTCTAGGGATGAATATATATTGAACAGGACGTTCAATATATGGAAATTCATCAATGTAATCCATTATATAAACAAACTCAAAGAAAAAATTCACATGATCATCTCATTAGATGCTGAAAAAGTATTTGACAAAATTCAACACTCATTCATGTTAAAAGTCTTGGAAAGATCAGGAATTCAAGGCCCATACTTAAAAGTACTTAAAGCAATATACAGCAAACCAGTAGCCAACATCAAACTAAATGGAGAGAAACTTGAAGCAATCCCACTAAAATTAGAGACTAGACAAGGCTGCCCACTTTCTCCCTATCTATTCAATATAGTACTTGAAGTTCTAGCTAGAGCAATTAGACAACAAAAGGAGGTCAAAGGAATACAAATTGGAAAGGAAGAGGTCAAAATATCACTTTTTCCAGATGGTATGATAATATACTTAAATGTCCCCAAGAATTCCACCAGAAAACTCCTACAGTTGATAAACAACTTCAGCAAAGTGGCTGTATATAAAGTTAACTCAAAGAAATCAGTAGTCTTGTTCTACTCAAAGGATAAATGGACTGAGAAAGAAATTAGGGAAACAACACCTTTCACAATAGTCACAAATAATATAAAGTATCTTGGTGTGACTCTAACCAAACCAATGAAAGATTTGTATGACAAGAACTTCAAGTCCATGAAGAAAGAAATCGAAGAAGACCTCAGAAGATGGAAAGATCTCCCATGCTCATGGATTGGCAGGATTAATATAGTAAAAATGGCCATCTTACTGAAAGCAATCTACAGATTCAATGCAATACCCATGAAAATTCCAACTCAATTCTTCATAGAGTTAGAAAGAGCAATTTGCAAATTCCAAATTGCATGTGGAATGAACAAAAACCCAGGATAGGGAAAACTATTCTCAACAATAAAAGAACTTCTGGGAGAATCACCTTCCATGACTTCAAGCTGTACTACAGAGCAATAGTGATAAAAACTGCATGATATTGGTACAATGGGTAGATCAATGGAACATAATTGAAGACCCAGAAATTAACCTACACACCTATGGTCACTTGGCCTTTGACAAAGGAGCTAATGGAAAAAAGACATTATTTTCAACAAATGGTGCTGGTTCAACTGGAAGTCAGCATGTGGAAGAATGCACATCAATCCATTCTTATCTCTTTGTACAAAGCTCAAGTCCAAGTGGATCAAGGACCTCCACATAAAACCAGATACACTGAATCTAATAGAAGAGAAAGTGGGGATAGCCTTGAATACATGGGCACAGGGGAAAATTTCCTGAACAGAGCACCAATGTTGCAGGCTGTAAGAGCAACAGTTCAGTCTTTTAAATGCAGTGCTCAACATTTGGGTCTGCATGCCAGTATGGGGTGCAATAAGAGTCTTGTAAATATGGGTTTAATTAAGAGCTCCAGGCAGGTTAGCAGCACACACTTCTTTATCCAAGGAAAGTTGAAAGGGCACCGATACTGTCATCATTACTGATGAGGGCGGAGATAAAAGATACAGTGTCGTGGAGGTATACATGTGAAAAAGAGGTGGCAGGGGACAAACATATTTTTGTGAACAAAAGAATTATCTGGACTGAATGCTTCTGCAGACCAGAATTCATAACCAATGCTGTAAAAAGCAGCATCAAATTCAGAACGACACCATCTAATTCAGAATTCTTTGCACAACGGACTAATGAACTAGGTTTACACTAATTGTAATAATTAGTGTGGGAAAATTGTACCCAAACACAGTTGTCTCACTGGAGAACAGTGAAAAAATAAGTCCTTTCACATTTTGCAACCCGCTGCAGCTCGCGTTCTTTTTGTAAGTGAAACCATACACCCCAATCTATCTAGATGCCTTCAAAAATATTTGAAAAACAAAACAATCTACACAAATGAAAACCCTGCCCTGAAGGATAAGTATGAGAGTTCCCATTTGGTATGCTCCATTTCACTCTCTCCCATGGCTTCTGATGGCACGGAAGCCTCAGTGGGGCTTGCGAAAGGCCCTAGGCCCATGACTTTACAAAAGACAGAACCCAGAGGAAGCCCAGCAGTAGCTTGGGCAAATAAGCTTCCCCTGCGTCACTCTGTAGCTTGGAGTCGCTGCCCACACACTGGGTTGTTGACCCGGAAGCAGTTTGCGAAGTGGGTGGTGTTGGGCTATCAGTTCCGGTGCATTGCAAATTGCGTTCATTTGCAGCTCGCCAGTCGTCTTTCGGACTTGGGCGTTTGGAGGTGGTCTAGCTGGTCCAGAGCACCATGGCTGAAGAGGAATCAGAAAGCAACCTGAGGCAGGTAAGGTCCCACCAGGGGTCGTCCTTTCCCTGCCTTTCCATTTGATTCTTTCTGTTGTCGATTTTGAGACAGTGCTTCTACATATATCCTGGGGTTACTGTTTTGGGCTGACTTTGGACTCGTAGAGATCTGCCTGCTGCCTCCAGTATGCTGATATTAAAGGCATGGGCTTCCAAATCTGGCCTCCATTATGTATTAATTGTAAACTAAAATAAGTTCTTGGTTTGAGATGGTTACCAAAGAGGAGGAGATAAAGCCACTGTTCTCAAAAATAACAAGAGAATCTAAAAAAGATTTGCTAGGAACTTATTAGAATATGATGATATGGCGTGGGGCTTTCTGCCTTCTCGTGTGTGTGTGTGTGTGTTTGTGTGTTTTCGGGGACGCACAAGGGTGTGTGTTCGTGAATGCGGTGCATATTTTTACTCACACAAGTGTGTGTGTGGGCGTGTGTGTGTTCGCATGTTCGCTTCAGATGGGTGCGGCCTCTTTCGCATTACGCAGGCTGGCTCAGGGTGTTTTCTCATCGTGCTAGGCTGCCGCTCGTCTGTGTTGTCACACGAGCAAGCAGGGCTCAGTCGCAGCATCATACGAGCAGGCCGAGTTCGGCCGCAATGCTAGCTTTGCCGCATTGTCACATGAGCAGACCCGGCCCACTCGGTTAGGTTTGGCTCGGCTCAGCCTGGCTGCGTGAGCAGGCCCAGTTCTGCAGCAGAGTTTGCCGCAGTGTCACATGAGCAGGCCCGGCCCACTCGGCTCTGCTCGGCTGCTGCGTCACACGAGCTGGCTCGGCTCGGCTGCCTTGTCACATGAGTGAGCCCAGCTCGGCTGCTGCGTCACAAGAGCAGGCCCAGTTCTGCCGCAGCACTAGGTTTGCCGCATTGTCAGATGCCCAGGCCTGGCCCGCTCGGCTGCTGCGTCATAAAACCCCAGGCCCAGTTCTGCCTCAGCATTAGCTTTGCCACATTGTCACATGAGCAGGCCAGGCCCGCTCAGTTGCTGCGTCATAAAAGCAGGCCCAGTTCTGCCGCAGCATTAGCTTTGCCACATTGTCACATGAGCAGGCCAGGCCCGCTCAGTTGCTGCGTCATAAAAGGAGGCCCAGTTCTGCTGCAGCATTAGCTCTGCTGCATTGTCATATGAGCGGGCCTGGCCCGCTCGGCTGCTGTTTCACTGGAGCAGGTTCGGCTCTGCCGCAGCACTAGTTTTGCCGCATTGTCATATGAGCAGGCCTGGCCCGCTCAGCTGCTGTTTCACTGGAGCAGGTTCGGCTCTGCCGCAGCACTAGGTTTGCCGCATTGTCATATGAGCAGGCCTGGCCCGGCTGCTGCGTCATAAAAGCAGGCCCAATTCTGCCGCAGCCTTAGCTTTGCCACATTGTCACATGAGCAGGCCTGGCCCACTCGGGTGCTGCGTCACAAAAGCAGGCCCAGTTTTGCCGCAGCACAAGCTTTGATGAGCAGGTCTGGCTTGCTCGGGTGCTGCGTCACAAAAGCAGGTCCAGTTTTGCCGCAGCACAAGCTTTGCCGCAGTGTCACATGAGCAGGCCCAGCCCACTCGGCTCTGCTCGGCTGCTACGTCACTCGAGCTGGCTCGTCACTCGAGCTGGCTTGGCTCTGCTCGGCTGCTGCTGCATCACACGAGCCAGCTCGGCTGCTGCGTCACTCGAGCTGGCTCGGCTCTGCGTCACACGAGCCAGCTCGGCTCGGCTCTGCGTTGTCACATGAGCAGGCCCAGCTCGGCTGCTGCGTCATGGGAGCAGGCCTGGCTCGACTGCGCAGGCTGGATGAGACCGAGCTTTTCCAGTTGCCCGATAGCACAGTTGCGGGCGTGGTACACATGAATATGTGTTAGCACACCTTGAGTGTGAGTTTGAGCAAGGCTTGTGCGGGCACTCCTAGAGCAGATACTCCTAAGACTCATTTTTGTTTTGGTTAACTGTTAATTGTTAATGCTATAAAAGATAGCATGAACAGGTTTTTCCTTGAATGTTTATTTGTTGACTTTTAAAATCAACTTTCAGAGTGAAGAAATCGAAGCAATGGCAGCCATTTATGGAGAGGAGTGGTGTGTCATTGATGAGAATGCCAAAATATTTTGTATTAGAATCACTGACGACATGGATAACCCCAAATGGACACTCTGTTTACAGGTGATTTTTTTTTTTTTACATTTTTAGCAGCCACTTTCCAGTCATTAGAACTTAATATATAATTGATTCCATTTGTCTGTTTGATTATTCCAGTATGAACTGTTTTTTGGATTTTGTTGATTATTGTCATGATTATGCAAACATGGGTAATTAATCACAGGTCACTCTCAAATCATGCTTTTGTTGATGGTTGCAATCTTTCTTGTCATAATTCTTCTAATTATTCAACATGTTAATGTTTACGTTTGTTACATGTTGATTTTTTTAGACTTGAGTTACCTCTTTGTTACTCTAACTAAGAAGGTTTAGATCTGGAAAGGTGGCTGACAGTTGATGAGGAAGTTATCAACGAAAATTCATAGAGCAGATTCTTGTTTCTTTATTGAGCTTCAGGTGTGCTTAGAAAAAGTAAGATACAGGAAAAGATTCATTGTCGCTTTTTGTCTTCTTAGTTGTGGAATAGTCCATGACTGGTATTTTTCAAATGATGCTAAGTTGTCAAAATTGCAGTATATTTCATAATAGTGATTTTTTTCGAAAGTTTATTCATTTTATTGGTTGATTGTTTTTCGAGATAGTGTTTCTCTGAATAGTCTTGGCTGTCCTGGAACTCACTCTGTATACCAGGCTAGCCTTGAACTCAGAGATCCACCTGCCTCTGCTTCTCAAGGGCTGGGATTAAAGGCATGCGCCAACCAGCACCCCCTACCCTGACATCATAATATTGGTTTTAAAAGATGTGTGTGTTTTGCAGAGTATCTTTAATGGTATTTTATGGGATATTTTAAGGATTCAGAAAAATATTTGTAAAATGAAAGATAGTAGCAACGTTCATTGGAGTCAGGAGATAGGGCTCCTGGAACCATTTCTTTTTCATCTTTGGTTTTCTTCGTCTAAACTTTCATTCTTTTATAGCTTCTTTGCCCAGAATTAGCTTCTAAAAACATGACAGCCTCTCTAGCAGCATATTTTTGGGAAGAACTATAAATATGAAGGAGGGGATTTTTCACCTGATATCAAAACAATGGTTTGTCTTTTGTCTAGACAAATTAGAAACTGTTAAATGTAGTTGCTTTTCAGCTGTGATCAGTGTAAACAGATTTGTTTGAAAATTTCTTTGTAGGTGATGTTACCAAGTGAGTACCCGGGTACAGCGCCGCCTGTTTATCAGTTGAAGTAAGCCTTGTCTTCTCCTTTATATATATTATTATTGTATATATTTATGTATGTGAGTACACTATTGCTCTCTTCAGACACACCAGAAGAGGGCATCAGATGCCATTACAGGTGGTTGTGAGCCACCATGTGGTTGCTGGGATTTGAACTCAGGACCTCTGGAAGAGCAGTCAGTGCTCTTAACTGCTGAGCCATCTCTCCAGCCCCTTCCTTTTAATTTTTATAAAAATGTTTTATTGTCAAAGGTAATCTTCTATGTGGTCGTGTTTACAGAAAATACTTGTTAAAACTAGATACAGATTCAAAGCATGTTTACATCGGTGCGGAGCATTCACAGAACGGTGGAAAACACTAATGAGTATTTGAGATATGTACCTAATTCTTGAATAATGTTCTTTACTGTGTTTTATTCCATCTTAGTGCTCCTTGGCTGAAAGGGCAAGAACGTGCAGAGCTATCAAACAGCCTTGAGGAGATATATGCGTAAGTGTCCTAGTGATTTTGCTTTGAGCTTTTCTTGACAGATGCTCGTCCTTTTCCCGGACCGTTGGTTAGGTTCTTTCATTAACAAAAACATTCACTTTAAGCAAACTTCAAAGGCCAGTTGCTTAACTTTATATGTGCATTTGATAGAAAAATATGGTACTATTTAAAGTTGGAATTCAAATTTAGAAATGCTGTTGATGTGTATCTCATGGGGTGTGGAGGGTGAAGTGACAGTAGAAGAATTACAACTGTAATTACTTGTTAAACTTCTCAATATGTTGATAGTTCTTGTGTATTAATCTAAAAGAGCAAGATCTTGTGGATGTCACTGTTTCCATCCATCCATCCATCCATCCATCCATCCATCCATCCATCCATCCGACACCACATGGCAGGCAGTGTATTAGATCCTACATGGTTTAGCAAAACTAGAGATTATCCCTTTCCGTAGCCTATAGAATTTTCCAGTGTGCATTACAGCACTCTGTAGCTGTGATAACTTTTGTCAGAACAAAGCTGGGCAGTGTGATGATAACTAACTTAGCAAGGTTTATTCTAATCTGGCTTGCTTGACGAAGAGCTGAGTTAATTAGCTCACATTAATTTTGGTGAGAGGCCAGAGCTTAGTAATGGTGACATGAAATGGGACGATAAGAAGCAGACTAAGACAGCAGGGAAAAGAACAGGAAGGGTGGATGGGAGGATCTGCGTTCTGTAGGCAGCAGCTTAAGCATGAGAAGTGTTGGAGGCTCCAGTTTGAGTGCTAGGTGCCAATGATACGACCTGTGCTTGGAAAAGTGAGCCTGTTTCTCTGTGGAGATTGGCCAGAAAGCAACCAGTACTGATGAGAGAAATTGTTGGGAAGCTGGTAATGTCATTAGTCAAGAGAAAAGACGGTTGATTTGGATTTATGACATATATGATTAATTAAACCAAGTAGTGTTCGGGATTATCAGTTTGTTCTTCCTGAATCCAGGAGTTAGTAAGCATTGTATTGTATGTTCTAGGTGCCCACCCTGTCTGGTACTATGAGAGTGCCCCCATGCCCCAGGGGTCAAGGCCAGGTTTCTTTTCCTCCCAAAATATTTAATTAGAAAATGGTAAGTCACCCTGGAGTCCTTGTCACTTGTCCTTCCTTAAAGACCTTTCTTGGGTCTCTACTTAGTGATTCTGTTATCCTCAATACACAGTTACTTCTGTAATCACTTAAATGTTCTTGATACCTGTTTTAACATTACTGGACATCCCAGCATTTGCATTTCCAACGTGCTTCTTTGTGTCATCCAATTGCTTTTACTTACCAACTTGTCTCCACCACTTTCTTACAATTATACATATATACGTTATATATGTATACATATATGCAATTGTATAGCTATACATATATGCAGTATCACTACATGTATGAATATGTATAATTATATATGTATAATTGTACAATGCATACAATTATACAGCTGGTGGTCACTTTCAGCTCATCTTTTTTTTTTTTTTTTTTTTATTTTTTAAAAAATCTTTCCACGCTTGATTTCCACCATGTTAGCACACTTTCTGCCTGCCGGTGGAAATGCCACGACTGCAATGGCTTCTCGTCTAGCTGTACGTGATCCCAGAGCCCTGTGCATTAAGAGAAGCTTCTTAAAGGAACAGTTTGCTCTAAAGATGAAAGCGAGGT
This sequence comes from Rhynchomys soricoides, assembly GCA_019843965.1. Classification (NCBI taxonomy): domain Eukaryota; kingdom Metazoa; phylum Chordata; class Mammalia; order Rodentia; family Muridae; genus Rhynchomys; species Rhynchomys soricoides. The sequence continues at coordinate 3,384,967 of JADRCH010000086.1, forward strand.
CCTAATGCTTTGCTTAGTGGAAGGGCTTGAATAACAATTGCAGTCTGATGACAGTATTTTCCTATCGCTAAATAGCAATGTGAATTGATGGTTCTTTTAAAGTTTTATGTGACAACTTTTAATGGTTTTATATATCCTAGTCATGGGCATTAAGTGAAAAATATTATTACCTTTTTTCAAATATAAATATCAATATAGTTTTGAATGCTTATATTTTTATAATATTATAGTACAGCTAAGTTGTATGTGTCTAGTATAATTTTGAATGGTAAATTTAATAATTATATAGGAAGATAAACTATGATTAGTGGCCACTTAGGTAAGAAAGTATGAATCTTTTGGTAAACATTTTTTATATTCTATATACTGGTTTTTTGTTAGGAATTTGAGATTTAAAAATAAAGGTGAAGAGCTAGGTATGATGTTATACAACTTTGACGCCAGCACTTGGAAGGCAGAGGCACATAAAGGTTCACGCTAAGGCTAGCCCAGTCTGTATATCAAGGACTGCATAGTAAGACTGCCTTAAAACAAAACAAATTAAGATGGTTCAGTATAAGCACTCTTGCCTCAAATGTGTGGGAACTGGGTTTAATTACCAGCTACACGCACAAACACACAAGTCAAGATGAATGAGTACTAGGTTTGGCCACCAGCAGCACCCATATATACGTGTGTGCATGTGCACGCGCACACACACACACGCACACACACGAGAGACTGTGTACATGTATACTATTAGTAGCCTCTCTAAAGCTCAGTTAGGCTGCATTACAGCGGGTTAGGTCAGGCTTCTGGAATCAGCTTTGGAATAGGATGACTTTGTTGTGTTTCTTTTCATCTCAGTAGAATGAGGGTAGTGTCTTTGGAAGGATTAAATGGCATCATATAATACACTTCATTTAGCACACAGTCGTAGTTTGTTAGCTTTGAGCCATTTAAACAAAACTCTTGAAGTAACTTGCAGAGAAGAAGAGGTTTATTTCAGGTCCTAGTTTTGGAGACCCTCATGTATCACTGATTAGCCCTGCTTCTTCGGACCTGTGGTGAGTCAGCTTGTCATGAAGTTTGCGAAACAAACTCCTGGGATCCAGAAAGCATAAACGAAAAGGAAGATGCAGGGACTTAGTGGACAAGATTTGCAGCTTTTGTCAGTTACTTTGCTTCTGATTCTATAAAGGCTTTCATTATAGCAATGAATGGTGAAAGTCTGAAGACCAGTTTCTTTGTTTTTAAATAAGAGTCATACTAAATCCTAGTTGATCATTAAAACATAGAAATAAGTTCTTATTGCAAGAGAAAACAAATATATATGTTAATTAAAAGTTTTTTTAGTGGTAGACTTTTGGGGTCTGTGAAACAGAATGATTTCATTTTACCCAGAAATCTTCATACCCACTGTGCCTTTTTGTAGTGGATTCTCTTGCAGCTGTCTTGCTAACTGCTAGTGCAGACAGAAGCAGCGATGCATGAAGTTCAGTAGAAGTGCTCTCAGCAGCTGCTTCATGGGAAGCCATGGTGAGGAGAAGACATTTGAAGTGAAGATTGAGTTTCCTCAATTGCTGTAGAAAATTACTAGTTGTAGAAATTCTTCTAAGGTATTATTTTTCAAATGCTGAGTGTGGAGTCAGGTGTGGTGATCCATTCTGTAAGCCAAGTACTGAAACTGAGCTAGAAAGAACATGGGTTCAAGGCTATATAGTGAGTTACAAACCAGCTTGTGCTACATATAGTAAGACCCTGTCTTAGGGAGCGAGATTCTGAATGTGGATTTATAGGTTAAAAGGGAAGATTTTTGGATTTTGAAGAGAGCTAGTGAGTGCTGGCTGACTAGTCAGCATTTTGGTACTTTTTGGATACAGTAGGTGCTGAGTGGGAGTTTGTGTCACTAAGGTGATGGTGACATGAAGATTCAGTAGAGGACGACTAGCACGTAGAACTCTCTGAAGCTCTGATTTTGTTCAGAAGCTGATTACCAACACCCTATTGTAGCCCCAGGACCTCAGGCAGTATGTCCTGGACACTGGAGGATAGAGAGCATGGGCTCCCGGGCACCCAGGTCACTGAGTAAGTCTCCTGGATTGAAGATTCACCCAGGACAGACAGACGAACCTTTAGCAGTATGTGCATTTGAAGTGCTGCTATCACTGGCTGGGGGGGGGGGCAGCAAAACACAGTTGCTTTGAGCTTTGAACTTCAGTTCTTAGTGCAGCTTGAGCCTTCTTAATTACTAGCAAAGCTGTTGGACAAGCTAACTGGTCTCTGTAAATTTGTTTTCTCATCTCTTCATCTCTTCAGTGGGGACATCATAATGACATTTTTGAAATGTTGTGAGAATCAGCTGAGCTGGTGTATATAATGGCCTTGGGACTCAGTATACAGTTAATCTTGTACTGTCCAGAGCAAAGAAGAGTAGATATTGTTTAAAAGAAATTCTGTCTTTTAAAACCTTTCCCATTAATTTCTGTGCTAAAAGGACCACAGCAAAGACAGCGCTGATGCTGGGAGTTAGACCCAATGAGATGGGTGCGTTTGAGGCTGAAGGACAGCAATGAGGCATGGCTATGACTTTTTTCCTTTACTTTTTTAAAGATTTATTTTATGTATGTTTAAGTACACTGTTGCTCTCTTCAGAGACACCAGTTCATAGGATCCCATTACAGGTGGTTGTGAGCCACCATGTGGTTGCTGGGAATTGAACTCAGGACGTCCGGAAGAGCAGTCAGTGCTCTTAACCGCTGAGCCCTCTCTTCAGTACTGTTGGGCATTTCTTTAAATGTACATCCGAGCTAGGGTAGCGGCACTCCATAGTGAGACACTTGCTCTGTTTTACTGCTGTGCCAGCAGTAAACCTCCACGCTCTTAACATACGCCTTTGCTTAGTGATTTGAGATGAGTTTAATTACATTAGGCAGCCAAACACTATTTGAAACCAAAATGAATCAATTAAGCAGTAAACTAAATTTGTTTAAAAAATTTCTTTATGGCTATAAAACTGTTGAGCTACCAGTCTTAGATCTCTTGTACAGTCTGTATATGCTTTGTGGCCAAAGACTTAGACTGAACTGTTTAAGACGTGGAGTAGAGCTAGTGGTGATCGGACACCAGTCTGAAGCACCCGTGGTAGAAGCAGCAAGACATGTCTACACCCGTCCCGGTTGTCGTTCAGATTTAGACATTTCCTCTCTCTTCTTTGGATGCAATTGTTCATCTAAGGTTTTAAGTAAGTTGTGTTAATTCTTGAGCCATTTGTAGTCTTTAATGTTGGTATGCAAGATGTCTGTTACTCACTTGGTGAATTGTGTCTATTCTATATTTGGAAAAGTCACAATTGGGTTTTATTATAATATAGTGCCTTAGGCTTTAAATGTAAATAAAGTTACATTTTTTAAATAATGAATTCTGCCCCTGATTTTGTTTAGACGTAACATTGGTGAGTGTATTCTTTACCAGTGGGTGGAGAAAATAAGAGATGCTCTGATACAGAAATCTCAGATAACTGAGCCAGGTAAGGATGAATGATACTCTTTGTGTTCGTTTAGTTTGGAGTACTTAAATTTTCATATAGATAATATAGTTGAAATTACACATGAAAACCTATGTTTTGTGTCTGTGTGTGTGTGTATGTGTGTGTGTGTGTAGGTGCAAGTGTGTGTGCACGGAGCTAGAGGACCACCTTGGGTGTGATCCTTAGAAGGAGATGGTAGTCGGCCTCCTTTGAGACAGAGACGCTGATTGGCCTGGTGCGCTCCAGTCAGATTAGACTGGCTAGTCTGTGACCCTCACGGATCTTCCTGCTTTTACCTTATCAGTAGGACGGGTTCTAGGACAGAGATCCTAGAGGTGATCCTAGGAGTGAGGTCCTCACTCTTCTGTGGAAGCACTTTGATGACTGAGATCTCTCTCCAGTCCCTTTCTTTTGGTGTGGGGGAGAATTTGTGGGTTTTTTTTGTTTGTGCCCATCAGAAGATCTCCCCAAGATCGTTACCACCTGATTCTCACCTCACAGTGATTCTCATGTCCTTCCTCATCTATTTCTTAGAAATCTTTTGTAAAAATGATGATTTCTTCTGTTGAAGAATGGTGTGTAGGGATCAAGACCCAATTCTTTTGGGATTTTGTTTTGTTGTTCTGTTTTGTTTTTTGAGACAGAGTCTTACTGTGTGGCCTGGAACTTGTGGACTGGGCCGGCCTGGGACTTGCCAAGACCTGCCTGCCTCTTTTGTCCCCTTCCCTACTGCTAGGACTCCAGTGATTTGTGCAATTTCTCATTTCCTTCACCGTCAGTCCTGATGATATCTCATTTTCACATAGGCCCGGATGTCAAGAAGAAAACTGAAGAGGAAGAGGTTGAGTCCGAAGATGACCCCGTTCTAGAAGTCCCGCCGGAAAATCCAGTTAAGACAGTAGACCTCAAAATGAGTGAAAGTGCAGCAGGTATGGTGTTCCTGACTAGCTTCTCTTGAGGAGAGGGGGTGCTGAGGTTGCTCTTGGGAGGGCTTAGAGACTCAGTAAACACACACAGGGGAGTTTGGAGGTGCTTGTTTGATTTTTTTGGTTTTCTGAAACACGGTTTCTCTGTGTAGTCTTGGCTGTCTGGAACTCACTCTGTAGAGCAGACTGGCCTCGAACTCAGAGAACTGCCTGCCTCTGCCTCCCAAGTGCTGGGATCAAAAGTGTGCATCACCCCACCAACCAGCTGGAAGTGCTTGCTTGCAGATAGTTGATATTTGTTTTTTGTTCCTGTAGCTGTTTTTGGTTCTTAGCAGCTAAGGTACTTTGATTCTCCATTATAGTAAAGTGGTTTTGGGGGGAGGGTAGGGGGTGGGGAGTGGAGACAGGGTTTCTCTGTGTAGCCCTGGCTGTCCTGGAACTCACTCTGTAGACCAGGCTGCCCTCAAACTCAGAGATCCACCTGCCTCTGCCTTTCAAGTGCTCGGATTAAAGGCTGCTGTGATTATAGGGGTGCATACACAGCTGCTGCCACCACGAACAGCTGACGTCGTGATCTTTGAACTTGTTGAGAAGGTAGAATAATAGGACCATTGCACTTCTGATGGGATAGTGACTGGATATAGTGTTAATGTGTTTAATTCCATTATGTGAAATGGGAACAGCTTTATTGGAAGACATTATATGTTATAGCTACACAATATAAAATCTTGATTTCCCACTCCAGATGTTGGCCTGTGTGGAGAAACAAGTAAGTTGTGGTATAAGCATCTGTCAGTCATTGGTCTGAGTGACCAGTGACTAGTTTGGCTCTCTTAAAAACTAGATGCTGTGCCAACGTAAACTATTCCAGAGTCCAGGGTTTGAGTCCTGACTGTAGCCCTTTGCTTGGCAATGACAGGTGGAGACCCTTCATTTTTCTTTTACATTTAAACCTATACGGACATGTTACTTAAAGTTTAGTTTTGGTAGGGAGTTATTGATGCTGTTTGCTTAGGTTGTCCATATTATTTATATCGCAGTTCTTTTCCTTTATTGCTGATTTTCTTTAAAAACTTAATTCTTTGACTTTATAGAAGAAGAAAAAAAGGAAGAAGAAGAAGAAGAAGAAGAATTACCTGCAGTTGCTCATGGCGTTCCTATTACAGACCGAAGGAGCACTTTTCAGGCACATGTGGCCCCTGTCGTCTGTCCTGAGCAGGTGTGTGACCATCTTTCTCATGTTAAAGTTTCACCAAAGGGAAACATCATTGATTGGTTTCCTGTGAGCAGGAGAGATTTTCTTGTTTCTGCTTCCAGAACTGTGTGCAAACTTTGCTGTGTGCAAAGCTCCAATGGATCTTGAAGAAAAGAATGATTATTCTACTGAATATGAGAAACCAAGTCCACTCAACTGCTACATGATGAAAGAGGGCATGTGGGTAGATGTGCCAAGCCCAGTCTTCCATGTGGATTCTTTCTCTGTTTTGTGTTAGTTGACCTTATTCCTACCAGCAGGTGTAGATGGCAACTCTTTCTTCAAAACCTCTGTTTGTAGATCCTTGTCACTCCTTAGTCTTTCCAGCAGGTTCTGTCGTTAGTCTGTGATCTAGAAGAAAGTCATCTACACTGATGTACGAGGTGGCTCCAATCCTGCACTTGTAGTATAATGTCAAGTGCACTTGCTCACCACTTGACAGTTGCAGCTCCTTTGGCGTGTTCTATGCCAGCCCCACCCGCTTTTTCTTCTAGTGCTGAGAATCAGACCAAACCCTCCCACATCTAGGCAAGTGCTCCACACCTAGCCCTCTAAGCAACTCTGAAGCCTTGGCTTCTTTTGTAAGGACTTTACTCTCAGCTACTGAGCGAGGACGTTTTCTTCTACCTCATTGTGTGCTGAGGAGCACCACGAGGAGCACCGCTTTTCCTTTCAGCTGACTGATCTTTCCCTCTGAAGTCTCACTCTGTTCTTGATCTTTGCTCATACTCCTCCAGGGTCCTTCTTAGACACTGTTCAGAATTTGTTCATCCTGGTTCCTCTTTCTGTTCTTGATCACAGACTCTTAGGCTGTGTGGGAGCTGAAATAGTCCTCAGGATGATTGTCTGTTGTAATATGTTGAGCGGAGTCTGAGAACCCGAAAGTGGTAACTCGTGACCACGGATTGCTTTGTATGGTTAGGTTTGAGCTCTCTGTGTCTACCGCGGGCTGTTTCCAGTATCTCTCTTGAGGTTGTGGCGATCTGACTGGCGCTCTCCCTAACCCCTACTCTCCTCCTGGAGCAATCTTTGCTGATTTCCAAACTCCTTCCACACAGCCTTTGTGTTTGATTCCTGATTGACCGTTGATGCTGCACCTTCCACATCGTCATCCGGCAGCCTGTAGCATTTCCTCAGCCCCTCTTCCTGTTCCTTGTATGGTTGACATAGGACATACAAGACACAGTTAAAGCTGAGTCCCAAATAAGCATTCATGGGACATACTTACATTCATTATTTATTTTAAATTTGTATTGAAATGTATTTGTTGTTGGTTTAAAATTTTGTTCTGGCTGGGAGGCTTTTCTTGCTATTCAGGTATGTTACTCATCCAGTCCTCCTGTCCCCTGCGTTGGCCCTGAGTGAGTGTCTTCTTCACGTCTCCTTCCCTTGTCTCTTGATGCAGAAAAACTGCCACTTAACAAGAGCTGCCTCAGGCCTCCTCTGTGAAGCCTGCCTAATTCCTAGAGGCAGTTGTGATTTTACAACATTTGGATTATAACATTGCTGTACACCTGTCCTAGAGTGTGTACATGCGGGAAATTTGAGAGCTAAGTTTCTGCAAATGCTTGCATTTACATGAAAAATTCTCTATTTGGGGAACACATTTTCATAGATTGTGCCTTAGACATACAGACTAAACGTCTGTTGGTAATCAGTGCTCAATCATACCACGCCTGTTCTTCTTATACTAATGTCTTCCCGATTAGGTCATTTCAGAGCTTAGTGGATTCTTTAAGTAACTGTTTTGCTATTAAATTTATATCAAATCACTTTAATTCTACTTTTCTAGCATTTACAGAAAAAATAAAAAGCATATTTGTTTATTTTTATCACTGCTGTTTTTTAAGGTGAAAATGGTTCTTGCCAAGTTATATGAGAATAAGAAGATTGCCAGTGCCACCCACAATATCTATGCCTACAGGTGAGTGACTGCCAGGGTCTACGGTGTGCATTTACAAACAGTGGGGGGAAATTACCCATGACTTTCAGCTATAGCCTCCTTTCTCTTAACAGCAGTAGACCTGTGAAGTATTTGAAAACTGTAGAGACAAGTAGGAGGAGCACAGCATTTCAGACAGTCACGGCTGTGTGGGTGTGGTTGTCTTTTCTGTGAGAAGTTTACTCTTTTCAAATACTTTAACTTGTGTTCAGTTTTTTAATTTAATAAAAATATTTTCCTATATTTATTTGATTAAAAACTGTTTTAATGTCATTTAATGTTTGCTGAGGTTTCACACTGTGGTTTATTTAGCTTTTTTTTTTATTGTAGTTTTTCACATTTTCACTGCATCTTTTGAACATGAATTAGATTATTTCTACAAGGTAGATTCAGTTGCTTCTCCTTTGTGTGTGCACATGCATGTGTGTGTGTGCGCATGCACAAGCATGAGCTTTCCTCTGTGGTGCCCAGAGGTCAGTGTTGGGCGTTGTCCTCTGCAGCTCTTACTTTATGTCTTGAGAAAAGGTCTCTTACTGACCCCGGAGCTCACTGTTTTGGCTGGACTGACTGACTAGTCTGCTCTCCTCGTCTCCTGGCCTTTGACCATCAGTGCTGGGCAAAGGCAACTCATCGCCATGGCCAGCTTTGTGCATGGGTGCTGGGGACTCACACTTGGGTCCTTGTGCTCGTGCAGAAACCACTTCCTCCTGTGCTGTGCCCTCAGCACCTCACCTTCTTTTTAAAAAAGGAGAAGCAGAGAGAATTAAAAGGAGGGAAATGGTATAGTAGAATTATCCCAAAGTATTAAGTTGACACATATTTCAGATTTTTCCAAAGGTTGTTTTTAACCTTTTTATACTGTGTACACTGGTTCATACTCCTATGAGTGATGAGGTAAGAGTGCTTTACAGCATGCCTTGGGTGTGAGGACAAATGTTTGCTGATTTGCAAGTGAAGACACAAAGAACATTTAAAATATACAAAGCAGTAAGATTTAGAAAAGTAGTTTAGACCCAAAATGAAACAGAATATAGATATAGGCACTTGGTATAAATTTAAAATTCAGTTTGAATGTTTATGAAATCTAGATTAGCCAGACATCAAATTCAAAAGACCCAGTTTGCATAAGGGAGTTTTCTCTATTAGTAGGTTCACATCTTAAAAAAGAAGTTAATGTGTCTGAGTGTGTACCCTCCAGAACACTAACTGGATAGAAATTTAATGTATTCCTTTTTTGTCTGTCTGTCTGATTTATTTATTTATTCATCCATCTATTTATTTATTTTAGATAGGGTCTCATGTAGCCTAGGCTGGCCTCAAGCTTGCTTTCTTGGGCATTCCACTCACCCTTCCTCTACCTTCCAAGAGTTGGGGTCACAGTCACATACCACTATGTCCCACAGTATATCGAAATCTTGGTAGCTGGTTTAGACAACACGTGTTGCCCCTCATCTCCCTCAGTGCCCTTAGCTTGTCACTGTATCCTAGGCTCTTTGAACTGTACTGTGCTACTTCTCAGATAGCACTTTGCAGTTTCTCTTGTGCCTGGCGCACTGTGTTCTCAGTGGATGGCTGTCAGTGACTGCTTTTTATTATCTCAGAGCTTTCAGGCTAACTGAGGGGAACTGCATGTGTAAATTCCTCTCTCACAAAAGCACCTCAGGTCCTAGTGTCCCTGTCCACAGGAATGCCTCAAGACAGTTTAAGAAGGATTTCTAAGACCATTAATTTACCAGTTCTGGAAGTGATCATATTGATGACATTAAGTAATTAAGAGCTAATATTTACTTATTTTGATTTTTGAGATAGGGTTTCTCTGTTTTGCCCTGGCTGTCCTGGCTGTCCTGCTCTGTAGAGCAGCCTGGGCTTGAACTCTGAGATCCACCTGCCTCTACTGCCCAAACTCTGGGATTAAAGGCGTGCACCACCATCATCTAGAAGGGACTAAAATTTATTATGTAATATATATTTTGTTATATTTTGCTGTTTCAAAGCATAACCATTTCTATGTGTTTTCAGGATATACTGTGAGGATAAGCAGACCTTCTTGCAGGACTGTGAAGATGATGGGGAGACAGCTGCTGGGGGCCGCCTTCTTCACCTCATGGAGGTGAGTGTACACTTCAGCCTGGAAGTCTGTGCTTACATGTCTCAACAAACCAGAGCTCCACTTAAGAGGAGGTAAGGATTTGAATGATGTAAGACCCGGTCATAAGCATTGATTGAGGAGATGTCTTCTTCACCTCTGGCTCCAGGTCAGAGTACAGCCACTTCCTACCAAATGCTGTGCTTTCCAGGAAATAATACAAGATTGTTTACAGCTCTGGAAAACTGCTTTTTGTTTCCTAGCAATGGCTTCCCTGTCTTCTTTCCATGTTTGTGAAACTCTCTGTCAGTTGGACGGTGAAATAAGGTTATACTCATAATAATTCATTAAGAATTAAATCGATTGTCTCAGCTATTTTCTTGACTTCTCCAAAGTTTATGTACTTTTAACAGCCTTCCATTTAATTTTCTTAAACAGTATTCTCTTCCTTTTTAGAAATAATTTCTCTTCTTTCAAAAAGTCACTTATTTTTATGTATACGGATGTTTGTCTGCACTATGTATGTGTACCGTGTGCATGCAGTGCCGCAGAGGCCAGAGAGGACATTGGATCCCCTGGAACTGAAGTTCAGTGGTTGAGTCTCTCTAATTTACCAGTTCTGGAAGTGATCATATTGATGACATTAAGTAATTAAGAACTAATATTTACTTATTTTGATTTTTGAGATAGGGTTTCTCTGTTTAGCCCTGGCTGTCCTGGCTGTCCTGCTCTGTAGTGCAGCCTGGGCTTGAACTCTGAGATCCACCTGTGGTTGCTGGGCCTCTCTACAAGGCTGCAAGTGCTCTAATGAGTGAGCCACCTCTCTAGCTCCTGGACTTAATTTGTACTTAATTTTGAGTTTTTTTCATGTTTTCTATTTCTAATTTTTCTTAGAAATATTGTTCAGTTTTTACAGATAGAGTGGCTTCTGAATTTTGTCTGTATATATTAATTTGGGTTCTTTTATTCAACTGTTTCCAACCTTCAGTTTCTCTAGGCCCATGTTTGTTTGTCTTGTCTGTTTTTTCATCCTGCTGAGCTTTCTCCATCTGTCTGGTCATTGGTTGTCGATTAATTTTAAAGGAGGGCTATTTTTTCATTAAGAGGTTACTATGCTTTCTTCTGCTTCTGTGTGGAGTTTGCTTTCTAGCCTAGGCCTTTCACTTATAGGAACTTTGCTTTGTATAGGCATCAAGCCTAAACTCTGTCAGCCTTCACTTTAAAGGCAGCAGTGGGCAGGGTCACAGCTGTGGCTTGTGAAGGCTCTCTTCTCCTCAGTTGTTTGTTCAGGAGCAGCTTTTTCTTGTGGATCTGGTTTTGGTTTTTTGCTTGCTGGTAAAAGGCCGCCTAACCTTAGCTTTCTGGTAAGAGTCATTAAGAGAGGGAGCCTGCCTTCATGTTTTCCCCTCTTGACAGGTGGTGCCTCCGAAGTTCAGAGTGTGAGCGTGCATTGCCTTACCAAGTTCTCTTTGTTCTCATATGTCACCCCTGAGTTGTTAGCAGCCTTACTCCGTGTGAGGTTTTAGGCGCCAGTTATTTCATCCTTCTTAAAACTATTTATTTGCTTCTGAAAATAACAGATTTTGAATGTGAAGAATGTCATGGTGGTAGTGTCCCGCTGGTATGGAGGGATCCTGTTGGGACCTGATCGTTTCAAGCACATCAACAACTGTGCCAGGAACATCCTGGTGGAGAAGAACTTTACGAATTCCCCTGTGAGTAGTGGGTGCCACAGTGATTGGGTGTTCTCACTGAGACTGCAGAAAGACCATTGAGAGTGGGTGGCGGCGGGGATATGGTGGTGACGTGAGGACTAGGAAGCCGTGGGCGTAGGCCTCAGTCAGATGATGGGTCTGGGGGTTTCTATTAGAAAAGCAAGCTGAGGCCTAGAGAGACGTGAGCTGTCACCCTGGGTACATGGTCTGCAGGCTCCTGTAAAGGCCTGACCTTTGTTAGTGCAGAGTATCTGTGCTTCCCTCGAATATTTGTGGATGTGTTCTTTATATTTTGAAGGTTTTCTGCTTATGCTTTACATATGTCCATAACTATTTAGGCTTTATTGCATTACTTAGGAGAATGGAGATAAATGAAATAATAATGTTTTTTTCCAGCATAAATATACTTGGTGAGATGCTTCTCTTGACTAGCCTTGACTGTCATGAGATATTATAGTAGACTATGTCAGAGTATCTTCAGGCCCACCACTGATATTTGAAAGTACATAGGCCTCACTGTGTAGACCACCTGTGGGACTGCTCTGAGGTCCTGTACGTGACTGTGGAGATGCTTCATTGAGTGGTTTCTCTTCTAGGAGGAGTCAACTAAGAGTTTGGGAAAGAAGAAAGTGAAGAAAGACAAGAAGAAGAATGAGCATTAATACTTGAACCTGTGTGAAAGGTTAATTTTCCAGCCACTGTGTCCATGTTCCCAGTGGTCACGGAGTACATTAAGATAGCACACTGACAGCTCAAGTCAGCCAGTTCATCATGGTTACACCAGCATTGTGTTTCCTTCTCTGGTTCTACCATTTGCCAGAACTAGAGAATCTAGAACATAGTCACATGTGTTTCACATTTACATGGGAGAACTGCTATGAGCTTATTTGCCATTTCATATAATACCAGGAAGTGACACATGCACAGTGTTGGTCCTGAGCTAAACATCCATTTCAGTATTGTCATGTGCCTAGATGGGGAAGACATGTCTCCAGGGGAACAGAAATGGCACATTTCTTGTGATAGAAACTGTCATGCTATTAAGTGAGCATTGCTTTTACTGCTCCCGATAGCTTTTCAGAGTGGGAGCACATTGAAGACAGAGGTCTTGGGGAGTCTTTCTCTTGTGATTTCACAAGTTAGTCATGCTTCCTTTCATAGTGTTCATCATGGAGTAATAGTTTACGTGAAAACCCAAGAGTACTCATCTGTGGTCATATGCCAAAGTGATAGTTTACATATTTGCTAGTCCAAGTGGTATTCCTCAGTTTCGTTGCAAATTGGTGATTGTGAAATTTCAAAAAGTGATTATTTTTTAGTCTCTGCCTTTTGTTGTTTGAATCCTGTAGTGACACACAGTGAGCATTTAGTCTCAGTGGTCCTTCCGTCCCTTAAGTGTATTGAGGTAACATTCCGGTGTCTCTGAACAACCTGGAAGCACTTCCTTGTGTCCTTCCCTGTGCTCTGATCAACTCACTTGCAGAATGAGATAGAGGCAGCAGGACACCATGGGAGCAGGCTGGCAACTGCACCAGTTTGATACACATTTCCATTTGAACTCTGACCAGATTTTTTTTTTTAAATTCTGTGATTCTTGTTGAGAGATAGAAGGACAAATCTTTTGATTAGATAAAAAAAACCTCTTTCCCTACAAATTTTTGTCTAATCTCCCTTCCTAACAAGGGTTCTATTTATTTTTTTACCTGCATATTACTTGTAAGGAATAAGACAGGAAAGTCCCCTTTGACATGTAGGTAAGCTATACCCTGCCATCTTTCAGAAATAACGCCAACAACTACTAACTCGATCAAGCGATCACCCACTTGTTTGATTCCTCTCCCAAGGAAGGGTCGGCTGCGGGGAGGCAGCTTTGGGAGGAGGGCGCTGGAAGCAGAGAAAGCGCCTGAAGTTGGGCAGATGTTTTCCTCTTATTTTTAAGCTTGAATGATCCACATCCCCACTTAGTATTTTGAATAGGAGTCCAGTAGCCAGCTTTACACTAGAGTGGGTTCTGAGACAGAAGTCTTATTTTCAACATTATTTAATGTTGTAAATTATCAAGAATTATAGGATGACCTATATGTGTGTATTTGGAATACTTACCTCTGTTTCCATGAAATGCTAAGTATATCCTATGTGTGAATTGTTACAGAACTTAGGCAGTATTTGCTAAAGATAATGATATAATCTTGACATTTCAGACCTGTGAAAATTGATTCAAAACACTAAGAATTTTATGCTGAAGAAAAAGGAGTTAATTTTCCTAGCACACTGGATTTGAATTTTTTCCTGGTGTTTTGTCTAAAGTGTATTAATGTTTACAGAAGAAAAAACAATTTTTTATATCTCTGATCTCATTTTCCTTCACTTAAAAATGATACGTTCTCATTTTACAAAATTACTAACCACATTCTATGGGTTGAGATCCTTAACCTTCTTCACTGCAGGTGGGAGGGAAGACCCTAAATTCTTCAGTTCTAACTCCTGAAATTATGTATTTCACACCATCAAGGCAAAATAATGATAGCATATTTTTCTCTATTAAAGTAGAGAAAATCCTATGTAGAGAATTTTTTAGTTCTCCAAATAATAACTTTCTAAAGCCAGGCGTCTGCTGTGGCATTCTCTATATCATATTAGTTGAAATGGTCTCCACATGCCAGTACATACTAACAAATGGCATCTACTTAGTTGAGCAAAGCAGAAGCTGCTTGGGGAGGTGTCTGTATCAGAGACGGGCCGTTGGAAGCACTAATCACAGGACAGGTAAAGCAGATACTGTTTACAGGGCAGGTGAGTGGTACTATAATCACTTCAGTGAATTGTAATCACATCAGTCCACTAAAGAGATAACCATAAATGGTGTATACAGGTTTTATTTTTTATTATGCATGATTTTGTATATATGGCTATTTTTCTTTCCGTAAAAATGGTATTAAACCGTATATACTGTTTTGTATCCTACATATTTCATATAGAAGTATATTGTTAACATTTTCCCATATCAATAAATATTCTTCTATGGCTTAAGTTCTTTTGGTTGCATTGCATTCTGTCTTCCTGGTACATTGTAACATACAAACCCATTCCCCCAGGGTTTTTTAGCAAGGCTTTTTCAGATTTTTAACTTTTTGTTTGTCTTGGTTTTTTTTTTGAGACAGGGTTTCTCTCCGTAGCCCTAGCTCTCCTGGAACTTGCTATATAGACCAGGTGGGCCTCAAACTTAGAGATCTTCCTGCCTCTACTGAGTGCTGGGAGTAAGCAGGAATTTTAACTCTTAGAAGCAAATGTGAAGTACTGTTTGATTGCATAAAGGTTTTTATATGTCTCCCTGACTATAAGGAAAATATAGGACTAGAATTCATCAAGGGTTTATATATTCTTAGAGTTGTTTGCGTATCAGCCAGATTGTTCTTATGAAAATAAGCAGTGTGGTTGATAGCATTCCCAGTGTCCATAAAAGGTATGGAGACAGGAGCCTGTGTGCCCATAACTCAGTATTCTCAGTAAGGAAATACGTGCTAGACACAATGCCCTTGTTAGATACATGATTTCCGATTTCCCCTTGAATGTGTAACCACCTTTTCATCTTCCTTTCAACAGTGCCTGTTGGCAGAGTGAAATTTTTAATATCTTTGAGACCTGAGGCCTCCCCCGTTACTCTGTGGATGCGGAGGACAGGGCCCAGGGCAGTGTATGTAGGCAGGCACCACAACACTGTGTCACGCCCTCAGATGCCGCCTCTGTACGCCATTGTTTGGTATCATGTCTAAACACTGCCCAACCTTCTGCAAGTGTTTGAGACCTCGTCTCACTGAACCTGGAGAGCATCAGCTGGGTTCGCCTGCTGGCCTGTGAGTGCTAGTTGCTATCCTGTTTCTCACTAACTCCCAACAATGGGAAGCAGTGCGTCCTGCCACACGTGCATGCAGAACATGGGTCCTGGGACCAAAACTCAGTCTTCATGCTTGTGTGGCAAGTACTTTACTGGCCAAGCTGTATCTCTAGCCCCTGAAGGTTTTCTTAACATTCTTTTTTCAAATTCCATAGTCTTGGTGGTTTTCACTTAGACTTCCCAGTCCTTTCATGATGCGATTTTTTTGAGTGAATTTTCACAAAGTGAACACTCGGCTGGAACTAAAGGGACCTGTGTTTCCTGTGCTCTGGCCCCTCCTGTGGGTAACCACTTCCCTTATTTCTCACACAGGAGATGTGTTTTGTCTTGTTTGGCCTAGATGTGCATGGAATGGCACAGAGCCTTGTTTTCACAACTTATTCCAGAGTTGGATTGGGAGACTCATCTAGGTAGTGTGCAGCAGTGTTTCTTCTTGCTGCATACTACTTTATTGAAAGAACATGATTATTTCTAAATAGTTGAGTTTTTGAGTTGAGGCTATTACAGTTAGTACTGTTAGGAACATTTCTTATATGTGGTTTGTAGTGAACGTATGTACACATTAATATAATTTTTATTTTTCTATATTTTTATTTTTGTGCGTGTGTGTGTGTGTGTGTGTGTATCTGTCGTGAGCTCTGGGTCTCAGGCTTAGCAACAGGTCCCTTCACCCACTAGCCCTTTTCCTAGCCTTATGTGTAGGCTCTTGGATATATGCTAGGTGTGGATTTGCTAGGTCATAGTGTATATATACACAAGTACATGTAGAGCTTGGACACGCAGTGCCCGGGGGCGTGTTGGCTCTGAGGTCAGTGCAGATTTGGGATATTTGCAAGTTGCTCTCATTCTGTCTAATTTAAACTATTAGTGAGGTGTCAACTCATTTCCAAGATTCTTAAAAATACAAACGAGCTCTACCATGCTGATTTAGGTAGTGAGCAGTTATCTGACGTTACAGTGGAGCCTGCTCCTGCCCACAGTACACGGGTTCTCATGTGGTTAACTTCATTTTCGTCGTGTGGATGGCATCACTCTGTGGTCTTGGTTTGTATTTCCACGCTGACAGACAAGGTTAAATACCTTTGGTGACCACATTTTGTCACTGGGGAGGTGGAGTCAATCCTGAAATTAGTAATTAGATGTGCAAGATGGGGCCTCGTTACCAAGGTTGGATCAGATATGGAAAAATTAGGTTACAGTTTTGCATGTCTGGGTACTTAATCTACAAATCTCCACACTCCACCATTGCTCCACGGGCAAGTATATTAAATATGTGAAAATCCAAGGGCCTAATTTTTTCTTGTTTCCTGAATATTCTTATTTATCCAAATTACTGTGAGGGTTAAATGAGCTTTGTTTAGTGATGCTTAGAATGTGAAAAGAAGTCCACTAAATCTTGTATTTGGTGTAGGCTTTTTTTTTTCTTTTTTTTTTCAGGATTCCAAGAGTGCCTAGAGCCCTAATTCGACATTAAGTTACCATGTTCTTCAGCTCCCTGGGATAGCTCTCTGGCACAGTGAACAAGAAGTACCCCCGGGAAGGCTGTGTAGGGCCCCTCACCAGCAGCAGCACTTCAGAGAGCAGGTCCCATGCCTCACCCAGGCAGCACAGTGGAGCTGGCTGGAGGGCATAAGTGTGGAGGAGCTGACTCCTCTATTTGTCTTTCATAGGGTAGCACAGGCACAGATGTGATGTCACACACACCTGTACCACCTCTGGCGATCAGGAAAGCTGCCCACGGGGTCATGAGCTCTGGAGAGCTGGTCCTGCTCCTCACCAGCTGTAGTATTCAGGACAGCAGGTTCTCCACCTCCCCTGAGCAGCACAGTAGATCTGGCCCTAGTGGCACGGCTGTGGATGAGAGCTGGTCCCAACACCCTTCTGCTGTGAGGTAGCCTGGGTGGTGGCGGCGAGGGATGTCCTCACTGCTCAGGAGAGCTGAACCCAAGGCCATGAGAGTGGGTAAGCTGGCCCTATCCGTCACTAGCTACAGCACTTAGGCCCTGTATCTACTTGAGCAGCATTAGTAGTGCTGGCCCTGGTCAAGGGGCTGTGGGTGAGCCAGCCCCAAGGATGAGAAAGAGCAAGGGTGAGCTGGCTCTACCACTCATCTGCTACGAGGTGGTGTGGGTGCCAGGAGTGATGCCCTCCTCCCCCCTCACCACCTGTGTCAGTTGGGAGAGCTTGGCCCTGGTGGTGAGGACATGGTGGTGGGGTGAGCCTGCCCTGAGGGTGTGAGCAAGGGAGAGCTAGTGCCACCATTCCTGCTGTGAAGTAGCCTGGAGAGGGGTTGCCCTCTGCCACCTCACCTCTCACCACTTGAGGCACATGGAAAAGCTGACCCCAGGGTCATGACAGCAGGAGAGTTAGCCCTGCCCTCTCACTGGTTGTCAGGAGAGCAGGCCCTGCACCTTGCCTGGTGCTGACCTTGCTGGTGAAGACACAGGTGAGCCAGTCTTGATGGCATAAGATCACTTACCCTGCCTCCTGCTAATGGTGGCATTGGGTGGCCTAGTTGGAGAAGTGCTGGAGAGCTTGCCCTGGTGGTACAGATAAGAGAGCCGGAGTGCTGACCAGCTCTGCTGCCCCCTAGGGCCAGATCTCTTGCTCTGAGTTGGTCCAGCTCCAAAATCTATTATCTGCAAACAGTTGGATGTATATGAAAGGGCCAGTCCTGCCGATCCAAAGCTGCAGGATCTCCATGACACAGCAGCAGCAGGGTAACTGGGAATAGCCCTGATGAGGCTCCAGTATTGATGATGTCACAGAAGCCAGAGACCTTGAATCAGACCAGTGACTCATTGCAGTCCATTGCAGTTCACATTGGCCAACTGAAGATGTGTGGACAGAGGGACATACTGTGACACAGTACAGCTTCCATGATGAGGTGTTTTCTATGCTTGGGTTTTTATTGTTGTTTGTGGGTTTTTTATTTTGGGGGGCGGTTGCAAGGGCTAAGAGCAGATTGAAGATGGGGACAGAAGCAGTACTGGGCTGTTTGATGTGAAACTCACAAAGTATCAAATTTTTTAAAAAGTAGCCCATCGGATCTAACTCTTAAGTTTGAATCCTATGACTGCTTCCTACTAATTTTGCAAGCTTAAGGACATCATCTCATGTCTCTACTGAGAGTTGGGGAAAACGCATAAAGGGATTGAGTGGATGTTTTTAATAAAACCTACAAATGTCATCTTGGCATTGTCAGACTGAGAAGAAACCCAGGACAAGGCTCAGTCAGTAGCTGTGACTCCTCCCAACACCTGCCGCCCCTCCCCCTTCTCTATGCCTCTTCAGCCCAGCTCCCCTTTCCTCTCTCCTCTTCCCTTCCTCCCTCCTCCCCCAACCTTTTCATGGCCTGGTCCAGTCTGGACCCCTCCAGATGCCTCTGGTTGTACTTCCATCAAATCTATGATAAAACCTTTCTCTTTAACCATTCCTAGGAGTGGTCATGTCCTTATTTTCATTCATTAAATGTTTTCTGTTGTCGTGCATGTCAGCAAAGTCAGAGCTGGAAGGCTAGTAAGGAAGACTTAGCTCATATGTCTCACAATGGCTTATGGGTTGATTTCCAAAAACTGCTTCATTCAAAAGAAAACAAACAAAAAAGGGAACCCTGCATCTTGTTAAGGAGTACAGGCAAACTTTTTTTCCCCTAGATATTAAATATTTGGTGCTTTGTGAGCCAAATAGTCTATCATAAGGGCTCAATTCTACTGTAATGTGAAATTAGCCAAAGAAAATATGCAAGCAATAGTGTCAGTTATTCTGGTAAGACTATCTGGAAATTGAAACTTGAATTTCTTATGTCATAAAATTATTCTTTGTAATTCTCTTTCAATCATAGAAATACAAAAAAATAATTCTTAGTCTTTAGGCCAAACTCTGGTCTGTGGGCTGCAGTTTGCCAACCCCTGGTGTAGACCACAAAGAAAAAGAGAGAGAAGCCAGAAAGCACAGTATAGGTAAAGGAATTTAGGGTAAAATGTAGTGAATCATCTCTTCTCTGGGTATTTGCCGAAGAAATGATGTAGTGTATGAGCTGTCTTTGGTTGGAAGCTTAACATGCAATAAACTGAAATAGGTGGTGTTTTGTGTGTGTCAGTCATTGGCTACACGGGAGTCGGTGCAAAGTGTGGGAAGAGAAAAGCCAAGTGATGAATAAACTGACCCCACCCAACCAGTGTGTGCTCACTCTTCAGTATGTACAAGGTACTGACACACTGGGGATCAGTCTCAGGGTCTTGAACATCCTGAACATATGACTTGCTCCTGAACTCTACTCCCAGCCTTGACCTGAGATATTGAGAGTGGAGATGGAGGGAGGGAATATATTTAGTCAGTTAAATAGAACAGATTTGCCTAATTGTATGCAAATACAGAAGGAGAGAGAGGCGGGTACCAGTGGCACTTGGGTAGGCAACAATGCCATTCAACTAGAACCTGGTTGTCTAATTGGGGAGGCATTTCTTTTTCCCCTTACTTCTGTCCATGAACATCAACATTGCTGCTCTGCCTCATTTCCCTGGTGCTAGCTTTTGCTCTAGCTACCTGCTGAGTGCTGTGAGCCTGCATGCCAGGCTTAATTTCTGACAACTCAGTTGCATTAAACTGAGCAAAGGAAAAGCCCAGGGAAAAAAATCTCCAGAGGATAGAAACTTCCTTGAAAAGAAGAAGGAGGGAGAAAGATAAGAGGAAGAGAAGAGGAGGAGGAATAGTAAGAGGAAATGAAGGAGGAGCAAGAGGAAGAGGAGGAGGAAAAAGAAGAAGAAGAGGAGGAGAAAGAGGAAGAGGAGGAGGAG
>JADRCH010000086.1:3405492-3427992 GCA_019843965.1 Rhynchomys soricoides
GAAGAGGAGGAAGAAGAAGAGGAGGAGAAAAAGGAGGAAGAGGGGAGGATCAGATAAGCATTATAGTACAGGATAACCTCAAGATAAACTAGAAGGTTCACTGACATCCAGACAGGAAATCGAAGCAAGAAACCAGCAGTGGAAGGGAGGGAGGATGCCACTGACTGACCATGGTTCTCAAGCACTGGGCCATGGAGGAAGGTTTAAGCAAACTGTGGTATGTCCATCCAGTAGAGTGCTCACAGGTGAGAGCGAATGAGGTACAAATTCAGACAACAGCAGGGATGAATCTGAGGACATGTCAGGTGAAACCATCTGCAAAGGCCTCATGCTCGATTCTTTTTTTCCTATGAAATGTCCAGAATAGAGAGAAAGACAGAAAGTACACCTTGCCAGACAGAATTTGGGATGAGGGAATGGGGCTGATGGGAACATGTTTCTTTCTGGAATGATTGAAATGTTACTGGATTTCATTGCTCAACACTGAATATACTTCAAATCACTAAATTGTACACTTCTCAAAGGTAAATTTTATGATTTTGAATTATCTCTCTGAAGTTTGGAATGAAAGTGTGATTGTCACCATCTTGGCTAATAACATAGATAGAAAGTCTGGACTATTGCTCAGTTGGTAGAGTGCTTGCCTAGCATGTACAAGGCCCTGGGTTCAAGCTCCAGCTCAGTATTGATTGGTCATGGAGGCTCACACTTAGAGTCACAGAACTTGAGAACAGAGTTAGGTGAATCTGAAGTTTAGGGTTGGCTACATAGTAAGTACAATTTCAACTTGAACCACATAAGACTTTATGAAAAAAAACAAAACATAGATATGAATCCCTTAAATACATTCTTTAAAATGTGTTTCAATTAACTTAAAAATCTATCACCAAAATAGATCAGCTTGCATAGATAAGTTATACCTATCTGAAATACTAGGTTTTTTCCCCAAAGTTTCTTTGTAAAATATGCACAAGCTCAGGAATGGGGCAATAGCTCAGTCAATCAACGCTTGCCCTGTAAAGCATGAAGACCCGAGTTCAATCCTTATCATCTGGGTAAAATAAAAAGCTAAATATGTGTCATGCCTGCAATCCCAGTGCCAAGGAGGCAGAGGCAGGAGGATCACTGGGTTTGCAAGGCAACAAGTCCAGCCTACCTGGGATCCCCAGGTTCAGTGAGAGAACTTGCCTCAAAAGTGATTGAGAAAGACACTCTACATCAACCTCTGACCTCCTAATGCGTACATACATGTGCACCCATATGCATGCACACACAAACACACATACACATATACAAACCAAACTATCTAAAAGTTCATCTTAAATAAATATCTAGTTCTATGATTTCATATATAACTAAACATGATCAATTTTATAATCCAATGATAATTAAAAAAAAAACATTTTAGAAGTTACTTTGATTGTTTTTGGAAACCAAGGACAAGTATGTGTATTTGAAATAGAGTAAGCAGACACCAGTTTACAAAAGTGATGTTCTGCTCCAAGACCAGGTTATAATATCACAGGATTAGCTAATCCTTTTCATGTTTGCCAATGAGAGTGTTAATATTGCGTTGTCTAGACATTAACAATCATAATCCAATATGCAAAAATCAATGGGAAAATGTAATAACTCAACTAATATACATAGATCACAGTTTTGACACTTTTGAGGAAGCTGTTTATGAATACAATTAGAAAATTTAAATTTAATAATACATAATTGTATGTGACAACAGACAGCTTCCACTAACTTGATTTCTTTAGAGTTCGACAACTTGTTTCAGAATCCTGATGGATACATAGGTATCCATCCATAGGTGGTGCTCTATATCTAGAAGCCCCACACGGGTCAAGAAATAATTGAGACAGTAATGTGCTGGCTGTATAAGATGGGAATCTGAACACACAATCCACATGAAAACCTGAGCACAAATAGAAAGCAATGTAGGTGATTGGCATTGCTATAGGTTGTCTCCCAGAAGCTGAAGGTAAGTCCTCACTGCTGAAGACACCATGCACTTCACATACAAGACCTGGTGGACCCGAACTAGATCCGACTTGCAGACTACCTTCCTGACAGCTAGCTTTGATATTAGTACCAAGGTGCTACGTACACTTCCAAGGCAGGGAAGCCACCAATAGTCCGACTCAACTGTGAGGCCTATGAACCACAAAGATGGGTAGCATGGTATAGTAGCCCTTAGGATGCAATAGTGGCATTCATACATTGTTGGTAGCCAACAGATCTCTAATTGGGCTTGAGTCATGTTCAAGAAGGGGAAATTATGCTCGATACTGGAAACCTAGACAACTTCCCAGGGATAGTGAGGTCAAGGATCTTAGACGAGAGCCTGCTCGTGTCACGTTACTAAAACATCAGCATTCCTAACTATATCCTAAAGTCCTTACCCACAGATAAATATAATTCTCACCGCTCTTCAGAGAAACTTCTCTTTGCAACAGATGCTTCAACCATGACACATCTACAACAGCTGCCTAAGTAAGACCTTTACAAGTATGACATCATTCTGACTGCTGTGAGGTGGAATCTCAGGGTTGTTTTGATTTGCATTTCCCTGATGACTGAGGATGTTGAACATTTCTTTAGGTGCTTCTTGGCCATTCGAGTTTCCTCAGTTGAGAATTCTCTGTTTAGCTCTCTTCCCCATTTTTTGATAGGGTTATTTAGATCTCTGGAGTCTAGCTTCTTGAGTTCTTTGTATACATTGGATATTAGCTCTCTATCAGATGTAGGATTGGTAAAGATCTTTTCCCAATCTGTAGGTTGCTGTTTTGTCCTATTTACAATGTCCTTTGCCTTACAGAAGCTTTGCAATTTTATGAGGTCCCATTTGTCAATTCTTGATCTTAGAGCACAAGCTGTTAGTGTTCTGTTCAGGAACTTTCCCCCTGTGCCCATGTGTTCAAGACTTTTCCCCACTTTCTCTTCTATTAGATTCAGTGTATCTGGTTTTATGTGGAGGTCCTTGATCCACTTGGACTTCAGCTTTGTACGGAGAGATAGGAATGGATCAATTCACAGTCTTCTACATGTAGACTGCCAGTTGAACCAGCACCATTTGTTGAAGATGCTGTCTTTTTTCCACTGGATGATTTTAGCTCCTTTGTCAAATATCAAGTGACTGTAAGTGTGTGGGTTCATTTCTGGGTCTTCAATTCCATTGATCTACCTGCTTGTCACTGTACCAATACCATGCAGTTTTTATCACTACTGCTCTGTAGTACAGCTTGAGGTCAGGGATTCCCCCAGAAGTCCTTTTATTGTTGAGAATAGTTTTTGCTATCCTGGGTTTTTTGTTACTCCATATGAATTTGAGAATTGTTCTTTCTAAGTCTATGAAGAATTAAGTTGGAATTTTGATGGGAATTGCATTGAATCTGTAGATTGCTTTCGGCAGGATGGCCATTTTTAATATATTAATTCTGCCAATCCATGAGCATGGGAGATCTTTCCATCTTCTGAGGTCTTCTTCGATTTCTTTCTTCAGAGACTTGAAGTTCTTGTCATACAAATCTTTCATTTGTTTGGTTAGAGTCACACCAAGATACTTTATATTGTTTGTGACAATTGTGAAGGGTGTCATTTCCCTAATTTCTTTCTCAGTCTGTTTATCCTTCGAGATTTCACCTCACACCAGTCAGAATGGCTAAGATCAAAAACTCAGGTGACAGCAGATGTTGGAGAGGATGTGGAGAAAGAGGACTACTACTCCATTGCTGGTGGGATTGCAAGCTGGTACAACCTCTCTGGAAATCAGTTTGGCAGACCCTCAGAAAACTTAACATAATACTACCTGAGGACCCAGCTATTCCACTCCTGGGCATATATCCAGAAGATGCTTCAACATGTGATAAAGACACATGCTCCACTATGTTCATAGCAGTCATATTTATAATAGCCAGAAACTGGAAACAACCCAGATGACCCACAACAGAGGAATGGATAGAGAAAATGTGGTACATTTACACAATGGAATACTACTCAGCTATTAAAAACAATGACTTCATGAAATTCTTAGGCAAATGGATGGAACTTGAAAATATCTTGAGTGAGGTAACGAAGTCACAAAAGAATGAACACGGTGTGAACTCACTGATAAGCAGTTATTAGCCCAAAAGTTCGGAATACCCAAGAGTCACTTTACAGCAACCATTGGACTGAGTGTGAGGTCCCAAATGGAGGAGTTGGAGAAGGGACTGAAGGAGCTGAGGGAGTTTGTAGCCCCATGGAGGGAGCAACAGTGGCAACTGGCCTGACCCCTCAATACTCCTGGAGACTGGATCACCAACCAAAGAATACACATGGAGGGACCCATGGTGCTGGCCACATATGTGGCAGAGGAGGGTCTTGTTAGCCATCAGGGGGAGGAGAGGCTCTTGGGCCTGAGGGTGTTAGATCCCCCAGTATAGGAGAATGTCAAAGAGGAAAGACTAGAGTGGGTGGGTAAATACCTTCATAGAGGCAGGTGTAGGGGAGAGGGAATGGGGAGGTTCCAAAGAGGAGATCTGGAAAGGGGGAAACATTTGAAATGTAAATAAAGTATAAAAAAAAAAAAAAAAGAAGTATGACATCAATAGACATGCTAACATTGAAGGGGAAACTCTCATGGAGCCCAACCCATAGACAATGGGCTATAGGCAACTAAGGAATTCTGGGAATGGATGAAATAGTTTTTTCCCTGGGATGAGCCCCCAGTTGGTTATCCAATACCAAATGGTCAGCCCTGACAGCGTATGCATTAAAGGACTGAGTAGGTTGTGTTTATAACTTAGGGATAACACAGGAACAAAAATAGACCACAATGTTGAGAGGGAGAAAGCGATGCATAGGAAAGATTAGAGGGGGGAAAGCAAGGGGACATGACTCAATTATAGTCTAAATTTTAAAGAGGTTTTAAAAAACAATTTGGCATGGTGGTGTGCACTTGATGAGTCACAAGCCAATGACAGTCCCTGTCTCAAAAGGACATGAACAGTATTCCTGGGGTTGATAAGCTAGGGATGGTGGTACACACGTTTAATCTCAGCAATTGGGAGGCAAAAGCAAGTGGAGTTGGATACCAACCTAGAGTATATATGGAGTTCAGTTCAGCCAGAGCTACTTGGTGAGACCCTTTTTCTTTGAATAATAAGTCATCAAGACTCTGTGTGTGCGAGAACTGTACAGACATAACTGAAAGTTGAAAGTTGAGTTCATTTTCTAATTTTTCTACTCAGAGCGTGAAAATCATTGATAACAACTCTCCCATAACTATCTTAAGGACTAAACCCAGGGCCTCATATATGCTGGGTAAGCGATCATTTTCCTTCACCACTGAGCTAATTATCTACAGATAATCACGTGGTTAATCATGAGTGCTGTGGATGGAATCCATCTGTGGATTTGCTCAGCCTCTGCCTTTCCTCGATCAGCTTTCACTCCTAACAGGAGGTAGCAGCTTGCATTCCCGTCTTTCCATAGGCCTCAAAGTCCCTCTCAAAAAACTGGGGATGCTCAGAACCAGTCTACTTCCAAGGCCTTGCTAGTTCAGGGACAGTATAGTAGCTGCTTTATATAACTTTTTAATTCCAGCCTCCAAAGAAGGCATTCAGGGTGAAGGGGGAAGGAAAAGAAGGCTGATTAAACACCTTGTGACTTTGTCTGTCTTGTGAGATAAGATTCACAAGCCTTCAGCCTCTGCAGATAAGGTCTACAGGGCAGCTGTGAGATCCACCCCGGAACAGTGATCAGGTGTTTGCTCTGTGAATAGTGCATGCTTATCTGCATCATTTTGGATGCATTCTTTATAGAAAGGGATTGAACTCAGGCTGCAAGTCTTAGCCGCAAGTGCCTATACCCACCGAGCCATGTCGTATATTCTCTTTTTATTCTTTTTGTATGTTTTGAACTTGTGTCTCCTTTGCTTTGAGCTGTCTTGGTTTTTTAACATAATTTCAGCTCCTGAATAAGTCCTAGCTTCTAAGACAGTTACAGAATTTTCTTTGTTATTTAAGACAGTAGGTTTTTTAATGAAGCAGTTAGTTCTGGTCCTACCGCCTCTGTCTTGTGGCCCTCAACCTAGCAGAGAGTTTTCATACCACCAGATAGGGAGCCACACTGGACAGTGGGGGGAGTGCAGTCCCTCATGTGCCAGGGCCCAGCCCTCTCCAATCTGCTCTCCAGCCAGATGTGCTCTGTACCCATGCAGTTTTGAAGGCTGGAGAAAGATAAATAAGCAATAAATGATTGCATTGCATCAGGCCCAGGTTGCTTGAGCTCCACCCACTTCAAAGGACACTTTAGCCCTTGGCCAGAATCTAGAAGATGACCTTTAAAGTCTTGGAATAGCCTGCTAGAAGCTGCCTTTAACCTGGAACCTTTGCTAGCAATGTGATTGATTGATTAATAGCTGGGTCTTGGGTGCTAGGATGATAATTTTCTAAAATTGTATTTTATCTTTTCCCTTTACATCCTGATTGCAGTTTCCTCTCTCCTCCCCTCCCAGTCCCACCCTTTGATAATTTGAGCTCTATAAAGCCTGGAGAGTGATCAATTCAACCATGTGGGCACTCTAAGCTGATGTTCAGTAAGCACCCACGACACTGAACTTCAGAGATAGTTCAGTAAAGTGTTTTCCACATGAGTATGAGAAACTGAGCTTTATCCCTTAGAGCTCACATTAAACAAACAAGCAAGCAAGTGGGAAAAGCGGACCCTGGAGGTCACTGGCCAGCCAGCCTAGCTGAATGGGTGACCTCCAGGTTCAATGAGAGACTCTGTCTCAAAAAATGAGGTAGAGAAATACTGAGGAAGATGCCTAACATTGACCTGTGGCCTACACATGGCCACACGTGCATGCATACCTGCACATATGTGCACATGCAAGCACATAACCCTGGGCATCCAGGCTTCTGTGAAGGTTTCTAGTTGGTGAAACTAATGCCATTGTAATTGCTAGGAGAATTAAGGCCTGTGTACATGTCTGCAACAGAGAAGAGCAATTAAAAACTTATGTCTAGACTCTGATGGACATGCCTCTCTACCTTTTCCAAACACAGCTTTTCATTCAAATAGAATAAGAGCTAGTCTACTCATGAGCCAAATATGAGTAGTCATGGCCCTTTAAAGACCACGGAATAAGTCTTGGTTTGACAACAGTTTTGCAGCACCATATACCCACATCGAAATCCAACAAGTTCCTAGTCTAACATCTGTAGTAACTGAAACAAGTTGGTATGTGCTCAAATATGCTGAACAGCCTAATGACACCAGCACAAACTAGCACAAAGCAGTTCTAGATATGAAGTTAGCTTTGTAGTTCTTTTGTCTGTGATGCTTGTAGCTCCCTGAACTATTGAGTGCACTAGGTACTAATCTTCACTAAATCATCCATGGGAGAATATAAATGCAGCTTTTATTCTTCTGATGGAATTGCTGTCTCAGGCTTACTGTCTTCATCTGCTAACCTAGGCCTAATCTTGGAAACTTCTAGCCTCTGTACAATCTAATCTAGACCTAGAATGTTTTCAGCCTCTGAGACTTACTGCTGTATAAGCTCACCATTTCTAGTTCTTTCAGAGCTCTGTCTGGTTGGTTCAACTTAGATGTTCTTGCTCAAAAATCTTCTCCAAGATGACTGATTCAGTCTGGCTCTGGCTCTCTCTCTCTCTCTCTCTCTCTCTCTCTCTCTCTCTCTCTCTCTCTCTCTCTCTCCCTCTCCTGACTTGCTCTGCTTGGTCTCAAACTAACTCTGGCAATCTGTTCTAATCTTCTGGCTCTTTCTCACTTTCTGGCTCCTTCTGTCTTTACCTGTGTCAAGCTTATTCTCTCTTCAACCAGTCTGTGTAGAACTGTCCAGGTAAAACTGCCTCTGCACTGCTCTCTCTTAACTAGCTTCCCTTTCCTCTCTACTCTCATGAGAGTTGAGAGTATCCTATTTTGACAAATCTTTCTCTGATTTATCACTTTGCCTACCACTCAATTAGACATTAATTTTAAACATAGGTGCTTTCTTCTACAAGCTTACTTTACTTTCATTGTTTGGGATTAAAGGTGTGTACTAAAGGTGTGTCTATATTCTAGCTAGAAGGATTGAAGGTGTGTGGTAAGGGCTGAGCCACACCACAACTAGAAACAGGTGTTTTCAGTAAATAACACAATCTTAGGTTTCATAGTTAGATCAAATACCCTGCAACAGGAGGGCTTTGATGAAGATAATCATGTTTAGGACTGAGAGCTCCAAAGTCTCTCACTTTCTGTATATTGTCAACTTGAGGGTCTCTGTGTTAACTCCCACCTACTTCAAGAAAGAGATTCTCTGATGTGGGTTGATCTATGGGAATAGCAGTATGTCATTAGGAGTCATTCTATGGATACGTTCCTTTACCAAAATCATAGTAATAGTTTTCCCCTACACCTGTGAGTTTTCTGGCTTCGTCAGCAGTGTATCGTATGGGATTCATCTATTGGACTGGATAGGCCTCAACAAGCAAAAGGTGGTTGTCCACTCCCACGACATCATGACACTATTGTACCCGTACACTTTGCAAGAAGGTCACTGTTGTAGGTACATGGTTGGTAGCAGGCAGGTCACTGTTGTAAGGCACATGGTTGGTAGCTAAGAAATACTGGTGGGTTTTTCCCCACTTTGGTAGCATGCAGAGTGCCTTCCAGAATCACAAATGCTGGTCAGTACATTTTGGAGACATATATGTTGTCTTTAGCAATAGAGCCTTATGATCAGGTTTTGGAGAGTAAGCAGTAGCCTTGACCATAGCTATTGGTGTTGGGTTTGGGAATCCATGAGATCCCTTTGGCCAAGGCTCAATACGATGTAACCCATTCCTGGCACTGGAGGTTTTAATGGTGGCATAAGATGTCTAGTTGGAATAGTGCTCTTCCATTATATGGCAACTCCATTTTGATTCCTTTTATGTATTTATATATTTTAGGAAGCTAGGTACTAGGTTTCTACATGGTTTTTCAAAAGCTCTTTAGTGTTAGTATCCCTCCCTGTATCTCCTTTTTCCTGTACTTCCATCGCTCTCCTTATTTAATGCTTCTATACAAGTTCCTCCTTATCTCTCCATAACACTACATTCTATTTTCTTTCCTTCAGAGATCCTTTATTGACCCCTGATCCTTTACGAGGCACCAAACATCTATGATTATTTTGATTATGGCACACAAATCTAAAGCTAAGGTTTACATTTAACAGAAACATGATATTTATCTTTTGTGGTCTGCATTACTTCATTCAAGATGGTTGCTTCTAGCCTTATCCATCCATCTTCAAATTTCATGATTTCATTTTTCATAACAGCTGAATACTATTCCATTGTGCAGTGTACCACATTTCATTATTCATTCATTTGCTGGTAGACTGTTTACAATTTCCAGCTATTATGAACAGAGCATGAATAAATGTGGATGAGCAAGTATCTCTACAGTAGGATTAAGATTCCTTTGGGTATATCTCCAAGAGTGGTATAACTAGATACTGTGATAGGTTAATTTTTAGCTTTATCAGGAAACTCCATGCTGGTTTTTGTAGGAACTGTACCCATCTTCACTTCCATCAGCAATGAATAAATGTTCTCCTCTCCCCCCACATCCTCATCAGCATGAGCTATCATTTGTTTTATTGATCTTGGCCATTCTCACTGGGGTGAGATGAAATCTCAAAGTGGTTTTAATTTATATCTCCCCAATTTACCTATAATCTTGAAGTCTAGCTAGCCTGAAGTATCAAGCAGAAACAAGAGAGACCCTCAAGAAGGTTGAAGGAGAGAACCAACCTCCAAAACTTGTCTTCTGACTTCCATTGTGTGTACTGTGGCATGCATGATCTCTCTCTCTCTCTGTCTCTCTCTCTCTGTGTCTTTCTCTCTTTCTCTGCCTCTCTGCTCAATATCCACAAGTTACATACAATAAGAAAAGTTATCACTCAGCTTTGGCAATAAGGTTGCTTAAGAATGTCAATAATGTCTTCTTCACTTACAGATTTCTGCAGGTTAGGTAACGTTATAAGCCCACTGTAATTATATACTGGTGCTGTTAAGAATCTGCAGCCATCACACATGAATCACCTAGACATCAACCCAGCTGGGTTAACAAACAGCTGATCCCATCCCTACCTTTAGGCATGCTGTGTCAGTGTTTACTTTGACTGCAAGGCACATTTTTCTCAGTACTTGAGTAAGTTAGTTTTTGTCAACTTGACACAAAATAGTCACCTGGGAAAAAGGAACCTCACTGTCATTGTTTGAATATGCTTGGCCCAGGAAGTGGCACTATTTGGAGGTGTGGCTTGTTGGAATAGGTGTGTCACTGTGGGCATGAGCTTTAAGAGCCCCATCCTAGCTGCCTGGAAATCAGTATTCTATTAGCAGCCTTCAGATAAAGATGTAGAACTCTCAGCTTTGCCTGTACCATGCCTGCCTGGATGCTGCCATGCTCCCACCTTGATGATAATGGACTGAACCTCTGA
Organism: Rhynchomys soricoides; assembly: GCA_019843965.1. NCBI lineage: Eukaryota > Metazoa > Chordata > Mammalia > Rodentia > Muridae > Rhynchomys > Rhynchomys soricoides. Next base: position 3,415,985 of record JADRCH010000086.1, read on the forward strand.
GCCTGTAAGCCAGCCCCAATGAAATGTTGTCCTTTATAACACTTGGCCATGGTGTATGTTCACAGCAGTAAAACCCTAACTAACACACTCACTTAAGAAAGTACCCCCATCAGACTGTGTAATAGTGAATAGTTAATCCATTCTGGCTTCCAGCGAGTGATTGAGCTTCTAGCTATCTGCCCAAGAGCTCTGAATTCACGAATGAAACACACACACACACACACACACACACACACACACACACACACACACTCAGAGTGATATTTTTAATATGCCTTACTAGCTCAATGGTTGGGCACTTTCTGAACCTCCCTGCAGCTAGCACAGGAGTGCTAGTCCCAGGAGTCCTTAGTTAACATTTTCTAAATCTGCATTTTATCTTTGCTGCCCAAGATCCAGTCAGGAGACTGGCTCCTGTGGCCACTTACTCTGATTCTTACATGTTGGCAGGACCTTAAGTCTGATCTCTTTGCTCTCCCATCATGGTGATTCTGTCTGTTCTTCTCCCCCCTCAGTCTTTTGCCTGTGCAATCTAAAAAGACTGACTTTCATCTCCCTGCCCAGACATTGGCTGTAGGGCAATTCTTTATTACCAATCCAAGCTAGCTGGAGCCAGGGACCCTCAGTGTCTGAATGCATGACTTTTGGGAGCTGAATTAAGACAAAGCATTAGAACCAACTCCCAAGATTGGACTGTGGGCAAGTCTGAGGGACATATTCTTGATAACTGATTGATGTGTAAGGGTTCAGCCCCCTATTGGCAGTGTTACACCTGGGCAATGAACCTGGATTGTTTAAGAAAGCAATAAGGAAGGAACAGAGAGGAAGTCAGCAAGCAGTGGTCTTCAGGTCATCCTGCTTCAGTTTTAGCAGCCAGGTTCCTTCCTTAGCTTCCCATGAATGCAAGGGGTGTAAACTGAAACTCATGTGCCACAATATTTTGTGTCCCTGTTGTTTACACAGTGATAGAAAACAAACCAGAATAGTGAGGACTCATCTTTTCCATTACCATCCTACTTTCTCGTGGAGGAAGACGACATGGAGTGGTCCCATTTGCACTGGAAGTCTTTGAGTACAAATAACAATGTCCTGTATTTCAAGAGGCAACTGGAAAAGAAAATGTTACCTTTACCATGGATTTTCTTCCAGCAACCTCTTATGAGACTCCCCATTTGTAACAGCCTTTCAGGAACTAGTTCCATCTCACTGATTATTTCAGTTCCATGAATCCATCTCCAGTTATCATTGTCTTCCAAGCCATTTCTTCTATATGTAGGTGGAAGTGTCGTTTCCCTAATTGGTTCTTGATTGTGTCAATAAAGACAGCAGAAGCTAATTTCTGGATGAAGGAGAAAAGGTGGGATTTCCAGGTTCCAGGGGAAGGAAGGAAGGAAGGGGGAGAGAAAGAGAGAGAGAGAGAGAGAGAGAGATGTTAGACCAGGCTTTGGTGGAGAGAAGCACATATGCCATGTAAGGCCTGGGGGTGACTAGAACTGGTGGCGGCCTCTGCCACTATGGAATTCTGATATAGGAAAGCTGATGAGTTTAGGGTAATAGATTCTGTGCTCAGCAGTTGTGTTATCTGGCTGGTTTTAAAATGTTAGAACTGTTTTTCATCAGTGCCGACTCAGGTGGGCAGGAGAAAAGGCACAGCCGAGTTGGAAATTGGTGGAGCTAGCTTCGGAGAGGGAGCACAGTTTCCAGTGTTCATGGGAAAAGCATCAGAGCTTGTGGTTTGGTGGAACTGAGTGAGACCAGGACAGCTTGGCAAAGCTAGCCATGTGGGCTAAGTAACATGGCCATTGCTGGTAGCTTATCTTAGAGTACAGTGCAGGCCATGGCACCAGGTAAGGAACAAGTGTGGTTTTTAAAATTGCATGCAACATCTATAGATCCCTTTGGCTAAGTAACTGTGTGGATAATGGTGCCAGTAGAAAGGTGAGGTAGTCTATGGCTTCCTCTTGGCTCATTCCCAATGGCAAGTGTCATCTTGGACAAACACAGAAAAAAGGACAACACCTTCTTCTGTGGTGCGATCACATATTTTCATGATCTAACTCAACTTGCCAAGGTTCAGGAGCAGATGATCTAATCCATCAGTTGGTGTGGAGTTTTTGCATTTAGGTTGAAAATGATACACATAATATCTTACTTCTGATAACCATGTTGCAACAAAATATCTGACAAGAAACATGAGGGAGGAAGTTTCTGGGCATCTGAGCTCTGGGCTGCTTGTTTAGAAAGGCAAAGGCTGAAACTGTTTAGCCATCCCCCAGCCCTATTTTGGATTGACTGGGAAAGATATTTTTAATTGAAAAAATTTATATAATACATTAAGGCATTTTTAACCAAATGTAGACTATTGGACAGTTCTTTGTTTTCACCTTTGCTCTTGAAAGATGTTGCTCACTGTATGTCTGCATAGGCTGTTCTCAACAAGCAACCTGGAGGCATTTGTGTCTTTACAGTCTATGTTATATGCCCTACCACCTCCTGTATTTTAGATTTTTGTTAAAAGACAAAACAAAACACCTTTTCTGTTTTGTTTTGAGGCAGCATCTCTTGTAATCTTATCTGACCTTTGTTATGGTAAATCTCCAACCCAAATAAGCCCGGACAGTAAGAACACAATTCAATTAATATGAATCAAGCTGCATGCCTAGATTGGGCAGGTCTGCCACTACACTACCCTCTTCCCCTTCTAAGTGACCCCTTATAACCTGTGGTTACTCCAGGCCATGTCATGCTCCTCTCCTCTCCTCTTTCCTCTTCTCCTACTCCTTCCAACTTTTAGCTCCACCTTTCCCTCTCCTGCCCAATTACTGACTCTAGCTTTTATTTTACAAATTAAGGTGTGGAGAAGGTTCACAAGAATTCACCTGAGTACTGACTCCTTCCTAATTCGAATGCTTTCTAGGAGAACAGAATTAGCATCAAAATACAAGCAGCCCTTGGGCTATCCACAACATTTTTCCCTTTCTGTTCTAATAAAAAACAAAATCTCTCAAATATAAAGCACAACTATTACCATTTAATAATTTCTATAGTATAAGCTAGACCTAGCACCCAGACTTATAAATCTACACCTGACTTATGTCCTGGCTTTAGATTGTACACCATCTGAAAACCATCCTCTCCGATCTATATCATCTTTCTCAGTGCTAACCAGCTTGGGTTGGCTATGAGACTACCAGTCTTCAACCCCATCAGAAATCCAAGAATGACTAATATTATCTAAAAATTTGAGAAGCACAAAATATAGCTTCCAAAACTTAGCCAATTTATAGAGATCTCTGATTACCTGAACAGTCCCTTATACTTTAAAATGTTGGAGCATTGGTCTTCAGCCTTTGGGCCCAGGATCATCTAACAGACCTTTGTAATGCAGAATTTTGGAGAGCTGATGACTCTGTCTTGGCAGAGATTATCAGTCGACTATTCTTAATAGCATGTTCCTTTTTTGGACAGTATTTGTCTGTAGATGAAATGAGGCAATTTTTGCCTAGTGGCTGTCTTGCCACAACTGGAGCAACTCCATCGATGCTCAATTTCTTCTTTGAGTCCAAGAAAAGGGTGCTGTCAGGAGAAGACCTCTAGTCAAATGATCTTTAATAAAGAGATGTCTATAAACGTTATATTCTGTGGACTTCTGACTCCTTTGAAGACTATTTATATATGCAAAGCATTCCTGAACTGTTAAGCCTTGACTACTCTCAGCTATTTCTAATTAAAATCTTGAAAACACCCTAACAATAAACAATAAACTCAGAGCCATGAATTTGCTATTTGGCTCTTAACAGGCTTAATTATCTCAGATCAGTTTATAATCAAGATAAATTCTGTACCAAAATAAAAGATTATGACTTCACCTTAGTAACAAATATAAAGATTTCTACCAATAGAGATTATGGCTATACAATCAATTCTAACTATTTACTCCCTGTTCCAATTATGACCATTTCTAAATTTCCTAGAAAGACAACCTATAATAACCACCTCCAGCCCCCAAACCCAGGGAACTGGGACGAGGACTCTCCATAACTTCTTCAAGCTGAATATGGATGTTCAGATACTTTTGAAGGGGAGGGAGGAAGGGTAGGGAAAATAGGGGAGTTGGTTGGCCTTAAGAAGGCCACACCAATGATTATTAAAGTCTCTGATGTCTGTATCCTGGCTGGATCCAGCTGAAAATCCAGGAGATCAGGAGTTCGAGCAGGTCAGTTTAGCATATCTGACGATGGATCTCACCAATGCTGTACATTCTGCAATATAGAAATCTCAAGACAAAATATAAGTAACATCAAGATAATTTTTTGTCTGATTCTCTGGAAATCTAGACCTCTGGAGGTCTTCCTTTGTCATATCTGATCCATATAATTCTGGAAGGTGTAAATACCTTAATCACCTTTTCCAAAAACACAAAGACAAAACCTTTTCCCCAAATCAGCATATCCATGAGCCAGTAATCAGAAAGCCCTTTATTTAGACTTCTCTCCCAGAGGAATAGTACAACCACAAAACTCAAAATCTCCCACGTTAGGCAGAATATGAATATCCTGTGATTAGTTAAACAATCTTCTATTATCTTTATGTTCAGCTGTCTGCCTAGAGCAGCCATCTTGTTACACCAATTATCTGTTGATCTCTCTACCTGGAGCCACAGACAATATCAATTAATACCTGATATAGTATATACCTGTTGGTCTGTCTACCTGGAGCTACAGACATTAATAATTAATACCTGATCAAAGCAGGCAATGATTACCACTGCAGTCTCTACTCTGGAGTCAGTGACTAATTTTCCCTATCTTAGTTCTATACTTTGGGCGAACTTCCCCACATGATTCAGACAGAATCTGTATATAACTCTTTCCTAAAGGCAAATAATGCCAATATCATAAATTCACAGTTCATTCAATCTCTTCCCTAAGGAGTAGGCAACTTCATTCTTCCCCTGACTCAGAGCAGCCTGCAATTCCCCACAGGTGGGGGCCGCACAACCTGCTTTGTTTCAATTCCCACTCTTGAGTTCACATGATTCATCAGCACTACCCAGCTACTCTCTAAAAAAAATAACACTCTAACTCTCAGGCTAATAAACTTAAATTTCTAGTGGATCCATGCCCAGCCGCACATTGGCTCACCACCTGTTGTGGGAAATATTAAAAAAGATGGAACGTGGCACATGTTCCCACACTAGGCCCTGGTTCTCTCATCCCCAGCAGGCTGGCCAGCCATGCACAAGTGAGCAATGGCTGACCTGCTTTTACCTTGTGGAGCTCTGACTCAGAGCTCCATGATTTCTCCACCCAGTTCACTAGGTTCCCACTGGTGGGTCGCTACCACACCAGCCCCAAGCTTCAATACTCACATGGCCTCTGTGGTGCACATCAGGCAAACCCACACTTTGCTGCCTACCTTTCTTTCTGGAACCCAGACAAACCACCACGTGAAAGAAAACACAAGACAAACTTAGCTCAGATACAAAAGTAACTCAATCTCTGGGCAAAACAACAAAAACCTAATCTTGTAAACCTTATCAAAATCTGATTCCTCTGGTGTCTAATCCTTGTGGATCCACCACACCAGGAGACTCTAGTAGCTACATCTTACCTACATGCTGATCCTGTTCCAAAAGGCACCCTTTCCTCCTTCTCTCTTCTCCTCTCCGACCCAGAAGCCCTCCCCCAATACACCCAGTGATTGGCTCCTTTATTCATTAGGGGACTGGGCTATCCACAACAGACCTTAAGCTTTCTATGTAGCAGAAGATCAGTACCTTGAACTTCCAGTCTTCCTGCCTTTACCTCCTAAGTTCTGGGATTCAGAGTGGGAACTAACACATCTAGTGTTCACATTGTTGTGTTTTGTTTTTCAATTGTATATGATGGTGCTGGTGTAGTCTATTTCTGTATGTGTGAGTGCATGTGTTCATATTTGTATGTGTGCGCATGTGTATGAGAGTGTGTGTGTAAAGAGCACAGGTTGACCTCAGCTGTTGTTTCTCAGGAGCCATCCACCTTGGTTTTACAACACAGTTTCTTATTGGCCTGGAGATCCCCAGGGCTGGCTGGCTGGCTTCTGAGCCCAGGGCTCTGCCTGCCTCAGTTCCACCATGCCTACCATTTTTAAACAATTAACTTTTGATTGATTCCTTGTGTGTTTCACGTCATACAGCCCAGTCCTGCTCATCTATCTCTCTATCCTCTCACATCTGCCCTTTGCCCTTGCAATGTCCTCACCAAAATAAAACACACAAGTAATCAAACAACAACAACAACAACAAACAAACAAAGCATAAAAATATCTCATTGTGGAAGCTATAGTGTCACAGTGCGCTCACAGTTCATCTCTCTGTCCACACTTGTAAATGTTCATTTCAATGAGTCATCAGTCTAGCCTGAGATCTCTGGCTTCTGTTACACCATCAATATTGGATCCTCACCAGGACTCCTCTGGGTCACCCTGTTGCTGCCTTGTGTCATGGAGATCCTGCAGCCTTGGATCAGCAGGTCCAGCCCCTTACATATCCAAATCATTCGCAGATGTTACAGATTTTGGGGTAGGTCAACTCAGAGCCCTGGATCTGGGCCTGTGTGGCAGCTGATCTGGTCAGCACACTGGATCTCCCTTATCTGAACACAAGGGTGAGCTTTCCAGCACTGCACCAGCTAGGTAACTCCCCTGCATCCATGTCCTTGGGAGCCCACTCACCCGCACCCACACCTCAAAAACCAGCTCTACTGTGCTGTCCAGTCAAGGCACAGGCCCACTTTCCTGAGTGCTACAGACAGTGAGGTGGCAGGGATAGACCTCCTACTCTCATGACCCCAGGGCCAGCTCTCCAGCTACTACAGGTGGTAAGGGGCAGAGAGGGAAGACATCACCCCCACACCCATACCACCTCATCACAGATGAGTGGTGGGGCCAGCTCTCCTGAGCTCTAGCCCTGGGGGCCAGTTCACCTATGCCCCTTCCACCAGGGCCTACTCAATTGTGCTGCCAGTCAAGGTACAGGGCCCTCTTTCCTGAGTGCTGTAGCAGGTGGGTCAGGGTAAGCTCACTGGCTCTGATGACCCCAGGGGTCAGCTTTCCTGACTGCCTCATTTAGTGAGGGGTGAGGCAGGGAGGGCATCCCCCCTGGCTACCTCATGGCCGACAAGTGGTAGAGCCAACTCCCCTTTGCTCTGTTCTTGAGGCTGACTTACTCTCTCCCTGTAGATCAGGACCAGCAACACTGTGCTGCCCAGGTGAGCTACAGGGTCTGCTTTTCTGAGTGCTGCAGCCAGTGATGGACAGAGCTAGCTCCTGCTCTCATGACCCTGGGCCCAGTTCTCCTGACTGCTGCATGCGGTGAGGGGTAAGGGAGGGGGTCACACCTGAACTCTCACCACCTTGTTGGGTTAAAATGGGGTCACACATCCACGCCAGGGCTCAGGCCACTGGGGAAATTGAGACATGGGAAGTTTGACTGCACTCACCCCAGGGCACCGCCAGTTGAGTGTTGGGCTGCAAGAAGCCGCCCAGGGTTGGGGGAGTGAGGTCTGGTCCAGGGACTGCAAGGAGCAGGCTCAGGGATCTTAAGCCTGCGACAAGGCCTAGACTGTCTGGTTCTCAGGCTCTTGGGCATCCCAGGCGCCACTGGATGCCGAGGAAGAGCTGAGAACGGAGTGGGGGCCTGAGAGCTGGATCTAGCCTGGGGCTGAGGGGGAAAGGTGGGAAGGAGCCCGGCTGGGTCCTGCCGGGACGGAGTCCTTGGCTTGTCGGTGGCTGGCTGGCTTGGCTTGGTGGAGGTGGCTGGGAGTGCAGAGAGGCCTTCTGTGGGAGACCAGATGCTGCTCTTTAGACAAGGCCTGTTCCATTGTTCCCCACGGGCAGATCCTGATGAAAAAGAGACAGTCCATGGTTTTAAGGCATTTATTATCGTGGCGAAGAGTGCCAATGAGTAAAACCGTACCCCGCTTTCTCAGGGTGGACCTGAGGTTAAATATCTTTTGTAGGGAAGAGTGTCTGAGAAGGGGAGTTTATTGACTAAGCCTCTAGGTACATCATTATAATGGAGATCTGTCTTGAGGCTACTTGACCACATGTCCTCTACATGTGGAGGGGCTTGAGGCATTGTCCTTACCTGATAAATGGCCACAGACCTATGGAGAGCTGCGGCCTTGTGTCAGGAGCCTGGGGCCCAGGAGTATGGCAAAATGCCTACCATCCCTTGCACTGTTATTGCCTGCTGGGGACCCCCTGCTGGGCCACCGGGGTTTTAAGCCTTAGCTCAACCAGAAACCAGGCTGCCTTTCATGGTCCTATATCACCTCACAGCAGGCAAGTGGTGGGGCCAGCTCTCTGGAACTCTCTTCCTCAGGGATGGCTTGCACACACACCTTTGACCAGGGCTGGCCTTACTTTGCTGCCCAGGCAAGATGCAGGATCTGCTCTCCCAAGTGCTGCAGCTGGTGAGGGCAGGGCCAACTCACCTGCATTCATGACTTGGGGTCAGCTCTCCTGACTGCTTCAGGTGGCAAGGGGTGTAGGTGTGGAGAGCTTTTCCCTAGCTTTCCCCCCATAACTACCCACCACCTCATGGCAGACAAGTGGCAGGGCCAGCTCTTCTGCACTCTCACCCTTGGGGCTGGCTCACCTGGATTCCCACCATCAGGGTCAGCTCTGCTGTGGTGTCCAGGCAAGGTACAGAGCCTGTTTTCTGAAGTGCTGAAGTTGGTGAGGGACAGGGCATCACCTTTGTTCATGTGCCACCCCAAAGCAGATGAGTGGTGGGGTTAGCTCTCCCACACTCATGCCTTCTGGGCTGGATTACCCATGCCCCACAACAAAGGCCAACTCCACTGTGCTGCCTGGGTGAGGTGCAGGGCCCACTCTCTTGAGTACTGCCAGAGGTGAGAGATGGGGACAGCTCTTCAGAGTTCAGCATCCAATGAGGGGTGGGGCTGGCTAAGCACAGCCCCTGGACCTCCATGTGGTCCCTTGTGGCTGTTCTTAGTGGTAAAATGAGCCCTGGACATCAACACCAGCTCCTGCCACTATATAGCCATGGACCCAGACATGGCCCTCAGTGGCCTCTCAAGCTGGGACTTCACTATGGTCCCAGTTGGTGGGACTGGCCACTCACAATAGGCTCTTCCTCTCCGCCCTCCAGTCTACAGCTCCATCTCTTTGCATAATGCTCAGGCTGCTCTTTCCCTCCCATCTGACCACCACACCCTTGCATGTTGTGGTGGCTCCTGCTGCAGGCTGGGTATGTGGCTGGCAGAACCTTGGGTGACTGTATCCTCCATCCATGTTGCAGGGTGTGACTGCAGATGGGTGTCTCAGGTCCACCTGTGTCAGGCATTGGATGGCAGTCCCCAGGCAAATCTCTTGTCTATCTTCCCCCTCCCATGCTGCACTGCCTGGATTTGATTTGATTTGATTTGATATTTTTGAGTCCTAGGCATACGACAGCCATCAAACTGGCATCAAGCTTGAATGAATAAAGGACTGCCATCTGCTCTGCCCCTGACTGATATAAGAATACTACCACCAATAATGTGTTTCTTTGCCCATTGCCAGGGGGTCACATCTAACTTCTTAAAACAAGAGTTACATTGGTTTCAGTGGACTGATTTGTTTCTTTATTATGGGTTGGTTTCTTAGCTTGTTTCTTGAAATGCCTGATATTAGTTATAAGTTTTATCTCTTTGGGTTGGATTATTTTATGGTCTATAAACACTCATTTCTTCTATTTTTTGAGGTACCGTCTCACTTTATAGTACAGGACTACAGCCTGGGATTCAGTATGTGGCCTGATCTGGCCTCCTCACACCAATCATCCTACCTCAGTCTCCTCTGTGCTTGAATAACATGCACACCCCACCTCCATATACTCTTGAATTGCGTTTAGGGTTGGATTGAACTTATTTGAAAAAAATTTAATTCTCATAGGTTTTGATCTTAGGAATTGTTGCTCAGAACCCAAGAAATACTTATTTCGGGGCTAAGTAGGCTTTTTTGAATGTACTGCGCAATGCCTTAGCAATGGCGAACTCTTTCATCTGGCCAAGGGGAGCTGGCACAGTGCAGCCTTATGTAAGCACTGGGTGCCACTCCCTCTAATCTTCTCAAATACTCCTGTTTGCAGTCTAAAAACTTCCTCTATACTGTCCAGATCAGGACTTGATCCCCTGTGTATCCTCTGGGTGTCTCTGAAGTTCACGCCCAGCTCCATCCCTGCTGCTCAGAGGGTCTGTTAGGTTTCTTGACTTTATTTCCCTTCTCTGACCAGCTCTGAAGACGCCTGCAAGCATCCCAATGTCTGTCTCTCAGAAAGAACTGCCCTTTAACACCCCCCCACCCCCCGCTCCCTTTAGAGGCTGTTTAGAGACAGAGTGAAATTTAACCCCTGGTTCATTTTTACGGTCAGAAGAGAATTTTTAGTTGGATCTTTATTTAAAAAAATGAATCTCACCCAATCCCAGCTTATGGCCCATAAGATGTATAAACTATGTCTTCTAGATACTATATAATATTGTTCTCTATCTGGAAGATGAATGAATATATTGCATTGCTCAAGACAAAGTATTTCTCTGTTTTGAGGAAACATTATTTTTCAGTGTCAGTTAAAGGGAAATTGCCACCACAAGTTGATGGTTATCAATAACCAGGAAGTAATGTGAAATCATGTTGATTTGAAGATGCTGTTTTGAGTGGGAGGCTGTATGTAAGAGGTGCCTGGCCTGGTGGAGCTGTTGTCCTGGCCCATCATTTGATGTGATGTCGGCTTCTAACAGTTCTGGCCTCTTGCCGCTAGCTGCTCAAGTTCCTTTGGCATTTTTAATGTCCCTATTTGCTTTTGCTATAATGTTAGGCAATGCTGTGGTCATTTTAGCCTTTGTGGTGGACAGAAACCTTAGACATCGAAGTAGTTATTTTTTTCTTAATTTGGCTATTTCTGACTTCTTTGTGGGTAAGTTATGTACCTTTATTTAAAATGATCAAACTTAACGTCTTGTAATTCAAGGGACTGTATGGGTTGGAGGGGCCAAGAAGAAAGGGTTAAAGTGTTAGAACTCTGGGTAGGATGTGTATGTCACTTTAAAAAATCTCTACACATATGGCTATTAGGGGAAGTTTTTTCTGAAAACAGTTTTGTTGTTGTTGTTGTGTTTTTAGTATAAATGAATTCGGAATAGTTCTAAAATTATTTTATTGTCACAGTTAGGTTGTTTTCAGAGCTATTTTTAATTGTTTAGACTTACAAGTACTCTTTTCTTAGTAAGTATGGTTTCCTTTGTATCCAGTATTATGAAGTAATAAGAATCATGTGTCTGCTGGAAGCCAGCATGACCACGAAGTGCTATGTACAGCGGGCCATGGACAGAGACAGGGACAAGGACAGGGTGGTCAGTGTACTGTATAGCATGGAATCGGATACAGCCAGCAATCAGCTGCTCTATGTCTGAGAGTACCAGAGCATCATGTGATCACAAGGGTTCACAGAAACCAGGTTCCTCTGTCTATGAAAACATTTTTAAAAAACCACTTTCACACCCTTATTGTTATCTCTTCTGTGAGCCCGGTGCTCTACCTGCTGGGCGTTTGTTCTGCTCTCCCCTCTTCGTGATGGTCAGACAGTGCTTCAGAGGACCGATGCATCTCATAGGAGCTCCTAGGAGACTGTCTCTTGCTATAGCCACATCACTTGTCTTCATAGCTACATAAAGCTTGGGCTTATGTTAAAACATAATCCAGAGGACATTTTGTTCATTGCCCAAAAGACAGAGGTTGCTCAACAAACATTAGTCCCCTTCTCTTTTGATTTCTTGGCTGATATGTTTTGACTCAGCCTGAGTTCACCAATGTTTGTATCATACACATTGAGTGTTAAGAGAGTTGGACACTCCAGTACTATTAGGTAAATTTGGGTTTGTTTCTTCCCTCCATGGCACGGAATGTAAGAGAAGTTTACAGGACAGTTGGGTATGAAGGGAGGCCCCATGAAGATGCACTGT
>JADRCH010000086.1:3432992-3436920 GCA_019843965.1 Rhynchomys soricoides
GGGTCCAGATGAAGAGACAGTCCATAATTCTAAGATGTTTATTTTCATCATGTGGAGAGTGGCATGGATGGAATTGTAACCCCCCTCCCCCGCCTCTCTGGGAGAGGAGAAGCAGATATAGTAACTGGGAAGGGGTGTGGCTAAGCCTCTAGTGTCTCATTAACATGGGGATGGCTTGGGGCTGTGTGGCCAGGCCTCTACCTGGGGCAGAGTGGTACATGACAGTGACCAGAGCCAAAAGCTTCCTGGGAGCGTTGGCATAATGTTTACTGTCCCCTGTGGATTCTGCTGGAGAGTTTATGCCTGTGCTCAACTGCCTGTCACAGATTACTGCCTCCCACACAGAGACCAACAGAACAGTGTGTCCTAGGCCAGCTATTATTTAATGAAGCTTCTAGAAACCTTAACACATCCTTCCTCTTTCATAAAATTCAGAAAATGTGGAAAAGAATTTAACTCAGATCTCTTTCTCAAATCTTTAAGTCAGTAGAGTCTAGTCATTACTCATATCTTCTGTGGAAGAAATGAGTACAGAGCTGGAAAATATGCATGTTGGGAGCTTTGAAAACCACAATGATGAACCGAAATATGAATGTCTCAGTTTGAGTTACTTTGATTTACCTCAGGTAATCTTGGGGTTCTACTTTGTGTCATAGTCGATCCTCCTGCCCCTTTCCCAGCTGATGATATGAAAGTCACCACAGGGAGGCTTACTGATCACTGAAAGAACAACTGATAGCGTATACCTGTAATCTCTGCCCAAGTCCCAGAAGAAGGCTAAGGCAGGGAGGATCATGGGGTTGGGGACAGCCCAAGCTACAGTGATTTCAAGGGCAGCCTGAGCTAGATAATGAGACTCTGTCTCAATAAACCAACCTTACCCCATAATTGAAGTACAAAACTAGCAGATTTGAACTACATATGGGAATGGAAGACAGGCCTGTAATCCAAGCTACTAGGGAGGTTACTCCCAGAAGAGAGAGAGAGAGAGAGAGAGAGAGAGAGCTTAGCTGTCTGGGAAGAAACTGGTCCCATAGGAGGAGGACAAAAGAGACAGCAATGAAGGAGATAGCACAGCAAAAACACATTATCTTCGTGCATGATAAAGTCACGGTGAAACCCTTTATTGTATACAATTTATATGCATAAAAAACTAAAAAAAAGTGGAGCAAAGTTTCTGAGAGTGTAAGTGACAGAGGGGTCAGAGCGCTTCCAAGGACAAGGGCGTGGCGTCGGGCAGAAGTAAGTGCATTTTCATAGAGAAAGGAGGCAAGGAGGGAGCATCATGAGCCTAAATCATGACTGGGTCTCCAGCATAAAAACATGAAGGAGGAAGACATTCTAGAAGGAACAATGTTTCTTTTCTTTTCTTTTTTTGGTTTTTCGAGACAGGGTTTCACTGTGTAGCCCTGGCAGGAATAAATGTTTCAAAGAGAACGGGGTGTGAAGATCCCGGCTGCTGCGGGAGGATGCATTGTGATGGATGTAGCTGGGAAGATGGTTAGGGTCTCTGCTTTATTTGGGAAGTGATAAGGAGCACCCACCGGTAGCTTGCTCCTGACAACTATTTTAAAAATAACATTTAAAGAATGCCTCGGGGGATATTAGTCGTACAGAGCTTGGCAAAATACCAGCAATTTTTATATCTAGCATTGTTGGCATAACATTACTACCACAAAATGTCTGAGACAGTGAACTTAGAAAGAAACCATTTAGATCAGTGTTTGGCAGTTCGAACCCAAGATTGGGTGGCCTATTTATTGCTATGGGTCCTGATGGTGGTAGATGGTTGGGAGCACGTGTGTGAGTGACCACTACATCTAGAATGGGAAAGAGGAACTTGGGTTCCACACCTTCGTCCAGCGCATGCTCCAGTGAGCTAAGACCCTCTCACTTGGCTCCATCTCCTACAGGTCCACAGTGCCTACCCATCCTACCTTGCTGAAGACCAAACTTTTCCATAAGCACCTCTGAAGTTATCCAAACAGTAGCAATAAGTAAGCTATACTCAGTGGATTTGGACATGCCGTTCTATGGTGTATCCATTAGAATATACCCTTTTGTGTAGTCAATAATGTACACGGTTTTTAAATATTTAGAAAACATTATATGTGTATGCATGTGTGTGTACATGTGTGTGCATGTTTTCATATGCATGTATGTGTGTGCATGCACGTACACTCGTGCAGCAGTGCCATAGCATGCCATGCTATGCATGTGTAACTTAGAGCACAACTTTCAGGAGTTAGGTTTCTCCTGTGCCATGTGGATTTGGGGGATTTGTCAAGTTCGGTGGCAAGCATCTATAGTCACTGAGCCGTCTTGCTGGTCCAATATTGTTTTTAAATTCATTTCCTCCTTGTACAGGTCTGATCTCCATTCCTCTGTACATCCCTCACACGTTGTTTAACTGGAATTTTGGAAGTGGAATCTGCATGTTTTGGCTCATTACTGACTATCTTTTGTGCACAGCATCTGTCTACAATATTGTCCTCATTAGCTACGATCGATACCAGTCAGTTTCAAATGCTGTAAGTCATGATGATTATTCATTTTTCTTAGAAGACTATAGTTGTAAATTCTGGGTCCCTAAGCCATGCAAACTTGTGCTGGGAATGTTGGGGATGAATCCCAGGGATGAATCTCACTGACTTTTACTCTGTATGATCTGGTTAATTCTATCAGTGTTTGAAATGGGAAAGGACCAAAAAAAATTCAGGGTTCATCATGAGGGGTCCTCAGTGGCTTGGCTGTCTGTGAGATTCCAGACAACTTGGCATTCTACCCCATGCCAAGTTGAAACCTCAATATTTCTCTCAAGATAGAACTCTGTGGGCAACTAGAAAGAATCCTTGAGTGAATGGGTGAGAAAATCGATTTTGGACCCACCAAAGAGATGATGGGGATTCAGCAGAACCAGCTTAGGATACATGGCAAGGAAGCTGCACTTAGACAAAATCTGGGATAGCCTCATCAGTGAGTTAGTGGCAATTCTTAAGACAAATTTCTTAGTAACAGAATAAAGGAGGAAATAGGGTGTGGGTAGGAAGCAGCCACAAAAATGTGGTGCAGTGATTTGTGACCTTAAAAAAAACAGAGGAGTGGATCTGGGGGAGAGGAAGGTGGGGGAGACAGAGAGGAGTAGAGAGAGGTGTTGTTCTTATCTTTCACCTTGTTTGAGGTTTGCTGTTTTTCCATTGTGTTCAAATGTTCTCAGGAGTTCAAATGTTCTAAGTGCACACTGCTAGAGTCTGGCTTTACATGGGTGCTGGGGATCTGAACTCAGGTCCTCACGCTGGCCTGACAAGTGCTTTCCACTGAGCAAGCCCCCTCCCCCACTCTTATTTGCAACCCTTGACTTCATTTACTGTTGGATCTTAGGATATCAAAGCTTTGGGGAAGTATATTGTATGGTACTCTTTGCTAAGTGCTAAGATACAGAAATAAGTGTTTGGGGGAATGGTGGTGATTCAGATGGAGGCGAACCCAGAGATAGATGTGTCGAGTTCTGTTGAATAAACTCGGTGATGTCAGAGTTGAGAGGACTGTCATGCCCGTGTGGACCCAACAGGACAAGAAATTAGATTAGATCAAAGATAAACTGTTGGAACAAAGAGATTCTAAAATACTGCTGTTCAATCAAAGCAAACTTCTTTGCTTTCACAGAATCTTCTGGAAAACATAGACAGTTCCACTTTAGGAGGTCACCCTAGGACCTCCTGGCCCCTGACATTGATGGGGTGGCTGCCTGCTAAAGGTTATGGAACAGCAAATATTTATTATCCAGGGTAATACATTTTTTCAGTTTTGTAGTACCTGTGATATTCTCAGCTATGCTGTTGAGAATTGAACACAAAAGATCTAGATGATTTGTGTGGTGTGTGGTGGTGCTGGTAATGGTGGTGGTGGTGGTAATGGTGGTGGTGCT
>JADRCH010000086.1:3452265-3487325 GCA_019843965.1 Rhynchomys soricoides
CAAGTGCTCTGCCAGTGAGCTATATCCCAAGGCCCTTGTAGTTACTGTGGGCTCCCTGAAGGCTAGGGCTCCAGGATCATTAAAGAGTTAGCCTGCTCATTCCCAGTACAGCTAAGTGTTTCCATGGGTCCTGACTCACAACTTCAGGACGAAACTTTGTCCCCGGGTCAGAAATGAAGAAAATGGTCTCAGAGTGAACGCAAATTTGACATAAGGTCAAATCATGAATCTGTGCTCAGGTGTCTGTGATTTAGGGAGGGATTCCTTCTGGAAAGGGAAGGGGATTCAGGGGTCAGACAGTCATGGGGAGGAGTTCAGCAAACCCTAACCTTGGCTCTGGGAGGGAGGGTGCTGAAACTGAGTGAAAATATGTTCCAGAGGTCAGAGAATTCGGCCTTTAGCCATTATCAAAGAAAGTGGGGTGGGGTGTATATAAAAATTGTAATATATATGTTGTGTACACACACACACACACACACACACACACAATTACTTTTTCATTACTTTTTTCATTGTTGTGACCAATACCTAACTGAAGCAGCCTCAAAAAGGAAGGGTTTATTTTGAAGGCCAGTATGAAGGTTCAGGTCAATATGGAGGAAGGCATGGTAGCTGGAGCGTGAGGCGGCTGCTCACATTGTGTCCGCAGTCAGGAAGCAGAGAGCGATGGACACGGGTGCTCAGCTCACTCCTCCTTTTCATTCATCCAGGCCCCAAGGTGCCACTCACATGTAGGATGGTTTGTTCTCCACAGCTAACTCAGTCTAGAAGCTCCCTCGCAGGCATGCTCAGAGGTGGAGACTCTGTCAAGTTGACAATATCAATCATCATGCTGCCTTACAGTTTAGTGAAGGTAGACAGCTTACTCTAATCATGTCCATAGGCCTTGGCTCCTTTAATGATAGAAGCAAATGTATGCTTAGAATAAAATAAATCTTATCGAGTGGAAACCTTGCAGATCTTGGAGGAAGGGAATTAGGTATGGAATTGAAAAGCTTCTCTAGACACCGTGCAAAGGGGAAAGCTGTTGGAGAAAGAGACAAGAAAGAATCGGAGTTCCTCAGGGACGGAAGTTTGAAAATCCAGACAGAGTTGTTCAAGCAAGAAACGATAAAGGGGGAGGCCTGGTGACTGAGAAGATGGATGCTGGAACTCGGCACTGGAGGGGTTTGGAGACTGGACGTGAGCAGCAACGGGGCAGAGTCAATCGAACCAAGGGGCGGCATCTCTTGGGCAGATAATTGGGTTGGAGCTTAGAAGGGGAATCCAGAACATATTTGGATGGTTGAATAGTCTGGTTTTACACCTGGTGCGGCTGAGGTGAGGATGGAAGCCTGAAGCTGTAGAGTGACTGTCTGCTACAGAGAGAAAGAAGAGACTCCGCTCGGCAACCCCGAGCACGGAGGGCTAGAGGGGCTAGAGGAGCACACAAGACTTCTCCACTGTAAGTATGTCACCCGAACAAGACACAGGGACAGATGGACTGCAGTACAGCCAGGAGGCAGGACCTAGGGTGGTGTTCTCATATCACGGGCTACGCTTGAAGAAAAGAGGCCACAGAAACAGAGAGAACAGTGCTCTCAAAGTCAACAGCAAGCAAGAGTCTGCCATAGTCCTTTGAGGAGGTGCACCATGGCCATGGATAAAGTACACAGAGCAGGGTTAAGCTTGAATTGTGGGCAAACAATGAGCGCCCCCGCCCTACATTAAGGGGCAGAGAGATGACTCAGGAGAGCCGTGTAGAAGAGCCTGCTCTTGCAGACGGCTGGAGCTTGGTTCCCAGTGTACATGTTGGGAAGCTCACAACTGTTTGCAATTCTAGCTCTCTGGGATCCTATGCATCTGCCCTCTGAGGCACCTGCACTGTCACACACACACACACACACACACACACACACACACACACACAATTAAAATGGAATAAAATCTTTTAAAAAATCTTTCACACTATTATACAATATTTAAGATGTATTTACAAAGCCAGAGGTTCAGCTCAGTAGGTAGAGTGATTGCCTAGCATGAACCAAGTGCTGAGTTTGATCCCCAGCACAGTATAAACCAGGCATGGTTACAGTGCCTGCAATCCCAGCACTTAGGAGGTTGGGGCAGGAGGCCAGGAGTTCAAAGTTATCCTTTGCTATATAGTAAGTCTGAGGCCATACCGTGTCTCAAAATTCAAAGGACATACTTCTGTGGGGGAAATTCTAATATTGCTGGGATATATGAATAAACATAATTTGCAAATAAGATGGGAAGCAACCAATGAAAATAGCCTGTATCTTAGGTTCAAATGTAAGCTGCAGACCATCATTGTCTTTGACAAACCTGACAAGACAACCTTCAGTGTGACTTGAGTTGAAGGATGTCACTCATGAATTTACAGAAGTGTTTCAGCTAACTGTGACCATTCTCTTCCCTCTGAACACGTGAACAGGATGATAGAGATCTCACAGAAAGGTCCTGGCTGCTGTTAGCAAAGGCCAGGGTACTGCTGTCTGAACAGCTGCTTAAATGTTGTCTTTCCTGGTGAACGTTCACTTACATTTCCACCATAGCGTGCCCTTTCTCTCTAGTTCTCTCTCTCTCTCTCTCTCTCTCTCTCTCTCTCTCTCTCCTCCCTTACCCTGTGTGTGTGTTTGCATATATGCGTGTGCGTATGCGTGCGCAGGTCAGAGATCAGTCTTGGAATTGTTTCTCGGGTGTCATCCACCTCGTCTTTTGAGATAGAGTCTGTACCTTGGATGGTGCTCACCCTTAGGTGATGCTCTCTGGCTAGTGAACTGCAGGAACCTTTTGTCTCTGCCTCTCTATGGCTGGGATATAGACAAGCACCACCACACCTGGCTTTTTCTCAGGCATCTGAGTCAATCATAATGACTCATGTCAGGTTGCTATGGGGCTGAAACTTTGAAAAAAAATCACAGTTGATTTTCACTAGTTCCATATTTAGAGGTCTCAACTCTCCCGCCCCACCCCCACATGTTTGTTTTTGCCTTTTACATTTATATAAACTATTCATGTGTCTGTACTGTATGTCATATACCTGATGTTGTCCCTTAACAGGACCTAATTAGCACGTGTTCAAGCAAGAAGGTCTTCTGTGATGCTGGTGAAGAAGGCCTTCCTTCTGTGATGCTGGTGTCCTCCATACTGTCTCAGAAAGCTTCAGGGCATGAAATGAGGCCATGGAAAACATCTAAAGTTAAGGTATTTTTGTTTGGTTTGGTTTGGTTTTTTAAGACAGGGTTTCTCTGTGTAACCCTTGCTGTTCTGGAATTATCTCTGTAGACCAGACTGGCCTTGAACTCACAGAAATCGACCTGCCTCTGCCTCCCAAGTGCTGGGATTAAAGGTGTACTGACATTCCTGGCCTTAAAGTTAAGGTCTTTAAAGTATATTTTTAAGTTTCAAACGGCCAATCTCCTGCTTTATTTCCACTGTTGCGTGTGGAAATTGGTGTTCTGGACTTGGAGGACTTCTTGGTTCTGAATACACTTACTGGAATGGCTATAAAAGCAAAACAGGGGGCTGGAGAAATGACTCAGTGATTAAGAGCACTTGCTGCTCTTGAGTAGCCATTGTTCAGTCCCCAATATCTACAATGGGTGGCTCATGACCCCAGTTACAGTGGATCGGATGGACTCTTCTGGTTTCTGAGGGTACCTGCATGCACATGGTACAAATCCAATACCTAGGTCCACATGCGTACACATAAAATACAAAATAAAATCTTAAAAGCACAAAACATGAAAGTGGAGTATTTTTTCAGTGATCACTTTGGAAAACTGGGAGTCTTGCACTCTAGAGCAGGAAGGTAAACTATTCGGACTCCAGGGAACCCTCCAGTATCATAAAGCCTGGCGTTAACGCCCAGTCAGCTAGCCTAAAGCCTGGAGCCTGGAGTTAACGCCCGGCCAGCTAGCCTAAAACCTGGAGTTAATGCCTACTAGCATTAACTAGTTAATGCCAGCTAGCCTACTGTAGGGACTCGGGACCTGTACAAGCAAAACCTCAAATACTTGCTCCCAATGTTCACTGCAGTATCGTTCACAATGACCTCAAACTGGTAAAGCCCAAGTGACCACCAACGGCGAGTGGACAGCTAGAATGTTCTACAACAATGAACGAATCGTAAAATCATAGTCCATAAAATAAGTCAGACACTGCAGAACAAATATTGCAGGATTTTACTTACACAGACACCCAGAATAGGCAAAGTCAGACAGAGAGAGAGAGAGAGAGAGAGAGAGAGAGAGAGAGATGCTAAGAAGCTTCTCTGGGGCTGAGGCAGGGGAATTGGTGTGTTTATGCTTAGTGGTTATGGAATTCCTATTTGGAAATGATGGTTTGATAATTCTATATAGTTCTGTGACTTTAAGAAATGCCGCTAATTAGACACTTAAAATGGTTAAGATGGGATGCTTCATATGACTAACCCTCCTGAGCAGGAGGATGTAAGTTCAGTGCTGAGTTGGGCTACATGGTGAGGCTGCTTCACACAGACAGACAAAACCAGACAGAATGGCAATTTTTAGATTCTGTTCATTTTATCACAACTTAACAATGTGCCCAACCTCACTGACTTGTGCGCTCCGGGTGGGTGAATTGCCTGGTGTGTGAATTAAATCCCAATAAAGTAGCTGCTTCTACCCTAGGCATATTTTCCTTGTCTCTGTATCCAGGCCAGAGGCGCTGCTGTAATCTTGAGCTACAATAATAAGGAAATGCCAAGTTGCTGGAAGAAGGAGTCAGGAACTAAACACAGCTGCAGTGATTCGGGGGTCACCTTAGAAACTCTCCAGCTTTGAGAAGGGGATGGCCACGGGACGTGGCCCGGAAGAATGCGTGATTGAGAACAGTGACTCAGAATCGCCCAATCCCCAGAGCTCTGGGCTATTATACTCACAGGCCACATTTACTGCCCACAGTGGTCTGGAGAGAAGCCCCCAGATGTGACAACTCAAGTTGGTTGGAAGGTTTAGGACAGCCACATTTTGAGTTCACCCAAATCATGGAGAGTCTGAGAGATGGCAGTGAACTTCGTCTTGTGAACTAACCCATCTTGCCCTTCTGTCAGGTGCTCGCTCTGGGACAGTGCGTGATGGTGATGATTTTTTTTTAATGTGCCTGTGCAGTTACAGGTGTGGCCCTTCAGACCGTCCACAGTGTCACTGGAGAAAACTATCTACTCTGTGAGGCAGCACAAAGGAGCCCACCCCAAGAAAACAACAATACATCCCCCAGAACAGACCTAACAGCTGCTCATCAATCTGGAGTGAGCTGCAGGCTGCCTGACTAAATTACTGAGGAACAGGCAGACAGCACAATTTGTCAGTCAGCATTGAGCTTAAGTGAGCAGAGACGCACATAAAGCCAGCAAAGCAATTGTAATTAAGAATTATAGACACAAGGCTTCACAGGCTTCCTTAAGTTAGCAGTGACCCAGCTCCAAGGAGTGTAGGAGGGACTGGAGCAGAGCGGTTCTCAGAGAACCGCCTGCCCTCACTCTATTTCAATCAACTTTCCATGTGGGGATCTTGGAGAATGCAGGTTATTTTTCCCATTAGCTTTCCCCCCCTTTCTTCGTTTTGAGACAGGTCTTGCTACATAACCCTCGTTGGCTTGTTACTCGTTACATAGCTCATTTGGCCCGGAGTTCAGAGCAGCTCCTCTGCCTCCACCTTCTAAATGCTGGGATTGTGGGTATGTACAACCGTGCCCAGCCCTGCTTGCTTTGTTAGACCAAACATATTTTATTCCATCTACTAAGGATTGAATGATAATAGCAAAATAAAGATTAAGTAACATAACATCTGACTCCTTTTTATTTTACGTGTCTGAATGTTTTGCCTACACATATGTGCACCACATGCCTGCAGTCCCTCAGAGGTCAGAAGAGGGCACCATACCCCCTGGAATTGGAATACCAGGTGGTTATGAGGACCACGTCAGTGCTGGTCACCGAAGCTGAGTCCTCTGTGAGAGCAGCAAGTGCTCCTAGCTGCTGCGGTATCTCTTAAGCTCCAAAGGAAAAGGGGTAGCCCATGCTGACCTCAAACTTGTGATCCTCCTGCCTCTGCCTCTTCAGCATATCCCATGCTGCTGGGTGCCACCAATACTGCTTGGATTCTTTTTAAGCTTTCTATTGATTCTTTGTGAATTTCACATCATAGACCCCAATCCCACTCATCTCCCAGTCTCTTTGTATCTGCCCTCTGCCCTTGCAACCCCCCTCGAAAGAAAATGACAATAACAAAAGAAGGACAATAGCATCATCATCAACAGAGCCCAATATCGTTGTGGAAGCTGTGGTGTGTCCCAGCATACCTGGGTATGTTTGTTCATACCGTGTAGTCCCACAGTGCACACTTTTGTCCACGCATCTTTACATCCAAGTTTGTGATGCTCCTGTCTCATCTGTTCCAACGTTGGGACCATGAGTGAGTACCACATACCCAATTTAGTTTATTTTAATGATGGTTGGGGAATTGTGGGCAAGAACATGTGTGTGGATGCTGAGTGGAGTGTGGGTCAAATGCCAAGTGTTAACAAGGAGTTGACACTGGCCCACATACAAAACATAGACTTGCCACAGGAAGTTTACATCCTGGAAGGGGGATACTCGACAGCTGTGCATGCCATGTCTCCACAAGAAGAAAAGATGCAGTAAGAGGTGTGCACCACTGTGCGGGTTTGGAAGGGCTTGAAGGTGGGATGTCAAGAGCTGTCTTAGTGTCTCCCTGCCGCCATAACAAAACATTGTGAGAACATTGCTCACAATCCTTCTGGAGGCTGGGAAGTGTAAAGTCAAGGACTGGTAGAGTCAGTGTGTCTGGAGGGGGCTTGCTCTCTGCCTCCAAAATGGAGCTTTCTGACTGAGTCCTCATGTGCACAGATAGGTTCCCCACTGACTATTCCTATTGTCTTAGACATCAGCTTCAGCACAGGAATGTTGGTGAGATACCAACAGAGCAATAGCAGAGAGAAGATGCTGGCAGATGCCTTCTTGAGGAGAGTGGTGTCAGAGCTAACCCAAACCTAAGCAGGAGCTTGACATGCTGAGGGAAGCGAGGGAAGGGGTCAGGAGATACCCAGCCAGCACAAGCATGAGAAGCAATGGATGGCTGCAGAGGAAACGCAATTGAGTAACTCATGAGAGTTCCTGCCAGTGAGGTCTGGGGCATGCTGTCCTTGTAGCCTGGAGGCTTGGGGCTTGCACTTGCAGAACAGTCCTGTGAAAGAGGATTTGGGAAGGAAATGGTTATTCTGAACCATGTACATCCCTTCCCTGTTCTGCTTTCCTGACAGTATTCACTGTTATCTGGACACCGTTCCCCAGTGTCATCCTTGTAACATAGCACAGGGATTATTTTAGTGCAGCTAGTGGAGCTGCCTTCATTTCTTTAGCTCTGAACACCGGCCTCTCTGGCCGCATCATTTACTTGGTTCACAGACAAATGACCACTGGGGAAAAGGCCCTGGGCTTTGGGGAGGTGATCCAGGAAGCTGGACTTTTTCTTCCTGCTCATTATAAAGCAGAGAGAATGTGAGAGAGCTGCTGCAGCCATTTTGTGATCAACAGGGGAGAGCCTCGTTCCGAGGGGAGTCAGCATGCCCACACAGAAACCAACAGTCGTAGAATTTAATATGGGCATGCAGGGGTACTGATGAGCCCATATAAGCTGGTGTCCTGTCCTGGGCTATGCCTGGTGAGTTCCTAGCAGCTTCTCCTCCTCCCCTCCCCCTCCCCCTTTCCCCTTCCCCCTTCCCCCTTCCAGCCTCTTCTCCCCTTCTTTTTCTCCACTTCTTCCTCCCTTCCCTCCTCCCTTCTTTCTACTCTTCCCTCCTCTCCTTCTCTCCCTCTCCCCTCCTCCCCTCCCCTCCCCTCTCTTTTCTTCCTCTTCCCCCCCTCCTCGTCCTCCCCCTCCTCCTCTCCCTTTTCCACAGTCCTTCTTCCTCTTCTCGGCCTCCCCCCTCCTCCCCCTCCCCCTCCCTCCTCCTTCTTTAAAAAACTGTAATTTGTGATGTATCACCCGAAACAAAAATGCTATCATGTGACTCTCTTTCCACTTATACATCTCCCGGTCGGATTTCTACAAAAACATTTACAATGATAACTGAACATCATCTAAAACCAATTCATATTCAGGTTTTTCCTAGCAATGGACATTTTTGTTCTGAATTTTTACCACTTGAGGCTATGTTCTTAAAACTGAGTCTTAGAAAGAATGTGCCTACATTTAAAGTATGGACACACCATTTATAATACTTACAAATAATTGAGTGACTTTAAATTATTCAAATTATCCAAAGCAATACAATTATGCGTAAGATGCAAATCTAGTTTTTAAAACCGTTTGTTCACTTGAATCAAGATTTGCCATGGTCTGAACATCTGAGTTCCCACACACTTTGTGGGTTGAAAACCTGATCTGAAGTAATGGTGTGAGGATGTGGTCACACCAGGAGGGGGAGCTCTCGTGATTAGTGCCTTCTGCCATGAGAGGGCACCACCCATAAAGAATCAGACACCAACTGCTGCTGCCCTGACAGCAGCCTTCCTTCTCAGCCTTCAGAACCATGAGGCATACAGGAGACTCTGCCAAGAGGTTTTCAGCCCAAGTTCACTTACAGTTCACTTACTAAGTGAACTGAACAAGATGAAACCAAGGTCTGAATTGTGCTGCTGACAGCAAGGAAATGTCTCTGAGAATTCCCGACTGATGCACAAAATCCCAAACCTTAGCAATTGCCTTAACCCTCTCTTTTGACTCAGTCACATCGGACTCACAGGTTTGTTGGCAAGTTCCCATGGAAAGATGTGTGAATTGTTCACCTATCCAAATTGTCTACCTACATGGGTAAAAAGGTTTGCTTTGGGTGGCAGTTACTCTTCCATGGCTAGGCTACAAAGCCCAGATGTCTAAAATATGATCTTGAGTGTGTCTGCCAGGATGACATTGACTATCCATAGACCAATTCATGCAGATCGCTCTCCCGAGTGTGGGCAGGTGCCATCCAGGTTGTTGAATGGCTGGCTTTCCCTTGAGTAGGACACAGTTCTCCTGTGTACTGGGACCCTGGCTGTCTCCTTCCTCAGGACTGGAGCTGCACCACTGAAGCTCCCATATCTCCCCCTGGGGCTGTGGGATGATGAGATTCCTTCCAATGAGTTTCTTGCTGGATCTGTCTCCAGTCAGTCCTGCTTACCAGGAGAACCTTAACGTTGTAGGAAATACCTACAATTCCAGGGCCCACTGCCTCCTGCTGCCTAGGTCTAGGAGTTCAGCCCATTTTCTTTTTGTTTTAAGGCACAGTCTTACTAGGTAGGCTGAACAGGACTTGAACTTGCCATCCTCCTGCCTCAGCCTCTGGAATAGCTGGGATTACATGCCAGGACCGTTAACCTAGACCCTAAAGCCTTGAAACTGAAAAGGAAATGCTCATGCTGCTTTCACAAAGAACCTTTAAAAAGAGTGTTGGAGAGATGGCTGAGTGCTTGAGAGCATTTGAGGCTCTTGCAGAGGATCCAGGCTTGGTTTCCAGGGCCTACATGGTGGCTCACAAAGGTCTATACCAAGAAAACCAGCTCTCTCTTCTGGCCTTAATAACTACCAGCATGCACACACATGCAGGAAAAACACCCATACACAGAAAACAAGAGAATACCTTATACAGGGATGTAATTTTTACTGCCCCCTTATTGATTACATAATTGTGTGTGTGTGTGTGTGTGTGTATAAATATAAAACTGGCAGGATCATTCGTGAATGCTTATGCTCACATGATACCTTGGTGAGTCTGAATCCCTGGGTGACTCCTCTGAGCAAATTCCCTTGCCAATCTATGAATTACATCTTGCCCATAAAAGTCAGTGCATAGGAGGGGACAGAGTTGTTCAGAAGTCCAAGATCCTTTCACGAGTGACTTTTTCCAGGGCAAAAACCTATCACCTGCGGGCTAAACCCACTCTGGCTTTATAAATAACAATAGTGCTCATGTTCACTCCTCATGCATCCTCTGGGGCTGTTTCCTGTGTCAGTGACAGAGCTGAGTCATGACAGCAGAGGTGGCAGAGCCTTCGAGGATTAAAAGTTTTTACCAAGTCCTTGATAGAGGAAGGGCGCTGGCTTTTGCCTACTTCTGGACACGCTGTTGAAAGGAAAGGGTAGGGAACGGCCGGAGAGGGAGAGAGATTGTCTGACAATCATCCCAAGTAAGCTCTTTAACAAGGACACCACTTCTTCAGCTCACATTCCAATGACTGGAACTCAGTGCAGGGTGACATGTCATCACGGGGGACATGACATAACTGGGGGCAATCAGCAGCTGTGTAGGGGAAGGAAAGAGAAACAGTTTGGAGCAATGTGTGGGTTTGGCTGCCGTCCTCACTCCGGTCATCTCTAGTGGGGCAACAGATGTAGGGAATGAGTTCCTTTGGCTTTCGCAGTAACACCTGTATTGGTTCTTCAGCTTGTAGTCATGACCAAATATCTGACAGAAAGCAACTTAAGAGAGGAATTCTTTTTTTCTGGCTCATAGTTTTGGAGTCCATCATGGGTTGGGAGCAGGGAGACAGGATCAGCTTATGGCTGTGGCAGCAAGAACATGAAGCTGCTTGCTTAATTCCTGGCAGATAAGAAAAGAGACTGGATAAGAAATGATTCCCCCTAGTTCTGCTCTTTAGCAGTCCACTGCCTCTAGCTGGGTACTACCTCCCAAGGTTCTACAACTTCCTCAAACAACACCACCAGCGGTGGACCAAGTGTGCAAACACATGAGCCTGTGGGTGCTTCTCACATACCCTGGCCTCCTTGCCCTGAGCAGGTCCTCTAAGCACCCTTGCTCTGACCAGTACGGCAGCAGAGAACACCCACTTCTGCCCTCTCTGCTCAGTCACCAATCCCAGGTGCAAGTCCACAGGGCCAGGGTTGGAGCGAGCATTACTAGAACATGGATTCCTCTGTTCCAGAGAATGCACCGCTGCTGCGTGATTTCTGCCTCACAGTGCAAGAAACACAGTGTGGTGCAGGGAAAGTTTTGATCACATACTTGGAATGCAGAGCTTAATGGTATCAATCTCTGAAAATCAAATGAACTCTTGTGGGAGCAGCACAGGGCCAATGAATAAAATTATATAAAACAATTTCATACTTGACATTTACTGAGAGGGGCTTAACTTTTCCTACATATTTTAGTGTGTTCAGCTGGTATTATTTATTCATGTCTCTTTTCCCATTTGGTTCTCAATTTATCTTTTGGGAACTCAGAATTAAACTGTAAAAATGTATATATGCTAGACACTGTTTTATGTGCCTTCAACAGGGAAGTCATCAAAATCCCGAACAGAATAAGATCCAGCCTATTACAAGGGTGATTTAGCGGAAATAAAATAGAATGTTTAACTCAGAGGAGCTGGAAAGAAATGAGATTTAGGAATATGTAATTGAATAATCAGGTGGTGAAATGACAGTGGTCCCATGGAAAGAATACAGGAGGTCAAGATTATTGACCCAACTGAGGACTCGTAATGACCCTGCAGGACAAGACTGGCTTCCGATCGCAGTGACAAGGAACTGGTCCTCACCCCTAAAGACATTAACAGAGGATTTTAGTGTCGTCTGTCATTTCCACCGTGTGATCATCGAGACAGGGAAAAGATTAATTTTCACCAGATGAAAACAAAAGCAATCACCTACCAAATCTAGGGAACAGGGCACTTTGGGATGCAGACCTTGGAAGTCAACACTTACTTAGATAGACTGGGAGGTGAGGGGCCTTCACACACAGACAGGAGTGAGAGTCTGTGAGAGACACTGGGAGAGAAGTAAGCGAAGGAAAACATGAACCCTGAAAGTGTCAGGTAAAGGTTAGCCTGTTGGTTTCCAGGGCTAGAACGAAGAGCCAGGCACAGGAGTCTTAAAAGGGTAGAAATGTATTCCTTCCTTGAGGCTGGGAATCTGAAATAGTGATGCTGGTGGAGACACAGCCTGTTAACGTTCTGCAGGGGGGTCTGTCCGGGTCCTTTCTTCCCTTCTGAGGTTGTTGGAAATGCAGGGTATAACGTGACTTATAGACACATGGCTCTGATCTCTGATCTCTGCCTCTGTCATGTTCTCTCTATCCAATCATCCATCCATCTCATCTATCTATCTATCATCTATCTATCTATCTATCTATCTATCTATCTATCTATCTATCTTCTCTCTTTCTCTCTTTGTGGATTCCCATATTTGTGTGTGTGTGTGTGTGTGTGTGTGTGTGTGTGTGTGTGTGTGTTTATTGAGTCAGGGTCTCACTGTGTAGCCCTAGCTGACCTAGAACTCACTATGTAGATCAGGCTGGCTTCAAATTCACAGAGATCCACCTGTCTCTGCTTCTTGAGTGCTGGGATTAAATTATGTACACCACTGCACCCACACTGACTACAAGGTGCCTAAGCTTAGACAATGATTCTGTGATGTCGGAACTTTAAGTCATTTCCCAGTAAAGAAGTTTAATCACCAGGAGGCAAGATGGAATGGAGAGAAATCCCAGCAGAGTACCTGGGATGGTGGGAGACTACGGGCCTTGCTGCCCACCCAAAGCAAGTAGGGGTGCACAGAAGACTCTCTGCCTGAAACTGTCTTCTCCTTTGTCTTTGCCTAAATGCTTGAGACTACCAGAAACCCCAGAGCTGAAACTTAGTCTTTGAGGCAAAGCCTTAAGCCCTAGCTGATCTGGGCAAGAAACTGTGTTCAGGAAGAAACTGTTCAGGAATACTTCTGGGCTTGGCAGTATTGACCAGATTGGATTAGTAGCAACAATCACTTCATATGTATTTATGTACATATGCACAAATGTATATACGATGTGTACATGCATTTCTATAATGTATACATGTGTATGATATGTATATGTGTATCATATATGTATATGTCTGTACATGTATACATTTGTATATGTATGTGAATATATATGTGTGTGTATATTGTGTGTGCGCAGTATTTATACAAAAGTATGGTGCATGTGTGTAACGTATGTGCATATGTATGTTCAGGCATGCACACTCAGGTACATGCATATCTGCTGAGTGTTCTGCTCCATCACTTTCTGCCTTGTTACTGTTTACTGAGATAGGTTCTCCCACTGGTTAGGGCCTAGGCTGGTGCCAGAATTTCCTAGGAATCCTCCTGTCCCATCCTGCACAGCACTAGGGTTCTGGGCACTCATGTGGCCATGCTTGGCTTTTTATGTGGATGCTGGGGATTCGAACTCAGGTCCTCATGCTTGAGCAGCAAATGCTCTTACCCTCTGAGTCATCTTATCAGCCCCAGTAACAGTTATTAAGTATACTCCCCTGATGGTCTTGGAACACGAACACACACACACACACACACACACACACACACACACACAGAGAGAGAGAGAGAGAGAGAGAGAGAGAGAGAGAGAGAGAGAAACACACACACACACACACACACTCATAGATCTAGAAAGAGTAGACTGACCTGACCAGGACACAGATCTGGGGCAGAATGTCTCTTAGCGTGGGGCCTGGGAAGAGCTATTTCTCTGGCCTTAGCATCCACCTGTATAAAACAGAATTGTGAGAACAGGCCTGCTAACTTGCTTTAAAATAAGGCTGGAACCAGTGAGAGCAGAGGAGACTTGTGTCATTACTCACTGTATTATAGATGAGATAATAATGCCTGAGGTGGTGCTTTACCTCAAGTAGAATGCGATGCACATGTAGAATATGCTAGACAATGCACACTCACTGGGAAGCTGAGCTGCATCTTCACATAGGCACTGATGCAGAACACAACTCCAGTACATCTGATGTTCCTGTGATGCCCAGAGGTAGCACCAGCCCCTCAGCAGGACACACACATCACTGTGCTTTGTTGTTTCTCATTTTGATTAACAAAATCAAATATTTGACAGGTTAAAATATTTTTATTTTTATAGAAATGCATATAATACATTACCATTTTAGGGCTAGAGATATATTTCAGTTTACAGTGTGCTTCTCTAACATTCGAGAACTCCTGGGTTCAATCCTTACCAGGCATGGTGACACATACCTGTAATCCCAGCACAGAGGAGAGAAAAACAGGAGAATCAGAAGTTCAAGGTTGCCCCCTGCTGAACAGTGAGTTCAAGGTAAGATGGCGATACATGAGACTGTCTAAAAACTCAGTGAGCATTTAAACCATTTTAAGTGTAGGACTGAGTAGTAGTAAGTCTATTCACACCATCATGAATGCAATGCTCACTCAGTAAAACTAAGACTCTGCCTGCTCATTCACATTCTCATTCTTCACCCTCCTGGGCTCTAACCACATTTGACTTTGAGTTTCTATGTGGAAATCACATACTATGCTCAGTCCTTGTCGTGTGTGTGTGTGTGTGTGTGTGTGTGTGTGTGTGTGTAGATAGGGAGACTTGTATACAGAGGCTAGAGTCCTACAATACATGTCTCTCTCTATTAATTTCCATCCTAGGTTTTGAGATAGAGTCTTGGATAGGGCCCTCATCCAACCCAGAGCTCATCATTTTGGCATCTTTGTGAGATCTGCCTGTCTCTGCCTCCCAGTGTTGGGCTTACAGGCGTGTGCTGTGGTGCTCTGCTTCTGCTTAAGATCCAAGCCCAGGTCCTCGGGCTGGCGTAGCAGACACTGTGTCCACCCAGTCTCCTGTGCTTTGTCTTTTTGTGACTGAATTATCCCATTTAGTGTAATAACCTTCAGGTTCACCCACGCTGTTGTAAGTGGCAGGGTTTCCTCTTTACAGCTGCGTAATGTCCTCTCTGCTGAGGACACGTTTTAAGGCTTTCTCTATCCTTGGATGGACTCTCGCCTTTGTCTCCTCATCCTGGGTATTATAAATGATGCCCTGTGAATCTGTAGGCACTCATCTATCTGTGGACCATGTTGCATCCATGTTGGAAACCATTCTCACAGAATTTTCTGCCGCCTCAGAAGCAGACTTCCCGACTCTGTGACACATGGTCCCAAGGCTGCAGCAGTGTTTCTCCCCTGGAGCAGCCCAGAGCAGCCCAGGAACGTGTCTCTTATGCAGGTTCTCTATACACCGACCGTGGGTGGCTGATGGTCCTGCATGAGGATGTGAACCATGGCTGAAATCACGTAGCCTGCTCGCAGGACAAGCTTGTGCTTCGCAGGGAGTACCTTCTCCTCACTTCTTTTTCAGGCCATACAGGAGCGTCTGCTGTGTGTGGGCTCTGAGGTGACCCTGCCCTGCCTGGAGTGGAGTGGTACACGTGGTCCCTCTTCTCACTTTTCTCCCTCATTTGAATTCTTAGAATTTTCTTTCACTTATGTGTTAAGAATTTCGGCCATTGTTCCTATGATTTCCTTTGGTGTTCACATTGTGCCAGGCTGGCTAATGGGAGCCCTTTGCAAGATGGTCTCTGGCTTTCAAGACTTCTTCAGATATTTTTGGAGGTGGGTTAATTATGGATTCTTCCTTTTGTCTCGTACACCTTGATTGTAGGAAGGCCCCTAAGGCGTCTGTGCTAACTAAGACTTTGTCATTTTTTTTGTGTCTTCCCTCCGTCTCTTCTCTCCCTCCCCTCTCGTCCCCCTCCCTCTCTGTCTCTTCTTCCTTTTCTTCTTCCTCCTCCATCTCTTCTCTTTATTCTACCCACCCGCTCATCTGTCCGTCCATCCATCCATCCATCCATCCATCCATTTTTCCAATAAGGTCTAATGTAGTTCAGGCTAGCCTTAAAGAAATTGAAGAAACCCTGGATGAGCTTGAACTTTGGTTCCTGTGTCTCCACCATGGATTATAGCTATGTGCCAGCACATGGAGTTTATGAGAAACTTGGAACAGAACCCAGGGCTTAGTGCATTCTAGGCAAGCATGTTCTAACTGAGTTACATCCTCACACTCTGGAAACCCCCAAACTTCCTACAGTGGCAGAAGTCTCTGTGGCAGATAAAGGAGAAAAAGGAGAAAAAGGTCAAGGCACATGAGACGTCCTCGTGGCAGACAATTGGTGTTTGGGAGAATTTACCTCCATGCTTTGAAATCGCAGAGCAAAAAGCAAATTTCTGTGCAAAATAGTCAGCACAGATTAAGGGTTAATGATGAGGCTGGTGGTGAGCTACAAAGACTGTGGAGGAAATTCTCTTAGTCCCCACTGTGGCAGGACACAGGAGTGGCTCCTGAGTCTCCCAGGAGACAGGGAGATACAATGCAAACAATGCTGGAACTGGGACGTGTGCCTCAGCTGACTGACTCTGAAACCTCCAAAAGCTGCACTGAGGGTCCCCTGCGCATGGCAAGAGGAGGTCAGGGCCCACCTCAGCAGCCAGTGCAGGAGGAAAGGAAACCACAAGCTCACTGCACAGGGTCCTTCTAGAAAGAGATCCAGCTGTGTAGGATGCGGTCTCTGAGGGGATGCTTCTGCATCAGGCACTACCTAAGTAAGAGCCACAAGGCCTGGGAATTAGAGCACAGAGCTTTTAACGTTCACAAACATTCTTTGACAGCTACTGTTAAAACATGTTTTGACCTTGACAAAATGAGAGATTATAAGATTATAACAAGTACAGGGGTGATTTTCTTGTTGATCCGGGACGGTCAGCATTTGAATGTGTCTCCTCTGTATGGATTCTACTTCTGAGATTACAATGTAAGAAATTCCTCCCTTCCTCCCCCACTCTTCCCCACCTCTTTGTTATTCATCTAAGCAGTTTCCTATGTTGTTCAATGCTCTTCATAAGCATTATTTTAAACGATGGCACAATCATCTATTTTATAATTGCTGTATTTCCAACACTGTACTCTTATATTTGGTATTTATGTTGTGGCCATTTTGTAATTGTTAAAACAAAATAATGCGTCCAAAACACCCATCCTAGTGATGAATACTTTTTAAAAATTAAAATCTTAAGGGGATGGAGAGATGATTCAGCAGTTAAGGGCACCAAATGCTCTTGCAGAGGATCTGAATTGAGTTTCCAGCACTCATGTTGAGAGGCTTAAAACCACCTGTAACTCCAGCTCCAAGGATCCAAAGCTCTCATCTGGGCTGAGGGGGCACCTGCGTCCGTGAACATCCACCCACATTCACACCACACCCACACACCCACACACACACACACACACACGCACACGCATAAGTACACGCACACACACAATTAATTGTCTAAAAATTAAGTCTTAAAGATAATGTTTCTATATTAAAATATAATTTATTTATTTTTAAAGGCAACAAAAAGGTACAAGATACATATTAAAAAATAAACTGTTAAATGAAATCCAATTACCTCGACTCCGGCGCGTGGTCAGTCAGGCCTTGGTTTCACGCCCTTTTCTTCCTTCTTTACAAACATACTCCACATCCTGCAGGTCATCCTGTGGCAATATGTAAAGAGATTCCTGCATTTACTCTAATTTTACTTTTTTCTTGGTTAACATACAAAGAAATGACTTTCACTGTGACATTTCCCTACCTGTATACCACATTATACATTTTGTCTTATTTTATTTTTATTTAAAATTGAAAATCCCCTTTGATCCTCTTTATTCTGTTTTGTGAGGGTTAGGGAGGCACGTGCCATGACTTGATGTCCACAATTTCCTCCCTCTGCTGTGTGGGTCACCAGTTTCCCTGCAGAGCCTCCTGGCTGGCTCCGGGTTCCATGTGTGGACTGCCTGCAGTTTATTCTAGCTCTGTACCATATTTTAGCATCTATGTTCTGCCACCACTCTTTCCGGACACAAAAGGGCAAGCCTGCCCCCCTTCTCCACAGGAACATTGGAATTACGGTTTGTCTTTTATTTTCTTATCTACAAACGTGTTTCCATTAATCATTTATTGAAACATTTTTGGAGAAAACATCATGACAAATTAATCTTTCCTGTTTCAGGAAATAAATGTCTTTTGTCATTTGTTGTTTTTTTGGTGTATTAGTAATATTTTAAAGGTTGCTTTGTATAGATTTGCACACTTCTTGCTAAGTTTATTCATGTAAAACTTTAAAACACTTCCCTGTGACAAACGCAATCTTCTCTTCCCTTATGTGACAGCGCGGTGTAGTGATCTGGACAACAGAAGCTTGATGGCTACTGATTTCATGTTGCAATCTTGATTCTAGTTATACTGGAACTTGGTCTTAGTTTTAACAACAATTTTGAATTATTGAAATAGTTACATATTGGCTTTTCTTGATAAACTGTTAAGTCTTATCTAGTAATAGTGACTTCCAGGGTCTGGGGAAATGGCTCAGTGGTGAAAGTAGCAGATAAGCAGCTAACATAAGGACCCAAGTTGGTTCCCCAAAACCCAAATATCATATGTATGTGGCAGCCTGCATGCTAGTCCATCACTCCAAGGGCAAAGATGAGGAATCCCTGGTGCAGGCTGCTCAGATAGACTAGCGATACCTGAGAACTCTGGGTTCAGCTGAGAGATCCCACTTCAAGGTGTCAACCTTGGGCTTCCATGTTTGCTCACACTCACGTGTACCTACACACAATCGAATGTGCATTCCCACATGAACGAACACTACACATACAGACACCTGGACAAGGTAAGCCGGTCCTCTTTTTCTCATTGTATGCTTCTTTTTCAGCTACCTGTCTGTCTGTGTATCCATCTATCTATCCACCATCCATCATCTATCTGTCTGTCTGTCTATCTATCTATCTATGTATCTATGTATCTATCTATCTATCTATGTATCTATCTCTATCTATCTATCTATCCACCATCCATCATCTATCTATCTATCTGTCTACCTATCTATCTATCTATCTATCTATCTATCCACCATCCTCTATCTATCTACCTACCTACCTATCTATCTATCTATCTATCTATCCACCATCTATCTATCTATCTATCTATCTATCTATCTACCTATCTATCTATCTACCTACCGGGCCTTAGTGTAGTTTTCCTTGGCTTTATACCGGCTCTTCTGAATAAACAAACACTAGTTGCTATAATCAATCAATGTCGTTTCTTCTGAATAAACAAACACCAGTTTCTATAATCAATCAATGTCATTTCTTCTGAATAAACAAACACCAGTTGCTATAATCAATGTCGTTGGTTGTCTCGCCCATCACTCACCCTAAATACTGCTTTTCCTGGAAAGTGTGATGAGGTCAAGCTTTGCCATTTCAGGCTACGCCCATCTCTTTCTGTTTTGTTAGGGGATGTGTAAAAGAAGATTTTAAGATTTTCAGATAACATTTCAACATTTATAGGGCTATTGTGTGGATTTCCCTTTGGCTGTTTGAGACAAGGTTTCATGAAACTCAGACTGTCCTCAAACTTTCTATGTAGTCAAGACTGGCCTTCAGTGTTTGGTCCTGCCTTTCCTCTGGATACTGAGAATCTTGGCATGTGCCATAGACCTTTCATATCTGTTGGTTTTGAGCACTTGGTGTATGTATACCACACACTGCATTTATTCTTCCTCCTGCGTCCTTCTACACTTGCTGTCCCAACCCCTCACTACAGGTCCCTCTTCCACATTCATGCTTTGTGACCCACAGATTTTAGCTAGGACTGTGTGGCCATGAACTATTCACTGGGGCTTGGTAGGCTCAGCATTGGGTATACAGCTAAAGGAATTGACTGTCCCTCTCACAGAATGCATCAATAGTCAATAGTCCAACAGGTAGCCCTAGGACCTTATGAATCTCTCCTTGATCCACAAGTGATTGGTGACAGGCTCAATCCCATTCAGCCATAGCTCAGGCAACTACAGCTACATTGAGGTCATGTCTGCAGGTCTACGTCATGTCCTAAGACACCGTTGCATAGCCCTTCTCCCTATGCTCTGGCTCCTTTCTGCTCTTCGTTCTGCACTTCTCTCTGAGCACTGCAGAGGGTGGTATAAATGCCCTATTCAGGGCTGGGCACTCAAGTGTCATTTCAAAAAGTTTACAAATTTTAATGTGTATTTATTTATTTAGAGAGCACCATAGGGTGGAGGTCAGAAGATAACTTAGTGGGGGATCAAGATCAAGTTCTTAGCATTGACAATGGATACCTTCATTTACTGAGCTATCTTACTGGTCATTAGACATCATTTATTCTAGCATCTTAAACAGCTATGAGTCTTTACAATCACTAAAATTCAATGCAGATAGACACATACTTACTAAATGATGAAAGTATGATTTGTTTATGGTATAAAAATAAATAGACTGTAGTTTTGTGTCATGCCAACTTAGGTGAGTTCTCCTCTAAGGCCCATGACCTCCCAGCCATGAGTTTTTGAGTGAATTTACAGTACCAGGCATGTATAACTTCCGGTGGAGGGGACCTCAAATTTAAACTGAGATTGGTTGGCTATCCTTGAAACACTGCTGGACCACTGAGTGCATCTTGTCTCGCAAGTTGCTGTTGTAATTTGTAGGGTTCTTAGCTAGATAAGATCATTGCTGTACTTTCTTCCCTCAGCATTCTGAATAACACTTTTTGTAAAAGCTAGCTAGCATGGAGGAGGATTTTAGATCAGGTTCAGATTGCTTCCTTTAAATCTTGTAATTTATGTGGTTTCTTCAGCAAGAGTCTCACCATCTAGCGCTGGCTGGCTAAGAGGAGGCCCGAGGTTATGTTAGAGACCTCTTGGGCTTTAGTGACTCATAAGGAGGTGTTCCATATTTTCACTGAGACTTTGTTTGATTAACAGAGACTCATTATCCAGTCATGTAGGTTATCTCCCTTTTTAACGATTTTCAATCTGCACTTTAATTGGCTCATGAAAGTTTTCATCCGTTTTCTTGGACCCTTTCCCCTGGCCACCTCATCTTGTCTCCATTGTCCCCACCCAACTGTTGCCTGAACCCGTACACACACGGTGTCTCCCATTCCTATAGTCACATAATCTGTATTTTACTAGCCCTGCTACCTTAAGGCATCTCCCTGATGGCTCCTTTCTAATTTCCTAGCTTTTACAAGTGCTTCAACTCAAACACACAAAACTAAAGATTCAAAGCTAAGATACACAGCTGAAGGAGAACCTGCAGTCGTATCTTTTGGTCTGCATAACGGCTCTCAGGGTAGTCTTTCCAGTTTCATCCATTTACCTGCAAGGATGAGAATTTTATTTTTGTTTCTTGCTGAATAAAATTTCATGGTCACATTCCCAAATTCTCATTATTCATCCACCAGTTGATCGATTGCAAGACTGCTTCTGTTTTCTGGGTAATGTGAAAAGAGCAACTGTGAACACGACCGAGCAAGTAAGTCTGTCTGTAGAAGGACACAGAATCTTCGGGGTGTATGCTCAAGAGTCGTCCATCCGGGTCATATGACAGTTGTATTTCTAGCCTTTTGAGGCATGTTCAAGCTGATTTACACAGTGGTTGCACCAGACTACACCTCTGCCCACACAGAATAAAGCCTTTCCCTCTCCCACATCCATACCAGTATCTGCTGCCATTTGAGGTTTTGGATTACTGCCATTGTAACTGGATGAGATGGAATCTCAAAGTAGTTTTGATTTGTATATTTCCTGATGGATACGGATGTTGAATCCTTTTAAAGGTACATACTAGCCATTAATATTTCTTATTTTGAGACCTCTCTGTTCTGCTCCAGGGCCCAAGTTTTAAACGGAGTCATTCAGTTTTGCTTTCTTTGTTTATTCTTTATGTTAATCCCTGTCAGATATATAAGGGGAAAAGGTTTTCTCTCATTTGTAGGCTGCCTCTTCACTGAATTGATAGTTTCCTGTACTGTACAGAAACTTTTTAACTTAAGAAGCTGCTATGAAAAGGAGTACACATTTCTACACTCTCACTACAGGCATATGGAAGAATCCAGCAAGCACAGAACAGAGACGGAAACTAGTGTCTTCCACAGTGAAGCCACCACCGAAGGGAAGGATGGGTGGAGTGGACTTTGACTTTAGCTCGCTCTCTCTCTCTCTCTCTCTCTCTCTCTCTCTCTCTCTCTCTCTCTCCACATTTGAAAATAAGTACCCACATGTTTGTAACATACAGCTGCACTGAGCCACCCACTTGGCATCCTCATGCCTCTTAGCAAGTGAAGCACTGGGCATCAGCGGGAAGAGTTAGGTTGATTACTTCATGTCACAGAGTGGGCAGACCCAACCAATGAGCATACATGGCCAGAAAGTGCATTACCCTTGTGACTTGAAAACCTAAGCTATTGGATCTGACAGAAAAAGTTGTGTGGGAGGGTCCAAGCACCATGACAAGGATGGCTCCTCCTTGATTACTTTTTGGCTGCTTTGACTCCATGCTGACAAAGCCAATCTCCACTCCAGACAAAATGGCTGCCAGCCATTCTGGGCTCACAACATCCTTACTCTCCTCAAGCCTCAATTGTCTTAACTGCCTCAGGGATGGGACTACTTTTTTATATGGACTCTAGGGATAGAGTTCAAATCCCCCCTCCTGCTTGCATAGCAAGTATTGACTGGTTGAGCTATCTCTCCTAGACTGCATCACAATTCTTGTTAGAAATAATTCTTGTTAGAAATAATTAGAAGTGGGTTATACTTGTGGTCTACATGTTTGCTTTGCCCAGGAAACAGGACATTCTGACCGTAATATTTTATTCGGTGATGTGTTCACATGGTTATGGAGGAAACAAAGCTACAGATAATCATGAAATAGGACTGGATTGCTGAAGGTTGTCCTGGCTTAGATGAAACCTTTACCATGGGGCTTAGTGAAAAGTACATATTTCCTTTTCAAATTATGAAAAGTGATATTATCATACCTTGGATTTAACTAGACCGGCTCTGCACTTTAGTCTCCTCTCACCCAGTCCATGGGACGCACGCTGTCACCCAGTCCATGGGACGCACGCTGTCACCCAGTCCATGGGACGCACGCTGTCACCCATGGAGTATCTATTGACCATTACTTGAAAGCTCATTACATTAAATATACAAATCTCGAGATATGGAATTGCCATGATTCTGTTATCTGAGACGTGTCGGGGAATGCTTTGTGGCATTCTCCTCAACAATGACAGAGTTAATTGAAATGACTTCTTTTTAGATGATTAGCTTCACAACTACGTGAGGATGTTGGGAGAATAAGCATTCACTGAAGAAGAAATTGAGCAGAAAGATTTGGAAAAGAACTCACAAATACAAGCAAGAGATGTTTTGACCGTCACCGAAGTATCAAGAGCCGAGAGCTGGCCCTTAAGTTGCATTCATCAAGTGTTGAGTGTTTCTTTGAGGTTTATTAAGATCTTAGAGGAGAGACTAACAAGTTCCATCAGGGAAATAAAAGTTCATTTAGGGCTATACTGCCCATCCTCTGCATCTCTTTAAATGGTATTTTTGACATTTTTTTTTTTAATTTAAAAATTTTTCTTTTGCATTTTGACAAACTATTGCTAGCAAATTCAGTCACAGCACAGCACTCCATTTGACCAAAATGACATCGTTCTTTTCATTCTTGGTGTGAAAGAGCTCCATGTGAGATTTGAATTGACTCTCAGGAACTGAAGGGAAAGTGCAGTAGTGGGAACATGGGATGGAGACAATGGAGTGTAGAGAGGAAGGTGGGCCTCCGACTCATCCTCCGTGACCCAGGCTCTGTCAGCCCAAAACAATAAAGAACAAAACCCCTAGCAGCTCATCCCTGACCTGTGAAGCAGAGACCTCACGAAGCACCGTGTGTGTGCCAGGAATCAGAGGGAGTTTGGCTCTTTGCCAGGGTAGAAACTCTGAGACAAGTTCTCAAGGTCATTGTCCAGACAACTGTGATAAAAGTCTCTGAGACGATTGGGGACAGCTGTAGAAGAGATTTGGGAGACGGGGAAGCCATTTCTGCTTTGTTTTAGGAGTACAAAGGCTTTGCTGGCTGCCCTTCGCAGCTCCGCAGAGCCTTTCTCCACTCTCCAAGTCCCTTCACCTGAAGTTTAAAATTGTCAAAATGGGTATAAATCTAATAAATAAGAGTAGAGTGAATGATTCTTTAGTCTGTCAGAAGCTGTGTTCCAGGACTTCTCCCACAGACCATAGATGACTTGAGTCCATTACAGTAATATCAACATTGTGACACCAGCATATGACCTGTGGACATCCTTCTGTAGAATTGTCTATAGATTGCTTGCAATATTCAATCCAGTGCAAATGCTGTGCACCTAGCTGTCATATGGCATTGTTTAGAGAGTGATGACAGAGACATCGTGCTCAGCACTAACTCAGCTCCTCCCCCTCCTTCCCTTCCTCTTCTTCCTGTTTCTGATCTGTGGTGGTTTGAATCTGTGGCTACAGAACCTGTGAAGGAGTGAGAATTAAAGCAGCTGCCAAGATGGATGGCATTCATTCAGTCCTGGTGAAGTCGAGCCACCAAAGCCTCTCATCTACTCTCTCTCTTATGTAGGAATACCTGGGAAAATGAACTTTCTCCAGACTCCTGATGCATAGTCTTAGGGTGATGTGGGAAGACATTGTGGTTGTATTGCAGACTTCTTTTGTTAAATCTTATGTGTGTACACAGGAATTGCACACATGCATGTGCCACAGAGCATGTGCGTGCGTGTAGGTGTGTGGGTGGGTGGGGCAGGGTCAGAGGAGAACCCTAGGTGTTGACCCCTGCTTTCCACTCTGTTTAAGACAGGTCCTCTCCAGTGTTCACTACTCCATATGCTAGGCTGGCCTGCTGGCATCCAAGGACTGTACTGACTCTGCCAGTCATCTCTGTAAGAGTGCTGGGATGGCAGACCATGCTCCTGTCTGTCCTCAGCTTTACATGGGGTCTGGAGATGGAATCTGAGCCCTCCTGCCTGTGCGGTGGGTGCTTTACCCATGGAGCCATGTTCCAGCAGTGGAGTTTCCTACGCCTGATGCAAAGATCAGAAGGAACAGGATCTAATCAGGGTTAATCCTTCCTTTCCCCTCTCCCTTAATTTGGGAGAAAGGACACAGAAGAAAAAGTCATGAGCACTGATAGATAGACACTTAGAGATAATTCATACCACTTCCAATTTTCTTTTATCAAGACAATCTGGACTGTGCTCTGTGGTGACACCCCAGTTTATCCACCTATGACACAGCAGCTAAATCTTTAGAAATGTGTATCATTTGGCTAAAGAAAACAAGATTAGAGTGAATGAATTATACTAAGTGCACAGGACTAAAGATATGTAAGCTGAGTAGGTGGGCACAAGCTTGGGATCCCAACACTTGGGAAGTAGAAACAGGAGAATCTGGAGTTCAAGACCACCACCCTTAACTACAGAGCCAGTTTGAGGCCAGCCTGGGATACAGGAACCGGTCTCCAAACAGAGCAAAGCAAACGACACAACACCAAACCTCTGAACACATAGAACAGAGAAACAGAGGACTAGAACCGCAAACAGTGCTGGCCCTGAGGTCAGACTCACTCGGCTCCCTTCTGGGTACTGCATTTCTGCCCTGTCTGCTCTTTAAAGCATTCTCATTCCATCCTTCCTATCTGTAGATAGGATGACAAGGGGAGGCCCAGAAGTGTGTCAGTTGAATATTGAACACGAAGCAGGTAGAGAGAGCCTGGTGGGGTGTGAGCACCCCACCTCAGCTGTGACTCACACCATGACCCACAAATGTGGGCCTAGATGTGGGTTTGCATGTTCACGAAGGGGCCATCTGTATCATGGGTCAGAAGACTTCTTCTGTGTCTACAGAAGCCTGGAGTGGTCCCTGAAGTCTTAGGGCAGGTCACTGTTGGGAAGGGATCTGGCTGGTTCCAGCCTGCCTCCAGCGGGGGGGCTGGTGCTGCAGCTCACTGGCAGTTCTGTGAGCCAACCATTACTCATACTGTCTCTTTACACAGCAGTTAACCTTACTTGTCCTGCTTCCGGTGGGAGATCAAGAGCATTGGAATTGTGGAGGTGGCACAATAAATCATGGTCACTCCTTGACATGGCCAGACAAAGCAGCTGGAGAGAGGCTTGTTGCAATGTCAGCTCAAAGCTGAGATGCAAAGTTTTAACAGATTAATTCTCACCTTTCTTGTTGTTGTCTCCTCCATGTTCCTCTTCCAACCCCCAACCCCTGTGACTCAAATGAGTCACCAGACCTGGCAGCTGGGTGGGCTAAACCCTCCTTTCCTCCTTCCCCCACATTTGCCTGCTCACTTTCCCTCCCTTCTCCCCTTCCCTCCTCCCCTCCCTCCTCCCCTTCCCTCCTCCCCTCCCTCCTCCCCTTCCCTCCTCCCTTTCCCTCCTCCCCTTCCCTCCTCCCTTTCCCTCTTCCCTTTCCCTCCTCCCCTTCCCTCCTCTTCTTCCCTCTTTCCCTTCCCTCCTCCCCTTCCCTCCTCCCCTTCCCTCCTCCCTTTCCCTCCTCCCCTTCCCTCCTCCCTTTCCCTCCTCCCTTTCCCTCCTCCCCTTCCCTCCTCCTCTTCCCTCTTCCCCTTCCCTCCTCCCCTTCCCTCCTCCCCTCTCTTCTCCCTCCCTCCACTCTTGCTCTCCAGTTATGGAGATTGTGACTTAGTGACTTTGGACTGGAGGAGTGCACAGACCAGACCCATGTCACTTCCGGCTTTCAGCTCTGGGAGTGAGTTTCTCTGAGGAGTTCTTCCTGAGACTCGGCCTGTGTCTGAACACAGCAACTACGGAATGTTTGAGAAAAGAAGCCAACTTCAGATTCTCTAGTTCTCTCATGCTTTAAATTTAAAAAGGTTACTCTTTTGTCATTTCACAATAATCATACGCTTTTAATGGGGATTACTGTGTTATTTCTCACACACTAAATAAACCCCACCTCCCTTACCTGCCCTCCTGCTCATCACCTTCTGCAGCTCTGTGCTATCTCAGCCACCACTGGGGCTCTCTCTGTCTTATTTCTCTTCTTGTCCGAAACGTCTTCACTGAGCCCATCAGTGTCTCCCAGGTATGGACTCATTAGATACCTTCAGAAGATGGGAGACACAACTGTCCCTCACTGAGACTTGTGTTCACAGTCCCGGAAAATGCACTTCCGCGCACTTGCCTGCTCAGTGAGAGTGAACAAGCAGTGAGCTGAGCCTGCCTGTTTCCGAGTCCAACTCAGAGTCTAACCTTTTCTGTTCCTTCTTTCCCTTCCTTTCTGTCTTTCTGTCTTTCTGTCTTTTTCA
This sequence comes from Rhynchomys soricoides, assembly GCA_019843965.1. Taxonomy (NCBI): domain Eukaryota; kingdom Metazoa; phylum Chordata; class Mammalia; order Rodentia; family Muridae; genus Rhynchomys; species Rhynchomys soricoides. The sequence continues at coordinate 3,479,329 of JADRCH010000086.1, forward strand.
GATGCTAGCCCAGATCCTAACCTGCTTTTTTAGACACTCAGGGTAGTTTGTCCTCTCTCTAGATCTTCTGCTCTCCCTGCCTGCTTGCAGGCTTCCCTTGCCAGGCCTGAAGCTTTTCTCTCTGTATCCCTGGCTGTCCCAGAATTCTCTGGAGATGCGGCTGGTCTTGAATTTAGACATATGCCTGCCAGGTATGTGTCACTACTGCTTGTCTTGCCTTGCTTTCTTGACCATTAATTTAGAAACCATTTCCCTCTGCAGTCTTTCTCCTCCTGGAAGCTGTTGTCTGAAGCTTGCTTGTTCCCTCACCCCCACTTCGATTTTTTAGAGTATACTTTAAATTATTTTATCTGAGATAATGGACCTGCAAAAGTGGGACCCTGTGTCCCTGATTGTGTCACCTCCCTAGGTGTGTCATGGAATGTCTGTGAATCTGGGCTGTCTGCCTGAGGACTTACAATCTACTCTCTCTTTTCTGCTTTATTTCTGTGTGTAATGGGCTGGGTGTGTCCCCTCAAACTCAGATGCTGATGTTATAACCTTCAGTGTTGTGTTTGGAGACAGGACCTTTTAAGAGATGACAAATCTGAAGCTGGGTCATTAGTCCTAGTAGGAGTAGTATCCATACATGAAGGGGAAATTAGTAAACAGAGATCAGACATATTCATGCAGAGACCACCACACAAAAGCAAAGACAGCTGGCTACCTGAAAGTCAGGGAGAATTATCAAAAGAACCCAACCTACCAATGTCATGAGCTCAGACTTCAGCTTCTAACATTGAGAGAAACCCATGTCTGATGTTTAAGCAACCCAGATTGGGGTTCCTCGCGGCAGGTCTGACCAAATGGATATTCTATATACCTTGTGTCAGCTAAGCTTAGGCTTTTAGCAAAGTAGAACCAGGGCCTGTAAGCAGCTCTATTTTTTAAGATTTAATTTATTTTTTCACATTTCTGAGTCAAGGGAACAGTATGGACCATGCAATTGGAAGGAATTAGAACAGTGAAGAAGAGGAAAGGTAAGAATCCAGGCCAAGACAGCTCAGCAAAGCATCGTCTGCTTTGAGTTTTGATGCTCCTCTCCTCTGCTGGGCTTTTTCCTGTGAGAGAGCAGGGTCCCCAGCCTTCTGCTTCTTCCTCTCCCTCCTTCCTTCCCAGGTATCCATCTGCCTGGTATAAAATTCTAGATAAGGCTAATCCTCTAGTAGGTGGTTTTGTGTTCAGGGAGTCAACTGACTGTTAGCGGAAAGGTGAATGTGTTCCTCATCTCTTTCTTCTTTAATCACTACAGCAGCTATTTATTATATGGCATTACAGTGTATCAATAGCAGCTATTTATTATATGGCGTTACAGTGTATTCGTAGCAGCTATTTATATGGTGGAGTTACAGTGTATCCGTAGCAGCTATTTATATGGTGTTACAGTGTATCTGTAGAGTTATTTATATGGTGTTACAATGTATCTGTAGCAGCTATTTATATGGTGTTACAGTGTATCTGTAGAGTTATTTATATGGCGTTACAGTGTATCCGTAGCAGCTATTTATATGGCGGTACAGTGTATCCGACCCAAGGACTCTAGAGAAGTTTTACATCGCATAGAAGGGTGTGCACAGGTTATGTGAGGATACTTCTTGTGATCTGACAGTAGTGACTCACTCACAGGCTTCCAGAATGACTTCTGCTCATGTCCCTCGTGAGAGGTGAGAAGGACTGTAGACAACGAGATCTGAGGATAGTTAGTCCAAGATCGCTTCACAGAAAAAGACTCAAAATTTATCGAGGCTCCCGCCAGGCTGTTAACCAAATGAGCCAATTGATTGCAGACCCCAGTTTCCACATTCGTATTAAAAGTCAATTGCAAAGGGCAGATTTCCAGGCCACGTATAAGCTCGGCTCTATTTCTCTTTCCTTTTTGCTACCCTACGAGCTGGGTACTCTATTACTCCAACTGGAAAAATCATTGTCTAATGGCATTAAAATGTTCAGTCGTTGATACCCTGTGACCAGTTCTTGACTTTTTGCAGGATCTAGGAATATTAAGATGTCATTAAATATTTTTTATTCACTCTTTCATGCTAGGGCTTAATGCTGTCTTCAAAGATCATTACTCAGCAATGTTGGCAAGCCTTTTCTCCTGTGAAGACATCTTTTACAAAAGCATGTGATACTCATTATTATTCTCTGTCGCCTGCTGGATCTAGCCTTGTGCAGAGAAAGGCCTTACAGAGGGCAAACATTTTAGGTAGGGCATGCATAGAATAGGAGGCTCTGGGGGGAAAACAGAGATGATCACCACAGCCTTTCACGCACACACGTAGTATATGTTTTAGAGGGATTTTTAAAAAATAACATCATGGGCTCAGATTAATATAAACGTTTATTAAGTTTCTAGTTTGGAATTCCAGGTGACAGAGGCAGAAGCACACTGTATACTCTATAAGAACACATTTGTGTTTTATTTTTTAAGGAAATTTACACCTATGCATTGTAAGTAGCCTGACACATGCATAATGTTAGCTGTTAACTTTTGATCTATGTGCCATCCAAATGGTGACCGAGGATGACAAAAAGAGGAGAAAAGCACCCCCACACACCATGACCCCCAGACACAAGACTGACCACCCGCCTGACTGACCATGGGGCAAACTAAACTGTGAACAACTGCTTTTCTTTGTTTCCCTTCCCTGTATATTATGCTGGCTAGAGATGAGACAGAGGACAGATTTGGGGGACACTAATCCACTGCATTATCAAAATTCCCACTCTATGAGAACAGCACTGGTTTACGATTCAGTGTCTCTTTTTGCTCACTGGTTCAGACTGGGGGCATGGACTGAATCCAGTGTGGTTCTGGATGGTTAACTCTTCATCTGTGTGGAGGAGACTGAGGGACTGTACACAGCTAGAGGCCAAGAAAACACAAGAAGACTGAGACTCGAGAAGTAAGATGGGGCAAAGCATCACTGGGTGAACACTCCAAGCTCCTCCCCAGCCATCATCCATAATCCTGAGGACCACTGCGGTACAGCTGGGCAGGGCTTGGGCGTTGTCTGATAAAAGATAGGGGGATGAAAGAGTGATGGTGGCAGGTCCTGCTGTGGTCTCTGGCTGGCCCCATCTTCTTAGAAGGAGTTGCCACGGGAACTGCTTTCCAGACTGGACACTCATTCAACCGAACTGTTCTTGAGTAGTTTGCTTCCCTTTGGGATGGATCACCTCCCTGTCACCAACTTGGCCACCAGGAAGCTTAAAGCCATCTCTTGGCTGGGATGCCTGCCTGCTACGAGGATTCTCTCCCTATTTCTTACTGGTGTCCTAGTCTCATTTGTTTTTGTCCTGATTCCTTCAACTAATTTATTCTTTTGTGATGTGTTTGCTTTGTAAAAGTTTCTGGAAATCTTCAGTAGATTGAGGTGAGGGTAAAACTAGGCAAAGAGGGAAAATGAATGATGGAGCTTCTGTGGCCGACAGGTCTGTGTAATGGAAGAGGAGAGATCTGGGACTTCCCTTTCCAAAGTATCTTGCATTTTGTGTTCTTGATTCTTAAGTTTGGAACTTCCGTTCTGACATAGATGGTCATAAGATGGGACAGATCGGCTGGATGGGTCATCATAGTTAAATAATTTGCCAAGAGCGAAGAGATGGCAGGATATACAAGAAATAGCTTTTGTTTCCATGATAAAAGAAAGTGTTTGACTTATAAGCCCACCAGTGGGGAGCTGAGGCAGGAGACTTGCTGAGGGTTTGTGGCCAAGCTGAACTATGCTGAAATTGTTTTATTTGGTGCACAATAGATAATGTGATTTAAATATTCATAATATCAAACTGTTATCCAGGTGGTTAGTGTGTGTGTGTGTGTGTGTGTGTGTGTGTGTATGTATGCATGCATGCATGTACGTATATGTATATATGTATATGTGTGTGTCTCTGTGTCTGTATGCATTATTGCAGGTGCTCTTGTGTGAGTCTCTTGGAGGCCAGAGGTCAATGTCTGGTGTCTTCTTCAATGGCCCTCTATATTTTTGTGAGGCAAGGCTTCTCACTGAACCTAGAGCTCAAGATTCAGTAATGCTGCCTAGCTGATGTGTTCTTCTTCCCCTTTCTCTACCTCCTTTGTACCAGGAGGAGAGATGTTGCCAAACTGGCTTTTTCCATGAGTGCTGGGGCTCTGCACCCAAGACCTTGTAGTTGCATGTCAAACACTTTACCAGCTGAGCCATTTCCAAGTCTCTTTAGATTATTTCTCAAATCACAAGTGAATATTTTTTAGATGGGAAGCTTTAATAGATACTTTCTGGAGACAGGATCTCATGTAGCTAAGGCTGGTCTCAATCTCTCTTCGTAGCTGAGGATGACCTTGAACTTCTGCTTCTCCTGCCTTCACCTTTCAAGTGTTAGGATTACAGATATGTGCCACCACACCTGGTTGATGCAACACTGGGAACCAAATCCAGGGTCTCATGCATGCCAAGCAAACACTCTAGTATCCAAGACTTAGAATTTAATAAGTTATTGAAAATTACAATGTTCTTAATTCTTTCCTTTTCCAAGCTAATAAGCTATACATTTTGAGAAGCATTCTGTGTTTGTTTCCTATTGTGCCTGAAATATTATGCCCTATATGGCCATTCATTCTGAACATGTGTGTGAACATGTGTGTGAGCATGTGCATGTGCGTGTGTGTGTGTGTGTGTGTGTATACATGTGCACACACATGTCATGACACATATGTGGAGGTCAGAAGACAACTTATGAGAGTCACTTTTCTTCTTTTATAATGTGTGCTCCAGGCTTGGTGGCAAGGGACTTTACCTGCCAGTCCATCTTTCCAGTTCTTCACTCTACTCTGTAAGCAGAACTCTTGGTGATACAGGTGGTGATCCTGGATGTTGATGGAGGCATCTTAACTCATAACTCGGTTAAAAAGATAGGTTTTGGCTTGCTGGTCACAATTTTGCAATTCTATCATAATTCCACATTTGCATGTTTGTGTTTTGTCTTTTGTTGTTAGTTTAGTACAGAGCAGAGAAAGGTAAGGCAGTATTTCTCACCACTGTTCTGTGAAGCTGGAGACACACACAGCCAGACTGGGTGAGGCGTTGTCACGCTGACAAATGACCTGGCATAAGCACTGTGAGAGGAGAGAGGTTTTCTTGCCACAGTTTCATGGTCAGCTCATTGCTTCATTGCTTTGGGCCTGAGCTGAGGTAGAAATGTCATGATGTCGGGAGAACATGGCAGAGGCTACAAAACTCATGGTGGCCAGAAAACGTAAAGGGAGTTGGAGGAGGGGGAGATTGAGAGAAAGGAGGAGGAGGTGCTTTTCTAACACGCACCCCCATAGTGACCTACTTCCAGGAAGCAAGTCGTTTGTCTATGAATTTTTAATGAATAACCCCATTGCTTTGATCAGAGCCCTCAAGTTCCATTCATCTCTCAGAAGTCTGACTAGCTGGGGATGGAGTCTTTACCATAGAAGACTTGGCAGGGATGCTTCATTTCCAAGGCACAGCACAGTCTATTCCAGGGAAGTGTCTCAGGCTTCTCCCAAGGTTTCTAGAAGTTAGTTAAGTAAATCATGATCTACGGTGAAACCATTTCAATCTCTGGGCATGGAGTGCCTCACAGATGACATCCAGACAGGAAACCAGGCTCCTGGGCCCCTGCATTGGGACAGTTCCATTTCTGAGCAGGAGAGAATGGAAAGGCCGGGTACATGTTTTGGAAACAGCTCCCCAGCCCACAGGACTATAGGCAACACATTGGCTATGTGAACATCAGAATAAAGGTGATTGTCTTAATCATTAATCTATTTATACCTGACTCTAGTCATTCTTCTCAGCCACAGGGGGTGAAATCTCCAGGTTGGATGCATCTGAGATGCTGAGATGCAGGAGAGCTCATCACATACAGGCTGACTTCTGGTAAAGAAAATAGCAACTTACTACATTTCAGAAAAACAAGGGCCCAGGTAAGGGTACCCACTGGCCTTGAGGAGTCTATCTAGGGAGAAGGGGTCCACATAACAACTGGGACTAGTCTGGCAATGGCTGGAGATATTTGGGGTTGGTATGTTATTGAGGTAACATACCATCACCAGCCAATTAGAAGCAGGGATGCTGTTCCCTGACAGAGACTCACTCATTGGTCAGAAACCTCAGGAGTGTTAACGCTCAGATACCTTGGTCTGAGGAGACATGTATTCCTTTTCTTATATAGAATATTTACTGAACTAAATGAATGAGAGACAGTGGGGAGCTGTCTCATTTCTTCTATACAAATGAACTGTGTATGATAACTGGGATATTAACATTATAGACAGGTTGCAGGGATGATTTTTAGGCTGCACACCTTATGTTATAGCATCAAGCAGCAAAGCAAATACATTATCCTGAATCTGGAGACTATCCAGATCTTCTCTGTGACATGAAAGAAAGAAAAGAGCAATGGGACCCAAGGTTCTGGCCCCAGCATGTAACAGACCTGCTGACATTTTTAATTTACAACACCCTTAATTCTGTGTTCTTTAAATACATTTTTAGGTATTCTTACAACTATCTGATGCAGTCATGTCAATGTGCATAATTCTCTAGATGAAGACTCAGAGGGATTGGCCATAGTGTGAGGTGATCCTGTAGGAAGCAGTTACAGTTCTGCTTGACACTCTCCAATTTCCTTTTAGTCTGCTGAGACACACATGGTTCTTCCTCAGGCTCTGATACTGCAGGATGTGCCATCCAAGAACATTTTCCATGCAGCTGAGAGTGTAACCCAAGCTGTCCAGCTGTAGTTAGGGACTTCTCCATGTAGCTGATAATGTTACCCAAGCCTTCCAGCTGTAGTTACAGAACTGGCCCCCTTCACTGGGTATGACTTTTCTCATTCTGTGACAAAAATCCCCAACAGAAGCAACTTCACGGGAAAAGAGTTGCTTTGGTTGTAGTTTATCACGGGGGGGGGGCGTGGTGGGGTTCATGGCAGCAAGAACATCGGGCATGGACTCTTCATATCTCCAGAGGCCTGGAAGCTGGCATCAGGAATGCTGGCTGCCCTCTGGCTCTCACCCTTTCCCCTCTTGTTGTCTAGACTCGAAGCCTATGGGATGATTTTCATTCCTCAGTTACGCTTCTCTGGAAACACCATCATGGACACATCAGAAGTGTGTCTCTTAGATGATTCTAAATCACAATGAGGTTTATCATCCCAATATATAAAGACTATGCAGTTGACTTCCAAAGTGAAAAAGGTCTTTTTCTTTTTCATTTATTTTGACCCTCATCTTGGTTTTCAGAGGAGTGGGTCCCCATTCGACAATGACTACCATGTGGTATAAATCAGATGGGCATTTGTGTGATGGTTGGCTTTGTTCTCTGCATAGTAATTTTTCGCTTTAGAAACATTTTTTCATGACTGTAGAGATTGCTGGCTTATTTTAGTCCTGTGAAGCCTAAACTGGTACTAAGCCAATCCTGAACTCTCAGAGATGAGTTAGGACTATATTTCAGGTGGAGGACAGCTTCATTTGTTGTGGTGATATATAACAGAGATCTGGTTTCCATGAGACTGAAGGCCAAGTAGCAACTAAAGGAATCTCACAGGCTAGCTCAGCACGGTGATGACGGTACCCATTTAGGATGTACTTAACTGTGTGGAAACTGACGGAGTTGTCCTGTTTATGGGAGGCCAAGTCTTCATTTAATGTTGGTTAGGTTGTTGTGGAGTTTAGAGAGGGTTCCATAAATCATAGCTTTGGGAACATGAGAGATACCATTCATTGACCATTGGTGATCTTCTCCACTACCCTCCTCCATGCTGGTGAGAACATTTGGTCCTCCTTCACGCTGGTGAGAACGTCTGGTCCTCCTTCATGCTGGTGAGAATGTCTGGTCTTCCTTCATGCTGGTGAGAACGTTTGGTCTTCCTTTACACTGGTGAGAACATTTGGTTCTCCTTCACACTGGTGAGAACGTCTGGTCCTCCTTCACGCTGGTGAG
>JADRCH010000086.1:3487335-3514263 GCA_019843965.1 Rhynchomys soricoides
GCTGGTGAGAACGTCTGGTCCTCCTTCACGCTGGTGAGAACGTCTGGTTAGTGCTGAGAACTGGGTACCAGTCTTCTTATAACCTGACCATATTCTCCACACACACATTGAGAAACTCACAAATTTCTGTTCTACTAATCTGTGTGTCTGTTGTCTACCACAGAAATCCCAGGCCCTTTGAGATACCGAAGCTAATGTTTCTTTACATCCATGCTACTCCAGGCCCTCGATGCTCGGGTGAGCTTAAATCAGTCACCTTTCAGCCCTGCTCTCTGTTCACTGTCTTCACAGAGGAGCAGACCGGGCTCTGTCCATCTTTTTCTCCTCTTCCCTTTATGATTAGGAATCTGATGGCCACAAAAGGTCTTGTCCACCATGGGATGCCCCTTGTATCTTACTCTGTATACCCTGATGGCTGTTTACATGACTTCTCATCTTCTGTTGGAAAATATGCCTACATTGGCTTGGGTTTGGCTATGGGAGATCGTTATAAATTTTAGTATTTGTCCTGTCATGAAGAGCTCAACCTCTCTTTTTGGAGACTGGAAAGAAAGCCTATCCTGTTGTCTTTAGACACAATGACTGACCAGATTGTGAGCTTTTGGATGTGAACCATGTTCTGCTCATCGTTTTGTCCTTAGTGTTGAACAGATGTCTGCTGCATGAATGAGGGATCATGGGAGGTGTAAGTATAGAAACCCTCTGTTTTTCTACATATTGGAGATGAGCTGTTAGAGGGATCACAAGCAGGAACTACAGTGGCCAGAACAGTAGGCACGCTGTAGCAGCTATTCCTGATCATCAACTTGACTATATCTGGAGTGAATTACAATCCAGAATTAGAAGGCTCACCTGTGATCCAGATCTTGTGTCTGGAAGACACGAGTTTCAGGTGTGGTGGTCCGCACACCTGCTGCTGGAGACCTACATAAGGACATTGAAAGAAGGAAGATTCACTTTTCTTTGCCTGCGTGCCTTGTGGGACTGAGCCACTGTTAGATCCTTAGGTTTTCACTCACACCTGCTGCTGACCATTGTTGGGGAGCTGGACTACAGACTGTAAGTCATCAACAAATTCCCTTACTATATAGAGACTACCTATAAGTTCTGTGACTCTAGAGAACCCTGACCTCTCTCTTTCTTCTGATATTTGGGGTTTGGGAATTAGAGGGCCTAGGGCTGACTGGGTGTGGGATGCTGAGCTTGCTCCTGGGTTGTTGTGGGATTTCACAACACAACCGAAGCAAAGGCAACTTGCTAACAGAAATCCTGGAAGCAAGACGACTGTATGAAGTGTCGGGGTGTAGCTCAGTGACAGAAGACTTGACTAGCATGAAAACCCAGGTTCTCTGCCCAGTACTGTATGCTGCAGAACTGGGCTGGACTGATCTTCTGAGGACAGGGCACTTGGACAATCATTGACCCAGTCCTTTGCTCATTTGTTTATAGAGCCTTGCTATGGGGCAGATATTGCACTCAATGACCAGGATGGAGATTCAAGTGTCCTTGAAGGCAATTCTAGGCTGTTTCTTCTACACTCCTGGCTTTGTTCCTAGTTTCCTTCTCTCTTGCTTCTCTCTGGTCCATTCTCCTGTCTGCCCTCACCCCCGTGCTCCCATGGAAGCTCAGTGCTGGCTCTGAGTTGCCAGCTAGTTTATCTGCTTTGTTTTCTAGATGAGGCAGCCAGGGCATCTTCTCAACAGTGTCCGCCACAGCCACTAAGGCTGCAAACTGTGAGCCCCAGCAAAGTGTGTCTACTCCCAGCACCCAGGTCTCTTTCCTTCCCTTTCTCTCCCCTCCCATCTCCTTTCCACCTCCCCTTCCTTTTCTTCCCCTTCCCTCTCCTCCCTTGACATCCTCTCCCTCCTTCCCTTGGCTTCCCCTCCCCCCTCCTTCCCTTGGCTTCCCCTCCCCTCCTCTTCCTTCCCCTCTCTTCTCCTCCTGTTCTGCTCATCTTTTCTTTTTCTCCACCTTTTTCCCTTCCCTCCTCCCCATTTGAATAGCCCAAGCTATCCTCAAACTCATAATGATCTCCCTGACTCAGTATCTTAATGCTGACATCACAGATGTGAGACACCACATCCTGCTTCAGACCTTTCTTGAGGTTTACCATTCCAGCCTTCCAAAGATGAATTTCCTTGCCCAGCAGTGGTGGCACACGCCTTTAATCGCAGCACTCGGAGGCAGAGGCAGGTGGATTTCTGAGTTCTAGGCCAGCCTGGTCTACAGAGTGAGTTTCAGGACTGCCAGGGCTACACAGAGAAACCCTGTCTTGAAAACAAGAAAACAAAAACCAAAAAAACAAAGATGACTTTCCTGGCCTAAATAGTTCCAATTTTTGAAGCAACAACAAAGCTCACCCATGTATGACTCAAGTGTCCACTAGATGTCACTGTTGCTCCATGGATGTGCTATGCACACGCCCACAGGGCACGGGGCTGCTGGAGCCTCTGGAGGTCTGTCTCTGCTTTTTGAACTGTCTGGCTTTGTATGATTTGCATTTTGGACACCCTCGAGCTTTTGGAAACAAGGCAGCTCAAGCAGGAAATGAAATTCCTTTTACCGAGGAGTGACCACAGATAGTGGTCTGGTTCAGGCAACAAGGGAAGTGTGGCCACACAGTGCCAGTCGCCCGAGGGCCGGCCAGGGACAGCAGCGCCTTTCCTTTGTGTCTAGAATGGTGAGAATTTCTGAAACACAAAAGCTTACCCCCGCTGTACTACAGGGCAGTAGTGATAAGAACTGCATGGCATTGGTACAGTGACAGGCAGGTAGATCATGGAATAGAACTGAAGACCCAGAAATGAACCCACACACTTATGGTCACTTGATCTTTGACAAAGGAGCTAAAACCATCCAGTGAAAAAAAGACAGCATCTTCAACAAATGGTGCTGGATTAATTGGCTGTCTACATGTAGAAGATTTCGAATTGATCCATTCCTATCTCCCTGTACAAAGACTAAGTCCAAGTGGATCAAGGACCTCCACATAAAACCAGATACACTGAATCTAATAGAAGAGAAAGTGGGAAAAGTCTCAAACACATGGACACAGGGGAAACGTTCCTGAACAGAACACCAATGGCTTATGCTCTAAGATCAAGAATCGACAAATGGGTCCTCATAAAATTGCAAAGCTTCTGTAAGACAAAGGACACTGTCAAAATGGCAACCTACAGATTGGGAAAAGATCTTTACCAATCCTATATCTGATAGAGGGCTAATATCCAATGTATACAAAGAACTCAAGAAGCTAGACTGCAGAGATCCAAATAACCCTATCAAAAAACAGAGCTAAACAAAGAATTCTTAACTGAGGAAACTCGAAGGGCTGAGAAGCACCTAAAGAAATGTTCAACATCCTTAGTCATCAGGGAAATGCAAATCAAAACAACCCTGAGATTTCACCTCACACCAGTCAGAATGGCTAAGATCAAAAACTCAGGTGACAGCAGATGCTGGCAAGGATGTGGAGAAAGAGGAACAATCCTCCATTGCTGGTGGGAATGCAAGCTGATACAACCTCTCTGGAAATCAGTTTGGTGGACCCTTAGAAAATTGGACATAGTACTACCTGAGGACCCAGCTATTCCACTCCTGGGCATATACCCAGAAGATGCTCCAAAATGTAATAAAGACACATGTTCCACTATGTTCATAGCAGCCATATTTATAATAGCCAGAAACTGGAAACAACCCAGATGTCCCTCCACAGAGGAATGGGTACAGAAAATGTGGTACATTTACACAATGGAATACTACTCAGCTATTAAAAACAATAACTTCATGAAATTCAAAGGCAAATGGATGGAACTTGAAAATATCTTCCTGAATGATGTAACTTAGTCACAAAAGAACACACAAGGTATGTACTCACTGATAAGTGGATATTAGCCCAAAAGTTGAGAATACCCAAGATTCAATTCACAGATCATATGAAGCCTAAGAAGAAGGAAGACCAAAATGTGGATGCTTCAGTGTTTCTTAGAAGGGTGAACAAAATACTCACAGGAGGAAATATGGAGACAAAGTGTTGAGCAGAGACTGAAGGAAAGGCCATCCAGAGACTGCCCCACCTTCGGATCCATCCCATATACAGTCACCAAACCCAGACACTATTGTGGATGCTGGGAAGTGCTTGCTGATGGAAGCATGATAAGCTGCTCCTGAGAGGCTCAGGTAGAGCCTGACAAATACAGAGGCGGATGCTCGCATCCAACCATTGGACTGAGCGTGGGGTCCCAAATGGAGGCCTTGGAGAAGGAACTGAAGGAGCTGAGGGGGTTTGCAGCCCCATGAAAGGAGCAACAGTATCAACTGGCCAGACCCCCCAGTGCTCCCAGAAATTGGACCACCAACCAAAAAATACACATGGAGGGACCCATGGTGCTGGCCACATATGTGGCAGAGGAGGGCCTTGATGGACATCAGTGGGAGGAGAGGCCCTTGGGCCTGAGGGTGTTTGATGCCCCAGTGTAGGGGAATGCTAGGGAGGAAACATGGGAGTGGGTGGGTGGGTGAGGGAGCACCCTCATAGAGGCAGGGGAGGATGGGATGGGGGTTTCCAAAGGGGAAAACATTTGAAATGTAAATAAAGTAAAAAAAAAACAACCAAAAACAAAAAACTAAAACCTTAGCCCCGTTGGCGGTGCCCATGAGGTGCAGGAGAAGAGTCAGCTCCTAGAGCAGACTGAGGATTTTGGCCTCTCTGAAATCCTGCAACTTCTTAGACTCCTCCTTGGCTACATGCAGACCCCTTACTCATGTGGTCCTCCTGGCAAGCATGGGAATATGTCAATGTAGTCTCATCATCAGAGTGGTTTTGTGTCCACTTCCAGTGTGTGACTGCAGGATCGGCACTTGGGAAGCTTTGTACTTTAAAGCCAGGAGGAAGCTCTACCCAGACCATTTCTATGCCTTTTGTGCAGCCTCATGCGTGGACTAGGGCTCACCCAGGATGCGGGTATCACTCTCACTACAAGGCTTCTCTCACTTAGACATCCCAGCAGAGGATCTCAGGTGCCCACAATCAGTCAGTGAAGGCAAAGGACAGAAGTAAGGAATCTTTGAGTTTACACTAAAGCACTTAGAGGTAAGACAGATCTTAGTGTGACTCAAGCTGGGGCACCTGGCATTTTCCTTGGGATCATTTCTGGCTCATAATTCCTGTGAAATGCCAGACATGCAATGCTCCCTCAGGAGACTAACAGATGCAGACTTAGGTCTTGGCTGGTCCTCCCTCTAGCTATGCAGCCTCAGACAAATTCCTTAAGTGTTTCTCGACTTCAGTTTTCCCATTTGTGAAAGGAAGACAATGAGAATCATTATGTCAAACCCTCAAGGGTTCTGCTGAGGATGAAATCAAATACATACAGGGTGTGTAACCATTTTATATTTGGTTGCAAAATGCTAGCTGCTATTCTAGACAGGATAGAAGAAGTCTTATACTGTGAGTACCAGTTTCAGAGAGGCCCAGAAGAGCTAAGAAATCAGACTATGCTCTTTGCTCACATAGTAAGCATCCTTTCTTTGTGCGTGTTTGTGCTTGCCACCAGCGCATAGGTTTCTGCTGAAGCCTGGAGAGGGTGTTAGATGTGGTGGCGAGCAAACTCAGTCTCTGCTACAATAGCCGGTGTTTCTAACCAGTGAGCGGCCTTTCCAGCCCCATAGTACTTATTATCAAAAATCTTCTGTTTGTTTGGCTTGAGACATGAAGAAATACTTTGCCTGAAATGGATGGAACTTGAAAATATCATCCTGAGCGAGGTAACACAATCACAAAAGAATGAACATGGTATGTACTCACTGATAAATGGTTATTAGCCCAAAAGTTTGCAATACTCAACAGTCACTTCGCAGCAACGGTAGGGCTGAGTGTGAGGTCCCAGATGGAGGACTTGGAGAAGGGACTGAAGGAGCTGAGGGAGTTTGCAGCCCCAGGGAGGCAGCAACAGTGGCAACTGGCCTGACCTATGGATGCTCCCGGAGACTGGATCACCAACCAAAGAACACACATGGAGGGACCCATGGTTCAGACCACATATGCAGCAGAGGAGGGCCTTGTTAGCCATCAGGGGGAGGACAGGCCCTTGGGCCTGAGGGTGTTAGATGCCCCAGTATAGGAGAATGTCAAGGAGGGAAGATGAGAGTGAGTGGGTGGGTGGGGGAATACCCCCATAGAGGCAGGGGGAGGGGAGAGGGGATAGGGGGTTCTAAAGGGGAGACCTGGAAAGGGGGAAACATTTGAAATGTAAATAAAGTATCAAAAATATAAAAATACCTTTTACAAACGAACAAACAAACAAAAAAGAATGACTTCATGAAATTCTTAGGCAAATGGATGGAACTTGACACAAAAAGAACTACTTTGCCTGTTTCAGAAGCTGGGCATTTAGAGACAGAGACACAGCGATATTACCTACACAGTGCAGGGCAATGGCCAGTGTTGGTTGGGACCTTGATTTGGTCTGGAATCATCTAAGACACCTGCCTCTGGGAAGGTCTCTATACGTATTCCATAAGGCTTTTTGCATGTTTGCCTTCACCTCTTATGAATTAGTGCATCTACTCTATCGCTGCTGCTGCTGCTGCTTCGATCTTTCCTTGATATCAGACCTATCTTCTTTGGCCTTCCAGTGTAGACTGAAGGCCAGTAACTCTCCAGGAATCCTCCAGATCTTAGCACTAGACTGGAACATCTTGCCCTGTGGACTGAGCAGCTCTAGGGCTCTCACTGTTGGAGTAAGAAGTCACTGTTGGATTGCCCAGACTCTATCATGTAAGCCAACCAAATATTATTATCTATTATTGTGTATTCATTCCATCAGTTCTTCTCGGAGGAGTGGACTGAGAGAGCCCTGACTAATACATACAGACATTAACGTGCTGTCAGGTTTGTTCCGACAACAAAACAACCTGCATCGTTAACTTAGAAAGAGGAAATGGTTATTTTGACTCACAGTTTGTAGGCTTTGGACCATGGCTCGTTAGGACGTCTTCCTTGTTTTTAAAACATATGGTGATGATGGTGATAGTGGTGATGGTGGTGATGGTGATGGTGATGCTGATGCTGATGCTGATGGTGCTGATGCTGGTGATGGTGATGGTGATGATGGTGATGGTGATGCTGATGCTGATGGTGCTGATGCTGGTGATGGTGATGGTGATGATGGTGATGGTGATGCTGATGCTGATGGTGCTGATGCTGGTGATGGTGATGTTGGTGATGGTGCTGATGCTGGTGATGGTGATGGTGATGTTGGTGATGGTGATAACTACAACGATGCTGATGTGCATGTGTGTACATGTACCAGGGTGTGTGCGTGGAAGCCAGAGCATAGCTTTTAGGACTTCTCTCCTTTTACTGTGGTCTCCAGGAATCAAATTCGGGGGGTTTAGCTTGTGTGGGAAGTACTGCTGTTGGCTGAACCACCTGACTAGCCAGAAAAGTCCTTCTTCAAAGTTCCCACTACTTTCCCATGGTACCAAGCTGAGGACCAGCTCTTTAGTGCATGACATAGAACATTCCAGATCTAAATCGCAGCAATTAGGTTCTGTGAGGTACAGAGACTCGATTTGCAAGGATGAAAACTTAGTGTGGGGGCCAGAGAGAGGGCTCAGTGGTTAAGAGCACCGACTGCTCTTCCAGAGTCCTGAGTTCAATTCCTAGCAACCACATGGTGGTTCACAACCATCTGTAATGGGATCCGATGCCCTCTTGTGGTGTGTCTGAGGACAGCTACAGTGTACTCATATACATAAAATAAATAAATCTTTAAAAAAAAAAGAAAGAAAGAAAACCTAGTGTGAAGGAATATGTAACTGAGAATTTTAATTATGTTTTAAACCTTTAGCTTGTGTGTTTGTTCTTGCCACAGTGGGTCCCTGGAGGTTAGAGGGTAGCTCCCAGGTATTTGTTTGCTCCTTCTGCCATGTGGGTCCTGGGATGGGAACTCAGGCAGCTTTACCCTCTGAGCCATCTCAGACCTAAATTTCTAATTTGTTAGATCCTTTTATTTAATAGTCCAGGGATGCAGACAGAGGTACGGTAGTAGCTGAGTAACTGACACTGTCTGTAGCCGATGGATAGATCTGGGGTGTGGTGTGGTCACATAACAATACACCTGACACCATTAGAACAAATGGAACTTTCCAATGCCTTCATCACATAAATGTTTATGTTTAGAGCAGAGCAATAAAACCAAGATTATCAGGAAGACAATGCCTCTCTCGTTTGAGTACAGATAGCTCTTGTCATCCTTGCTGCAAGTTTATACAAATCATCTCGATGTTTAAAGCAGCCCAGCTTTATATTGGAGCACACAGTGTGTAGATTAAAACAACCCACACCATCAATTTTCTGTCGTTCACCTAATTTTGGCTGTGGTGCTGTTTAAATGACAGCACTGCCCTGGCAAGCATTGTCCTCACCAAACCCTGATCCTTGAGTAGTCATTTCTGTCTCCCATCTACACGTTTACTGCAGACAGAACTGCGGGTTTATGTACCAGTAGCACATTTCACGGTGGATTTAAGCACCGCTCAAGGCCCTGCAGTGTATGCAGTGTCACACTCAGGTTACAAAGAGAACTACCCCCCTCCCCTCCCCCTTTTTCCTTTCTTAACCTGACAGACATCAATGTATTGTTTCATTTGACTGGATTGCTGGAATTCCATCTGCAGAGACCAGGGCACAGCATGATGTTTGCAAACATTGAAACGAGCCATGTTTGAACTCCGTATACTAGAAAAGGCCTATCAAAACAATGCTGGGGAAGCCAGAGAGCCACCTCCTATGCCCATCTGCAGCATCTCAGGGATGGCTTGTCATCATGAGCTTAGTCTCTTCTGCTGAGTGTGAAGCCATTCTTGCAGATGACAGTTCACCGAGAGGAGTGAGCACCCATGCAACTTGAAGTTGTGTAGACTGTCGGATGCTGTAGCCCCAGAGTCTTGAAACCAAATACCAAGTAGCTTAGTGAGCTGTGAACTCACCCAGTAGCCTTTGAGAAAACCCTCACTAGGTGATGAGATATTTTTTTATTATCAGATAAGAACAAAGTGATTGGGGCTAATAATAATCTTAGCCATTAATAAAAAAATCCACCACAGCATTAGTTCCCAAGTTCTTCTGAGAACTTAATAACTACTCGTGTGATTGAATCTCCCTGAAGCTGCTTAAGGATTGCGTTCTTAACACACATGTTGGTAGGCAGGAGAATTTATAACTTATTATTCCACTTCCTGTCAGTTTTTCTGTTTCCACAACTTATTTGTTTTTAACGTCTGGGTGCCAGTGGGTCTTTTCAGCCAGCTCTGCCTCGGGGACCTAGCCACCACTCAGAGTCCAATTGTTTTAGGTGTTGCTCTGATTAACACCTTCCTCTCATGCCTTTTCGTGCTGAAAGGCTGTGGCAGTTTAGGGTATGGGGTCCTTATGTTAACTAGTCACTGGAGAGACAGGAAGGCAGTTCCCCACAGACATTAGCCCTGGAAAACACCAGAGCCAAGCGAAACGAACATGCAAATGAAGTCGGAAAGCTCCAATGAGTTAATGAGGGGTTAAATGGGCAGAGATTTAAACCTGGGGGTTGTGTTCAGAAAGAGCACCACTGTTTTTAAGATTGGTAATTGAGGAGTTAAGCTTTTAGGAGCTCAAAGAATCACAGTTAGAAATGCTGAGAGCCCCACCAGCGTTCTGACCTTTACCTCCAGGGTCCAGATCCAGACAAGGGTCTTAATTAGCTGCAGAGAAATCTAGAGCTTTGGCAAGAAACCAGCAGACATTAAAGAAACAAAGCAACGAGTAAATAAAGAGAGCCATATTCCAACCAAAAAGTTTAACTCGGAGAAATGTCTATGTAACCTCGAGGCGCGAGGAATGTTTATGTAACCTCCTGTGTCTGGCGATCTCTTCTCATTTCCCTTTCTTCTCTCACTTCTTTTTGAGATTATAATGTAGCTAGTAACAGCAGCATTTTCCCGTCCGCTTCCCCTCCCCGCTTTACTCTTCGATAGTTCCATCTTACCTGCTCTCTTGCTTATAGTTGCCTCTTAAATTGGCCTCTCCCTCCCCCCCTTCGCTCCCCTCCTCCCTCTCTTCTGCCTCCTCTCCCTACACCGACTTAACCGGATGCACTTTGCAGGATTGCTTGTATTTTCATAGAAAATGAGTGTGTACTTATTGTACAAATAGACTCAAATGAGGCAAAGTTCACAAAGTCACAAAGGGCCTCCCGCACACTCAGAGTTTTCTGTGCATGTATAGACGAGTCTAATAATGTAGATATTTAAAATACTTTTCACATTAGTGTGTGTTCCCACGCGCACGCGCATGCACAGCAACGCCCACATGCACTGCAACGCCCACGTAGAGATCAACGGACAGCTTGCTGAGTGTTAACTTACTCTACCCAGTAGGTCTCACAGATAGAACTCGGCTCATTCATAAGGCTTGGTGGCAAGCACCCTTGCCCGCTAAACCATCTTGTGCCCACCCTCCCCAAAAGACTTCTTGATAAAGAGAAATCACGAGCTGGGCAGTGGTGGCGCACACCTTTAATCCCAGCACTCGGGATGCAGAGGCAGGTGGATTTCTGAGTTCGAGGCCAGTCTGGTCTACAGAGTGAGTTCCAGGACAGCCGGGGCTACACAGAGAAACCCTGTCTGGAAAAAACCAAAGAGAGAGAGAGAGAGAGAGAGAGAGAGAGAGAGAGAGAGAGAGAGAGAGAGAGAGAGATATCACAAACAATTCTTCAATATGCTCATTTTTACTCTTTGATACAGTATGTTGTGGTTTTGTATAGATTTATGTAGGTAGCATGCCTTCCTGTATAGATTCAATGTTTAAGTTTTCATTAGCATACAAAGTACTGGTTTTAGAGTTTTATTTGAAGAATTCCACCATAAATTTGAATCCTCTGGTAAGGATGTCTTAAGCTGTGTCCCAGTACAAATGCATGTAGGGGATATACTTATAAAATCTGATTTTATTTATAAGTCGAGTGTGACAGTGTTGACTCTTGTCTTTGTAAACTGTCTTGGGAACATGGTCCCAGAATGAAGAGGAGATATACCAAGAGAGACACTTGTTCTCCTCTCATTGGCTATCAGGAGTTACTTTTTTTTCTTTCTAAACTCCTAAACGTAGTGTGTTTCAGTACATGCAGGAGTCTGAACTTCTCCATGGAAAGATACTAATGGCTTCTATCTGGCAAAGGAACCTAGGGACAAAGAATTCTAGACTTTGAGCAGACACTTAATCTTACAGCACATTACCCACCCTCCTCCTAACCCCGTGTGTGAGAGTGTGTGTCTTTGTGTGTGTTTGTGTCTTTGTGTCTAGACAGGGCCTTCTATGCAGTGCTGGCTGGCTTGGTACCTCTATGCAAGCCAGACTGACCTCGAACTCTGTGCAATCCTCCTGCCTCAGATTCCTGAGTGCTGAGGCTATAGGAATGAGTCACCATGATTGGCTGCATACAATCTTCTCTCTCAAAAATGGAGAAGCTTTAAGACTATTTTTCCTCATCGTCATTCATGTAAATAAAAACTGGTGTAAGAGAGACAAGAATAGAGACAGCTTGGGGCCTGTTTCCCTATGGAAAGACTGCTTAGCCTGGTGTACGTATGTGATGCTGAATGTACAGCTGATGTATGTGCTAGCCTTGGCATCATGGGTTTCCATAGGTTGTAGGATGACCTCAGGCAGGGTGAGAGAATATTAGACTCCACCAAATCTGGTCAGACTGCAAATAAAGCTCTTTTCCTTGACTAATTTCTCTGGACTATAAGGGAGTGAGGAGATGGGGTTATGGTCCTAGGTAGCTAGCTATAATGCTCTACTTTTTGTGTGTGGGTGAATGCTCATTTGTGTGCATGTGCACATGTGTATACAGATGCACATGCACATGTGTGCAGACTTAGAGGACAGTATTTGACCTCAGGCATTTGTATCTTACTCTGAGACAGGGTTTCTCACTGACTTGGGGCCTGCCAAGTAGCCTGGCTAGCCAGCAAGCCCTGGAGATCCAGCTGTTGCCACCTCCTTGGAGCTGAGCTTCCGTGGGCAGGCCACCCACCACACTTGATCTTTCTTTCTTTCTCTTTTTCTTTTTCAAGTCAAATTTTTATTTTGATTGGCTTGTGGTATTTTTTTTCCTACTTTATTTACATTTCAAATGTTTCCCCTTTCCAGATCTCCCCTTTGGAACCTCCCTATCCCCTCCCCATCCTCTTGCCTCTATGGGGGTGTTCCCCCACCCACCCACCCACTCACCCACTCTCATCTTCCCTCCTTGGCATTCTCTTATACTGGGGCATCTAACACCCTCAGGCCCAAGGGCCTCTCCTCCCCCTGATGGCCAACAAGACCCTCCTCTGCCACATATGTGGCCAGCACCAGGGGTCTCTCCATGTGTATTCTTTGGTTGGTGATTCAGTCTCTGGGAGCATCAAGGGGTTAGGCCAGTTGACACTGTTGCTCCCTCCCTGGGGCTGAAAACTCCCTCAGCTCCTTCAGTCCCTTTTCCAACTCCTCCATCTGGGATCTCACACTCCGCCCTACTGTTGCTGCGAAGTGACTCTTGGGTATTTTGAACTTTTGGGCTAATAACCACTTAACTGTGAGTACATACTATGTTCATTCTTTTGTGACTGCGTTACCTCGCTCAGGATGATATTTTCAAGTTCCATCCATTTGTCTACGAATTTCATGAAGTCATTGTTTTTAATAGCTGAGTAGTATTCCAGTGTGTAAATGTACCATATTTTCTGTATCCATTCCTCTGTTGAGGGACATCTGGGTTGTTTCCATCTTCTGGCTATTATAAATATGGCTGCTATGAACATAGTGGAGCAGGTGTCTTTATTACATGTTGGAGCATCTTCTGGGTATATGCCCAGGAGTGGAATAGCTGGGTCCTCAGGTAGTATTATGTTCATTTTTCTGAGGGTCCACCAAACTGATTTCCAGAGAGGTTGTATCAGCTTGCATTCCCACCAGCAATGGAGGAGTGTTCCTCTTTCTCCACATCCTCGCCAACATCTGCTGTCACCTGAGTTTTTGATCTTAGCCGTTCTGACTGCACACCTGGCCGTTCCTGTGGCATCTGGAGTTAAACTCTGGGTCTTGCGCCTGCGAGGCAAGCACAGTACTAGCTGAGTCATCGTCCCTGCCTCCCATGATTATATTCTTGTTGTCACTACTGGTTTAAGCTTTTATTTATCCAACGATGCTTTTCCTCTTTAAGTCTTCCTGTGACTTGATTCATCCAGTTTCCTTTCATTTACCTCTTCGGTTTGCCTGCAGATGATGCAATTGTCTCTACGGTCCTCCTTCTGCTGTGTTCTTCTGCAGCAGGCTTTGGACTCTCTGAGCTTCCCTGTGACTGGCTCTGAAGGATCTCCTTCCAGAGGGATCTGCTTCGACTCCAAAGAAGGGAAGGCAGGCACAGAGGTGCTACAGAATCTGGGCTAGCAGGCTCGGGTGAGCCCCCTTCTGTAAACCTGCTTTGGTTCACTCACCCTTGTGTTGATGTAAAACTCAGTTTTCTCTTCAAAGGCAGTAAGGCTTAGTGTATTCTTGAGCCAAATGAGAAGGTCTGTAGCTGGGAGGAAAGAACCAAGTTGCCCCAAATAACATGTTCCAATGTGTAAATGGTTTTTTGACATCCTTAACTTTCTAATACATTGGTGGTATTAACTCAAGTCCCAGGAAACAGCAACAAAACGACAACCAACAGTCACACGTTTGAGAACCTGCTCCTGACTGATTACATCTTGTGACTTCGGTGATCTGGAAAGCTGAAGGTCTAGAGGCAGATTGTCTTAGTTCCCAAGTGCTGTCAGCCAGGCCACCTGATGTTTCTGTCACTGTATTTGGAAAACCTGTAATTTATATCTTCCTTTGTTCTATGACCTTCACAACACTGTTGTAATGTTGGAACGCCATATTTGGGGTAATTTTAATTCATGGTCTTGGGCTGTGATCATTCATTTTTGCCTCTAGACTCACCTCCCTTTATATGGGTTTTGTGATGACAGCTTGGTCATACGTAGGCAGCTTACAGCAAAGCTCAGGATCTCGGCTATAGGTTTCAGATGCTCTCTGATGACATCTTAGTTTGGGGTTGGCAGAAGCAAGGGATCTGCTGAGTTACAATATCCTCACAGGTTTTATGTGCTGGTCACAAGTATAGGGTGTAAAGGTGGGCAACGAAAAGCTTCAGATAGTTCAAGATAATTTGGCTCTAATCAGCCTTGTATAATCTTCGACGTGGTGGTGGCTGCTTTTTTTTCTCCTTCTGGGAACTAAAATTATATTTGTACTTGTTTGCACTTTTTGTTAACCTATGCATAAAACAATGTTCTGGTTCCCTGGGTCTTCCTTCACGCTATGAAGATCTTACATTACATTGATGCTAATGTTTTCTGCTTGCTCTTCTGCAGGGATCCTGAAGGAACTTAGTAACAGATGGGTGAAATTTCCATCATTTCTCCCCCACCCCACAGGAGTTTTGACAGAACTTCCTGTCTTTTAAGTGTTTCCCCTAGAATTTGACAATTATATGTAACTTACTAGTATTTGGTGTCTGGTCAGGACATACAATCCCAAGAAGACTAAGACAAAGAGGGTTGTCCCGTTCTGACTTAGATGCTATTGATGTTGGCTGTCTTGATTGTTTCCAGCTTCCAGGTTACACTGTCTCATTGTGTTTTGCACCTAATGACTCTCTCCTCCCCTGGGCTCGTGCCCAACATCCCAGACCCTACACTGGGATAATTGTCCTTCCTTCTGAAAGACCTGGTCTAGAATTTCATTTTGTACAAGTCTATGAGCTTCCTTTCTATTTTATTTTGGAAACTGTATTTATCTTGCCTTTATTCTTGATCATTTTTAAAACTCAAGGCTAGGGATGGTGAGCTGGCTGCACACCGCTGCATGATGCTCAGAGCTTGGAGACCTGAGGCCTGTGATTGACTGCTCTGTTCTCTGGGACATCCAGCTGTGGGGCTTGGGGATACTCACTGGGAAAGACTGTGTTCCTTTTAGACACAAGGCCCTAAGTTTGATTCTCAGACATACACACACACACACACACACACACACACACATGTTTTTAGAACAAAATTAAAATTTTGTGTACCCAAGGACACTATCACCAAAGTTAAAAAGCCAACACAGGGAATAGGAGAAAATATTTGCAAACCAAATATCTAAAAGTAATTGATATTCAGAATATATTAATAATTCCTATAACTTAACAATTAAAAGGCAAGCAATATGACTCAAAAGTGGGTTTGCATAGACATTTCTCCAAAGATCTAATAAGCATATGAAAGGGTGCTACATACCACTAGGGAAATGTCAATCAAAACCACAAGGAGACACACTCCACACCCACTAGAATGGCTAATTAAAAAGCCTCCAGCAAATTACACCTGTTGGCAAGGATGTGGAGAAATGAGAGCCCTTGTGTACCGTCGGCAGAAATGGAAAGTGGTGCAGCTGTCATGGGAAGTCAAATGATAGGTTTTCAAAAAATTCAAAGTTGAAATACCATATGATCTGGGCATGTTGTCTAAAGAACTATAAACAACGACTAGAGCATGCGTTCATATCCTCATGGTCAAAGCGCCATGCCTCAGGTTAGCAAAAAGAAGGAAGCAACATGTGTCCACAGCGGGAAAAGATAAAAAAAATGAGGTATGAATTGATCACCGAATATTCTCCAGCGCTAAGAAGGAAGGACACTCTGACATATGCTACGACATGAACGAACCTTGACAACAATATGCTAAGGGAATAAGCTTGTCCCTGAAGGACCATTATTGTGTGGTTCTGTGTGCACGAGCCGCCTAGAGTAGTCAAATTTACAGAGCAGAAAATAGTGTTGGTGTCAGGAGATCTTGAGAGGGTTTATTGCTTAATGGATATAGTTTCAGCTTAGAAAGACGAAAGGGCAGGGAGATGGGAGAGTGGATAAATGGCTTGGTGAGCAAACATGAGGGCCTGAGTTTGGATCCTGAACAATCACATAAAAGCTGGGCATGGCAATACGTCGTTATAATCTCAGAGCTGGGAGAAGTGGGTACAGAGAGAGGAGGATCCAGGGAGTAGCCTGGCCAGCCAGCATAGCCAGATATCGGATGCCAACCTCTGGTTTACAAGAGCACAAGTATGTAAGAGTGCTTATGTGTACATGTGCACACACACACACACACACACACACACACACACACATACACACACCCCTGGGTAAACCACACAGAAAATGTCCTGTAAACATATGGTAGTGTAACAAACGGACTTTACTGAAGCCTCTGAAGATGCAAACTTAAAAATGGCTACAAGGGGTAACTTAGTTTGTATTTACTTTGCTACAATTTAAAAAGCAGAAAACCACTTGTTACATGTTTTCAATAGCTTCCTCTGTTCAATCCTAAAATATCCAGTCTTCCACACTGTCAGACCTAGAGATGATCGCAGGGCTTGACTCCTCTTCCAAGGTCATGGTGTGTGCAGATTCTAAACCCCGGAAACATAAGTGGTGAGAGGTGAGTTCAGTGTCTTGTGTCACCAAGTGGTCTGTGTTGCTCCTTCTCTCCTGCCGCCATCTGGATTATTTATTTTGCATTGTGTTTTAATCATATAGTATCAACTGGTGCTGAGGAGGAATTTTAAATATCTGGAGAAGAGAGTTTCATGAAATGAGAATAGCAAGGAGAAGGCTAAGACGAAATTAGTTCAAATCTACCTGTTACCAGAGAAGACTAACGTCCAAGTAGGTGGAAGGGTGGCTCAGCAGACATCACCCTTCATCTATGCAATTGCTTAAAATGTGGCTTGATGAGGGATGAGGAAATGAATCAGTACACAAATTGCTTTTGACTAGTGCATAAGAATCGGAGTAAGTAGCACCCTCATAAAAGCTAGTCTCATGTGTGGCCCACCTCTAATTCCAGCACCCAGCACTCAGAAGGTGGAGACAGGGTCCCCAGGGGAAGCTAAGCTACCAAGATTTGGTGAGCTGTGGGCTCAGCCAAAGATCCTGCCTCAGTTAGTAAAATGGAGAGAGATAAAAGAGGGTCCCAATATCAACCACACACACACACACACACACACACACACACACACGCACGTAAAAAAAAAAAATACAAATTGAGAACAGCCAGAACATCTTCTCACATCAGCACCATCAACTTTCAACACTGAAATTGGGAAGTATCCTCCTAAACTCTGTGGTTTGGTCACTTCCAGCAATTGGAGCATAAGCCTTATATACCTCGCTCAGCATGCATCAAGTCGGGTTGTGATCATTTGCTTAGGACTTTATGGCCATGACCAAAATAAACACGGCTTTGTGCTTGAATAGAGGACTATTTTCTCCACACTCTCCAGCTTTCCTGAGGAGTTGGCAGGCTTGGACTTCTCAGTTAGAGCATATCAATCAAATTTTTCCTATATGTGCAAAATATCACCTGCTTTGTGTGCTTAATAGACAAACATCACATGAATAATCACAGACAGAGCTTAGGGAAAGATCAACCCATCTGTGCATTCAGGTTTCTTTTTCATTGGTAACAATAATCAACCTTGGATATGCTCACACTTCATGTTTCTGATTTATATACTGCTCAATTAGTGCCCCATTTAATCTGCTCACCTGTTGTTGCTTTGTTCTGAATTTTATGGCTCTTTTGTTTTAAATCCGCTCTTGCATACATTTTCCTAGTAAGGTTGATTGCAGCCACCCCTCGGTTTGAGGGAGAGGTTGGAACATTGCCACGGTGTCAGAATTGCTTGAATAAAGAAAAAGAGGTCCTATAATTATTTTATTTTCTCCCCAGCACGTGATTCGTTATCGATGACACGTGGAGAGCATGCTTTCTCCGTCAGGATGGCTGATCCCTCTACAAGAGCATGGGTGCCACTGCCCTTCTGATTGGAGCTATGGCTAGTTAGGGAGCATGGGAAAATAAACATGAGCTTTTTAACATATTGGAAACAGCTCTGTACTGACTGATGTTCTCACATGCTTGCTGAGGTTGTGGCTGAGGCTCATAGGAAATCTGGGAAATTGAAGAAAGGGGGAAAGACTAGTGGAATCTCTAGAGAGAATGATTGCAGACGCATACAAGGCAATTTTTTGACAAAAGAGCCCACCAACCTACACACATTTTCTTTAGGTCTCCACATATCCTTTATTCCTCATATAATATAATATAATATAATATAATATACCATATAATAGATAGAATACAGATATATTTGTATACGTATAAAATCACTACTAGGAAGCTATTCTTCCAATGCGTCCACACCTACAAACGAAAGACCAAACATAACGGGAGGAGGCTTCTTCTTCCCTTTATAAAAAGAATGCATATCACAGTGTTTACGTAGTAGGCCAATTATTTTAAAAAACTGGGTTGCAAGGAAAAAGTCAGTCACTGGCAGGGACCTTACATGACAAGTTTCGTTCCACAGTGGATTAAAACGGTTGAGAGGAGATTCTAACATAACTTCAACTACAGCAGTGTGAACACACCACTGTAATAATTCATTTAGAATGATGACACCTGAGACCTAATTTAAAAGTCCTAGATGAATACCAGCCTCACATTCAACCCCGAGGGCTGCTGCAAACCTACCTAAGAAAGTCTAAGAACCATAGTGAGTCTAATTGAATTGGACTTAAACGGACCATTGAGATGGCCTCACAGAGCTCGGGGGAATTCATATTGTCTATACTGTATCAGAATCACAGCTTGAGCTGAATAACTGGTTACATTCAATCATGTTACTGTAACTCACGCTTGAGGTAAAGGGGAAACCTTTTGCTATCAGCAAGACTGGATGGAAAACAATTTCAAATCACTTTAAACCCAGTTGGCAACTACTTTGCCAATTATGGAATCCAGTGGGAAAGGTGTGTGCAAGGGCTCAGGACTAAATGATTTATGTCAGGCATCCGGGCCTCCCGAGGCATGCAGGGGAGTGTGTGGAAGGAGGGGCATGTGGCTAATTATTTCTCCTAAGAATACTTGAGAGAGGTAATTTGTGCTTGCAGATGAGTCACACTGCATGCTGGATAAAAGGCAAAGGAATCATAGAAATTCCTAAGATCCCATTTAGAGGTGGATAAAGAAGGAACCTTAGGATTCGATTCGATTTCTTATCTCTTCATGTGGGAACATTTGGAGACATAGAAAAGAAAGAGCCAACTTAGTGCTCTGCTCTAACGGGCAAGTGGGGATCAAAGTCCACAATTTGTTCTTTACTACTGGAGCTGCCTGCTTTCAGATGAGGACCTTGTGGCAAACATGACAGCTATCACTGTCGGATGGATGGGTGCCAATCTGGAGTCCTTTAGGATGACCCTGAAAAGCAAGCTCACATTTGTTTTTCTTGCTTTTTAAGTCCCACTTTGCTTTGTGATAACCCTGGTTGCAGACAGAGATGAGTGTCTATACTACTCAGTGCCTTCCAATGGAAGAAGCTTGCCATTGTCTGGGACTTGTGTGTGCAGCTCTCTGGCTGAGAAATTATCCTCGAAGTTACCCCAGTCAAACGATCACTACTCCCACCCCTACCCCCAGCCTCTCAATACAGAAAGTATCCTAGAATTTCAACATAGAAACTTACAGTGGAGACACACAGAGATTTCTACAATGGTCTCTTCAGATCCTTAGACATCCCAGGGGGTGATTTTAGTAGTCTGGAGATTATGAATACTCTTGATTATTTTAAGTTCAGCACTAGCGTGTGTATGAGTCTTGTTGAAGCCTCATGTGAATGTATCAATAGCATCTTGATTCTCTTGCTTTCCTGTTGTCTGTGTTTTTCAGCAGCTGCCTACCATCATTACAGCTAATATAGTGGATTAAACTTCTGGGCTGGCTGGCAGCTCCAAAGATGTCTCTAATGATTTCAAATGTACACATCTCTAGAAAACACTTCTGACCAATGAACCCCTAACTGCAAATGACACAGGCAAGCTTCATTGAAAATGACATCACTGGAGGGAAGCTTGCTATCATTTGGGATGTTTCCTCACTGGGGAAAGGTGGCCATTTCAGCAGTTACACCAAAGGGACACTGCCATGCAGCACTTCCCTCTCTAAGGCACAGAACAGAGCAATGGGGGTAGTTACCACTCCTGCACACTATTTACCTAACTCTTTGATGCCCAAATAAGAATTGAAGTACAGCCAGAAGATAAAGAGATTCAGTCTTTCTAGTTCATCTTCACACAGAATGGGGCATTTGGACATTTGATTATCTAAATAGTAGCTCATATCTACAACAAATTATATTTAAATACAGAGCTTGTGAAAGTGAGTTAAGAGCCAGCAGACAGAAGTAGGTACAATATTGGGGCTGGTCACTAACAGGTCTGTCTTCTAATTCTTGGCTGAAACCATAGTGAATTTGTTTCTGTTATTGGGTTTCCCTTCCTCAGCTTGCTCTATAACATGAAGGAGGTAGACCAGATGGCTTATTAGAACTTGGAAATCATTCAGAGTGTTCATTTTTTGCTAATATCTGTGTTAGACAATGACAAGATAATGAGAATATGGTAGATTTGGTCTTGGCCTTCTGGGTTTTTATCTTAGTAATTTAGGTGCTATTAAATTAAATAAATAATTTTCAACTAATGCCTGTTTTTGAGATAGAAGGCACTCAGTGCCATGGTAAGATATGAGCAAGTTTGAACAGCCAGAGGCTTCTTGAGGTTTGAATCTGTTTGGGTTAATCCAAAAGGATATGAAGGGGCAGACTAGAATTTCAGATATGTAAATAGCATAAAATATTGTGTCACTGTGTAGCCCAGGATAGTCCCCATTGATTCAAAGACACAGCTTGCACCTCAAATAGAATAAGATTTTATTCTGGAACCAAATATAAGTGAGCATGGCTTGGGAATACCAACTTTGGTGACCCCAAAAATCACCTCCAACATGATAACAGTCTCTTGAAGTTCTCATAGTGACAGAACAAAGGAAGTTAAAAATTAAAAAAAACATTCAAGCACATTGGTGGGCACATTAGGCAAGTGAAACGGGAAATTATCTGTTATTGGCCTCAGATACTGTCTGGTGACACTCTGTTTCTGAATTGATGAAAGCTAATGGCTTGCTAAGAATACATTTTATAAAGGTTTTTTTGTAACCACAAGAATATTATGCTATGATCTTTCTCTAACCAAGCCCATGATTATTCATCTGATTGATGCTTGTCATCTGACATAGGGATGGTTGGGCTTTCAGAGAGCTTAAAAATAGCCTGGGATAATGTGTTTCTGGTCTGCCACATTTTAGTTTTTTATGATCATCAAGTTCAGCCATTTGGTCCTGTAGAATTTTTAACATAGCTTCCCACTACTCCTTGCCCCAGAACCTCTGTTCATGCCTCCTGCCTTGGTGTCCCATGTGCTGGGATTAAAGGTATGTGGCCCATACCATGTTAATTAACACTGTCTCTGAAGAGTCTCCTGTCAGAAAGAGGTTGAGCCTGGATTATAAAACATGGACATATGGATAAGAGAAATCATTACATTTATGTGGGGATACATCAACCTCACACTGAAGGCAATGAGAGACCATTAAGGCATTCTACTGCAGAGTGGGGCTGACTCAGATGAGTTTTTCCCTAGATCAGGCATATCCAACCTTTTGAAACTGGAATGCTATTGTCATGTACAGATGTCTTGGGCCATGTTCCTGACTATCCCAGGATGCATTTGTGCTGTAGGCTAAGGGTGGATATTCTTGTTTCAGAACTAGCCTTCCTCCATGTCTACTGGACCCCTTAAGACTTAAGTATGGAGCTAGGGAGGCGGACAACCCCTGAACCACACTTTTAATCTACTGCTTGTTGAAATTTGAAAAATGAACATGACATAGCCTGTTCAGGTATTCTGGTGCTTTTTATTGTGGCTGCCAGAGTTCAGAACAATCTGAACTAGACTCTGATTCATGTTCTTGGCTTCTTTGTAGGACTTAATAGTTGACTATCAAATAAATTAGAGGCTCTTCTATATCTGTTTAGTTTACTGAGGAATTGACCTGCCCTCAGATTCACTAATCTCTTAGCAAACATTGGTTTGCCAGATTATTCAGATGGTACAGCGAGAGGGATCTTGAGGGAACTGGACAGCAAGCATGGATGGAGAAAGAGGCGTGAAAGCCTAACACGGAGCTTGGGAATGATGTGCAGGGAACCTTGCCTGCCACCCGTCCATCCGCTTCCTTCTCTTTCCACCCTTGTTTTCTCACTCATCTGCCATTTTTCTTTCCTCTCCTTTTCCTTGGTCATGCATTCATTCAATACATTTTGAACTATATGCCAGGCATGATATTGAGCCCTGGGAAGCAAATATAACTAACTCAGATTCTGGACATTCAGCCCAGCTTCAGTCAGGTACACAGGAAATAGTAAAATGTATTATCACAATGTGAGCAGAATGCTAAGAAAGCCCAGAAGAGTATGTCATCACACCTAATCTCCTGGGGGACATTACCAGTTCTATCATGAAAGTCAGCTCTGATCTTAACTAAATTGACCTTGGAGACTGGCTTGGACTGGGTGGTGCCCCTCCCCTTGGCCCTGTTCCAAGCCCGGAACACACGCTACCATTTTAACCTGACCCCTTTTGAGATCCTGTTTGGTACCCCGACTACCTTGGTGTCCACCGGGCCCTCCCTGGAGGTGTCCCAGCTCACTGATAGGAACCTCTTCTTGAGGCTCCAAGCCCTTCAGTCAATACAACATGAGACTCGGCCCAAACTGTCTGCCTTAAATACTCCAGGGATGCCAGAGACCCCTCACTGCTTCCAGACTGATGGCTGGATCTATGTAAGGAGGCATTGGGCACAGTTGCTGGAACCCCAATGGAAGGGACCCTTCCTGGCACTGCTAGACATGTGCCCTCAAGGTGGACTATATTCCAGCCTGGGTCCACGCTTCCCATGTGAAACCTGCAGATGCCCAGTTCCCCAGAGACCCCCTCTGGATGGTACAGAAGATGGACAATCTGCTCAAGCTCAGGATCACTTGACCTTGATCATGACTGTCTGGTGTTACCTTTGGATTCTGTTCCCTTCCCCCATTCTATCTGCCAAACCTGTTACAGAAAAAAAAAAGCCAGCTCTGGGAAGCCTGATCTGTGTGCACTGTGTCCTGGCAATGTGAGCCGGAGGAAGGGTAGAGAAAGGGACTTTATGTTAGGGAGGCTTCTGTCACTGTAACAAAATATATAAGGCCACAAGCTAATAACAGAAAATACTTATTATGGCTCATTGTTTCAGAGGTTCAGTCCATGGCTGTTTGACCCCGTGTGGACCTGTGACATCACAAGGCATCACACAGAGGGAGTATGGGACAGAGGGAACAAGTTCACCTGAGCTGGAGTGGAGAACCAGAGGAAGGGGCCTCAAGAGCCTGTACCCTGTCACCCAACTTCTTTCTACTCTGCCTCCCTCTTAAATCCAGTGCCACCATCCAACAACGCCTTTGGGAGTTACTCAAGACCTAAATGAGAGCAGGCTCCAAGGTAAAATGTTCTTACTCCGATATGCTCCCCTACTCAGGCTTTGTGACAAACACAGCAATCCCATCGTTTTAGTGGCTGAGGCAGGAGGATGGTGAGATCACAGCCAGTTAGGGGGCTATATAGCAAGATTCAAACCAAACCATGTGAGTGCTGGTCAGGGCTGTGCCTGTCTCAGCTTGTTACATTATCGCTCATGAACCGTGTGCTCACACGTACCCCGTATGCACACTTCTGCTGTTCCAATCCTGCTTCCCACCTAACCTAGTGATGCCAAGGGCATCCGTGGAGGTGTGGTGGAGATTGTTGGCATCTGTGTTGGCATTGCCTCTGGGACTCATGTTCTGGTAACTTTCCTGGCAGTAGTTTGAAAATCGCTCTTGTTGAAACCCAGCTTCACAGTTTCCTTGCTTCACTTTGGAAAGAGAGCCAGGGCATTTTATTTGCTACCCACTGCTTAACTATAGCAACTCTCAGCACAATTAAGGTCTTATTGAGGGAGAAAAGGCTTTGATCACCTTTAGTGACTCTTGGAAGCCCCTCTAAGTGCCTCTGCGAATTCTCACCTCTTTTAATGGCCTGGGTATGTTCAGTGACCCCTGTCCCACCCTCTTACAGATGCTGCCTACAGTTCCCCAGGCACAGATGTTCACCAACTTAATGATCTTTGAAGCTATTGTTAAAATAATATCTAGGATATGGATGGCATTGGGGACCTGAGTGGAGCTTGGAGGGAGACAGCAGGACCAAGAACACTCAATTCTAAGCCTCATTTCCAGCTTGGAGTAGGAGGGCTTTTCTCATCCTTGTGTGATAGAAGACTGTGGACTGGGAGAGATCAGTTCAAATGGTGGGACTGAGCCTAGTGCTGTGGTGCATGTCTGTAACCCCATTACTCTGGAGTCTGGGGCAGAAGGAGTTTTTGTTTAAGAGCATCCTGGGATACATAGAAACTTCATCTTTAAAAAAAAAAAAGAAGGGGTGGGGACATGGATGATATCTGGGATATGGGAGAGGGCCTTTGCTGTGTTTCTTACAGATCTGTTTTCCTCAAGCATTGAAAGATGTGGACATTCTGGAGTTTCTTCACATTGCATGATTAACACATGTAATTCAGATCCTGAAGGTGACGGTCAGTCGACAAAGATCCTTGCTGTATACCCAAACACCTTCCATCTTTAGCATAATAAAGTCATGGACAGTGGTGCCAAGGAAGGTCAGACTCTGTCTACTAGCTGCACCACTGTACTCAAATCCTTCCATGTCTGCAAGTGATTGTGGAAGAATGATGTCTGGAGCTGTTTCTTTTTCTTTTCTTTGTTTTTTTGACTGGATATTTATTTAAATTTCAAATGTTTTCCCCTTTTCAGGTCTCCCCTCCAGAAACTTCCTATCCCATTCCCTGTTCCCCTGCCTCTGTGAGGGTGCTCCCCCACCCACCCACCCACTTCCATTTTCCCTCCCTAGCATTCCCCTACACTGGGACATCTAACACCCTCAGGCCCAAGGGCCTCTCCTCCCACTGATGTCCAACAAGGCCACATATGTGGCCAGCACCATGGGTCCCTCCATGTATATTTTTTGGTTGGTGGTCCAGTCTTCAGGAGCACCGAAGGGCCAGTGTCTGGCCAGTTGACTCCCTCCATGGGGCTGCAAACCCCCTCAGCTCCTTCAGTTCCTTCTCCAACTCCTCTATCCAGGACCCCATGCTCAGTCCAATGGTTGGCTGGGAGCATCTGCCTCTGTATTTGTCAGGCTCTACCTGAGCCTCTCAGGAGACAGCTTATCATGCTTCCATCAGCAAGCACTTCCCCGCATCCACAATAATGTCCAGGTTTGGGGTCTGTATATGGGATGGATCCCCAGGTGGGACAGTCTCTGGATGGCCTTCTAGAGTTGTTTTTAATAGACCATATGTCCACTCTGCAGTGATCATTCTAATGATGGAATATTTACATACTTTAATGCACATAGACAGTAACCAAAGATTTGCGAATACTGACTCGACACATATCAAAAATGATTGTCTAATCTGATAGTGAAAGAAAGACAACTCAGGAGTCTGGAGCTACAAGATTACTGAGAATTCCAGGCCAACTTGTGCACAACAAAACAAACCAAAACAAACAAATCACCCAAATCCATACTGATCTGTACCTTGAAGTCTCCCCAGTGCTCGTTTTCTGGTAGAATGGACTTCAAACACCAGAAGAAGTGGTCACCATCATGGCAATTTTCTTATCTTTTTATTAATGAGGAACAGCTTAGGTGCTATAATCCCTTGGCATTTGTTTCGGAAGAGGTAGAAGGGAAGATTAAGGTAGGTAGAAGAGACTTAAGGGCTTCTTCCCAGAGGCCACGGGTCAACTTTGTGAAGCTCTCTTTTATCTTATTCAAGACAGTGCTACCCACACTGAACGGACTGGGAATACAGAAAAGGCTGAAGGGCAGGGTGAGAGCTGTTTGTGGGTTGCTGTATAGAGCTAGCATCCAGCCTACTGTGGGGGAGCAGGGTATGGTAAGTTCAACCGTCTTTAAGGGAGAGTACCAGCATCCTGTTCTCCACTTTACGCCATTTGATCTGCCTGACGATGGTCTGTGTTCAGCATGTCTGTATCTGAGCTCGGAAGGAAGGCCAAGAGATTTGAATTCGCTTGCTTGGGTTACACCAAACATTTCCTGCACAGCAGTTCTGCCCAGCGTTGGGTTTGATTTTCTACTGAACACAGGGTTCTGTCTTCAACTCTGCCTTACACCTTAGCTCAACCATAAAAATAGATTTCCTTCACTATACATATGAAAGGAATTTACTCAGAAGTTTAACTATAAGGTGTTTATTTTGGTGGTTGAGTACGGTTTAAGAGAGAGAATTTGGACTCTCTTGTAGCAACAGTGTCTTGAAAGAAACCTCAAGCAGGCGTTCTCTGGTAGAAAGAGAAAGTCTTAACTGGTGACCTTTAAAAAGGAGACAGGGTTACTTGAGTCTCTTCTGTTTTTCATCCGTGTAGTAGAGATGGAAGCAATCTCTCTCTCTCTCTCTCTCTCTCTCTCTCTCTCTCTCTCTCGGTGTGTGTGTGTGTGTGTGTGTGTGTGTGTGTGTGTGTGTTTTAAGTAATTCCAGATGGGAAGTTGAAAATGATAAATATAATTTTCTGAAAATTAGTTTAAAATGCATTTTCTTCTGCTTCCATATTGGCCTCAGGCAAAAGTTTTAGTTTCTGGAGACCACTGAAGTTATAAGCAAGGCCTTGAACCATGGTGAAAAGGAGCACACAGGTCCGGGAGCACACAGGTCCGGGAGCACACAGTCCGGGAGCACACAGTCCGGGAGCACACAGGTCAGGGAGCACACAGTCCGGGAGCACACAGGTCA
>JADRCH010000086.1:3521215-3569069 GCA_019843965.1 Rhynchomys soricoides
CAGGAGTGGGTAAGGCTGGAGGCTCAGGAGTGGGTAAGGCTGGAGGCACAGGAGTGGGTAAGGCTGGAGGCACAGGAGTGGGTAAGGTTGGAGCCTCAGGAGTGGGTAAGGCTGGAGCCTCAGGAGTGGGTAAGGCTGGAGGCTCAGGAGTGGGTAAGGCTGGAGGCTCAGGAGTGGGTAAGGCTGGAGGCTCAGGAGTGGGTAATGCTGGAGGCTCAGGAGTGAGTAAAGCTGGAGACACAGCAGTGGGCAAAGCTGGAAACACAGGAGTGGGTAAGGCTGGAGAAACAGGAGTGGGTAAGGTGGGAGGCTCAGGAGTGGGTAAGGCTGGAGGCTCAGGAGTGGATAAAGCTGGAGACACAGGAGTGGGAAAGGCTGGAGGCTCAGGAGTGATGGGTAAAGAGTTCTTTGCTGCTGTTTTAACAATGAGTCCTATTGTATTGATCAAGACTTGGAGGAGCTTTCTTCTTTTCTATAAAAGATGGATGTGACAAAATGGTCTACCATGGCAGTTGAAGAGTTTGGATGACATGCTTGCTCAAGGAAGTTGCATGCAAAATTCTAAATGTTGAGGGACCCATGCTAGACAACACAAAGGCCTATCCTTACAGAGATGGGCATCTACAGATGCCAGGAAAAGGATCTTATGGTGGTGGCATGCCTCATGAGAGAATATAGCATCCCTCTCTCTGAGAACAGATGCTTATGCATCTTGAAGAGTTCATTAATGAGTCTACCTTATTTTGGAAAGTAAAAGAAATGGAAAGGTATTTTAGTTTTTAAGTGGCAAGTTGGAAAAGGCTCTGAAAATCTTAGAATATAGGGCTGGGAAAATGGCTTAGTTGATTTCTGCAGCCAATGTAAAGACCTGAGCTGGATTTGCAAAATCTATGTAAATAGCTAGGCAGGGTGGGGCACACTTACAACACCCCTCTGGGGGCAGAGATGGATCGATCCCTAGGACTGGTTGGACAGCCAGCCTAGTCTAATCTAATTGGTGAAATTCAGGCCAATGAGAGTCACTGTCTCAAATAAAAATGATGAAAGGCATTTGAAGGAAGATACTGAGGTTGATTCTTTGACCTCCACACATGTGCAAACATGCACACATGGAGAAGCAGAGATAAGCACATATGTAATACATGTTCCTGTGTACACATTGCACACCCCATGTGCGCATATATGCACTCTACATAAATACACAAGTACCTGCACCCACACACACCCACACACATGTGTACATGTGTGTACCTGTATGCATATGAATATACATACAATCCTGAGAATATGATATGTATTTTTATGCTATCGTTAAGGACAGAGTCTGAAGTGGGGATGGATTTTTTTATGCTTTTGGAAAAAAACAGTCTGGAATAACTGAAAACTGAGCAATTAAACAGAGCAGGAACCTTGGCATCTTGCTTGAAGCCTGCTGAGCTCTAAGGCATGTGACTGAAGGTCAAGGGGAATATGCAAGTAGGTATGGATTAATAAACACACTGGAATGTCTTACTGAGACAGTAATGTGTGGATTATAGAACACTTTTAAGAACTATTTGAGCCCATGATTAATTGTGGCTCACAAATTTCAAGCAGTGAAATGTTTTTTACTGCAATTGCTATTAAGAACCCCTATCAGCTATCTGATTCCTTGATTTCCCTAGTGAATTTTATAATCTAAATTAAACAGAGAATGGTATAAATTTTCCATTTTGGGGGGTAGCTGATTAAAACCAATATCATCTCAATATACTGTTGCACAGTAGTTATAGTTGACTCTATGGGACAATTTATTGTGGATCTGCTTATTCCCAGTATCTTTATGAATTGATCATAAGCCAATTTGAAAATTTATTGATCTAAACAAGTTTAGCAATAGCAGAATATACTGGCTTTAAGAACTAATAATGCAGCAAATCAGGATCATGATAATGAGCACTTCTCCTTGAATAACTTATATTGTCGTGAGACCATGAATCATGTCTTAGGACATCTCTCTAAATACACGCATAATCTGTGGCTTTGGTGGCACCACCAATTCATAAGTATGCCTGAGACAGACAGTATTTTATGAACAGAAGTTTTTCCCTTAAAAATTTTCATGGCAGGACTGGAGATTCATTTTCGTGGATAAAGTACTTGTCATGCCAGTGTGAAAACAGTTCAGATTCCAGATGATCAGCACCTGTGCAAGTGCCAGGTGGCAGTGGTGCCTGTGTGGAAGGGGAGATGGCGAGCTCGTGGAGGAAGCTAGTGGCTGGACTAGCCAAGCTGGAGAGCTCTGGGTACACAGAACAGACTGCCTCAACATGGATGGTGTAAAGTGACAAAGGAAGACATGCACCGTCAACCTCTGGTCTCAACATGCGTGTGCTCTACAAGCATGTGTACAGGTGTGTATGTGTACAGGCATGCACGATCGCATGGACACACATGTGCACACACATATAAATATGAATGCACACATACCACATATACACATAAAAAGGGTTCTGTAAGAGATAAACAAATTAATATTTTAAAAAATGATAAAATGCTCAACACAAACGCTAGCTTCCAAATAAGCACGTGTACTTTTAGATAAAATAAGAGTTTATCACCTGTGCATTTTCTCATGCCTTCCCAAAGAAAAATCCTTTCATACAAAAACCACTGAGCGTTCGTTGTGACAGTCCTTCAGCAGAGGAAAGAAGTATGATGAATATTTTCACTCCTTGTAAGCTGTAAGCACATCTATCTCCCTGCCTTGTGGCTCAGGAACTGCATGAACTGGAGTTGGGGGAGGGGACCGCCACAAACTGGGAAACAAAACACAAGTTTCTCAGGGGAAGTGGGGATTGCTGGCACTGACCCTCTTTCCTCCCTTCCTCACGAGCTGCTGGGTTCTTCTCAGTGGGCTGGAAACATACCTTCTTCAGGCAGCAGGAGAGGGTGACATCCGTGTGTGTGACAGACCACAGAACGGTGAAGGGAGTGGGTAATTACGGCATATAGGTTTTGGTGTATGTTGCTGTGTCTCCCTTTACCATTTGGTTCCAGCTTCCAAGAAAGTACAAGGCATGCTGCTCTCTTGCTGGCACTCTAAAGTGATTCCCGTCTTTCTGTCTTTCTAACATCCATGTGAACACCAAGACTTCCTTCACTTGGAACATCATTATACTTTAGAGGTCCAGTTTCTTCCTGGGCCTCATGGAGTGACCATGAATGCCACAGTGGCATTTGCAGAAGTCTGGGCTCTTTCTTATAATGGTGATCTGAGCTGACCTTTTCTAGCAGGATCCATAGGTCATGTGACAGTTTCTGCCTCTTTGTACTCTCTCACTCTCTTGAAATGCCCCTGCTTGCTATGTTGGTACAGTGAAGGTATCTAAATTCATAGAGGTCACTCACCCCTTACCAATAATACCTTGTGATACTAGTGTTTTGAGGGGCAGGTCATAGAACTTTTGAGATGTGAGCCTAGCTGGAGGACATAATTTGTGGAGGCCAGGCCATAAGGTGTGCAGCTTGACTCACTTCCTGTCCTATCTCTACTTCCTGGTCTACTTTGATTAGAATAAGCAGTCTCACACCCTTGCTGTAAGTCTTTTCTGCCATGGTGGGCTATTCCAGTAAAAATGAGCCTAGATAAATGCCTTCTCCCTTGGGTGGCTTCTTGTCAAGTATTTGGTTGCAGCAATGAGAAAAGTAACTGCTACATTGTGCCCCCGCAGTGATGGATGTGGGATGCTCTCAGAGTTGATAATGAACAGTCTGCTAGAAGGATTTCTATCCGGGGTTCTGAGCAGTTGAACCACAAACCCTAGAAGCGGCCAGAAATGTCTCTGCTCTGTCTGAATATGTAATATAGTAAGACACTTACTATGGCCCAGGTAGGTAGGTAAAGTAAATGAGAGTCAAGTTTTTATACAGTCAGTTCCCTCTTATATACAGTTTGCATCCCTGGACTTAATCATCAACTGGAAATATCTGAAAAGAAATTGTGTTTGTAATGAACATGTAAACTTTTTTATGTCTGTTTCTTAAACAATATGATACAGCGACACTAATATAACACTTACATAATGCTGGGAATTATAGGCAATCTGGAGAAGGTTGGAATATAGGAGCATATGCATAGGCAATGTACATATACTATCCCTACCTGTCTGTCTGTCTGTCTATCTATCTATCATCTATCATCTATCTATGTATCTATCATCTATTTATTTTTCATCTATCATCTATCATCTATCATCTATCTATTCATCCATCTATCTATCTATCATCTATCTATTATCTATCTATTCATCCATCTATCTATCTATCATCTATCTATTCATCTATCTATCTATCTATCTATCTATTCATCTATCTATCTATCTATCTATCTATCTATCTATCTATTCATCTATCTATCTATCTATCTATCTATCTATCATCTATCTGGGACTTCAGCATCTGAAACGTTTGATATACTTGATGGGTCCTGTAACACTGATGGATGTTGAGTGACACCTGTAATCTGTACCTTCTGTGGATGCTCTGATGTGCAAAGGATAAAGCATCAAGAGAATAGGGATGAAAGAGGAAAGTTAACATGATTGAGAGGTTCCAGAAAGCCTGTCAGGCCTAATACAGATTCCTTGATGATTTATAAAGAACAAAATTTCCACATAAAGGTCTTCAGCCAAGTTCGTGGTTAATTTCTCTCTTGTTTATCATCTTTTCAACTCCCATGTGGCCATTCTCTTATTAAACAGACACATGAGATGGTCAAAGGCAGAGTGTTAGTTTGTTTACCAGCTTTGCTGACTAGCAACCTAGGAAGGACCTTCTGGAATGATACAGGGAATGAGCTGACTGTCAATCAAATGCTGCCAAAATCCTGAGGGCTTTAAGAAGCTCAGGGCAGACAGAGAACTTAGAATGCTTGGGGGGGGGGAGTCACAAACATCTGTGTGGAGGGACATTCCTAAGATGACTCCTATAATGACCCCAGGCTGGTGTCATCTCCTCTCCTAAAGAGTGTGTGCAACTTGTGGGTAAGTTGGCACCTCACTCTTGTGACTTTGTTGTTTTATGGTACAAGGGATTTTGCAGATGGAATTAAGCTCTGCAGTGGATTGCTCTTAAGAAGGATAGTACCTGGCTTGAACTCATCAGACATGTTGATTACATATGGGTATGGAGATCAGAGATGGGAAAATTTGGGCAGGGACAAGAATTGATGACAGTGGGGCAAGAAATAGTCTGTAGATGGCTTGTAGAAGCAGGGAGTGGTGGTACCCACTTAATAGCCAGCATGGAGATGGGACCTCAGTTTTTCAGCCACAAGAACTAATTTGTCAGCAAGGGGAGAGAGTCTGGATAATATATTCTCCATAGCTTCTAGCCTAGGACTCATCCAGATGGTCACCTTGTTTGCAACCTCATGAGACTCACCCAAGCAACCAGCCATGCTGTGCTGGATCTTTGGGCCCCAGAGTGTCAGGATAAATGAACAGACATGGCATTAAGCAGATAAATCTGTGGTAATTTGTGAGTCAGCAATCCAAAGCAAATACAACTGGTAATGCCACATTTTGGGAGTATGCCAATCACTACTGGATCACTTTCCTCCAAAGGAATCAAGTCATCAGATGAGGGCATATTGGGAAACCGAGGTGT
The DNA here is from genome assembly GCA_019843965.1 of Rhynchomys soricoides. Classification (NCBI taxonomy): domain Eukaryota; kingdom Metazoa; phylum Chordata; class Mammalia; order Rodentia; family Muridae; genus Rhynchomys; species Rhynchomys soricoides. The sequence continues at coordinate 3,526,865 of JADRCH010000086.1, forward strand.
GAGGGTGCCCTTTTTTCACTTCTTCACAACAGCTGTACACAAGATAAACTCACACTATTCTAGCAAGTTTGCTCTTTCCAATTGGTGCACTATGAGGATTCAGTACTGATTATCATAATTGACAAAGGTCAGGAAACATATATGGCCCGGTGATGCCATGTATCTCTTCTCAGGGGTTTGCTGTTCCCAGATCTAACACCACTGCTCTGTTTTGCCCTTTCCTAGGGTTTGGAATTGTCACTTTTACTCTGAGAAAGGACCTTTCCAATTACCCATTGCTATGTTGTACCACACCACCCTCCCTTTGAATATAGTGACTGTACTTTAAGTCCTGCCTGTGTGGTCCCAGTGTGACCCTTAGACACTCTCAGACCATTCTGTGCTCTCTCTTGATCAGAGTCTCCACAGTCAGTCATGTAGTAGAAATGGAGAAGCTTTGGCTTTCCTTTCTTCTCAGACACTCATGCCTTTCATTTTTGAAATCAATGGGAGTGGGAATATTCCAAGGCCCTGATGCATGAGCATCAAGCAGGGGCTCAAGGTGAATCTACATACTGAGCCTTTGGTTTCTAGGCCTAACATCAGGTGGGTGTTCTCAATCCCTGTTAAATGATTGTGACTACAGATTAGCTCTCCAAAACAACCATAAGAGTAAGCTGCAAAACTATGCATTGAAATTGGGTCACAGTGACCCACTCAAAAAAGTCATTATCACCTTTGATAATATGACATTTTAGACATTGGTTGACCAGATGGCTGCTTTGGATCATAGGTTGATGCCCTGGGAGGCCTGCTCTTTTCTGAGGGGAGGCTAGGAGAGTATTGGACTCTCACAGCAAAATCTTACTATTTTAGGAAATGGAAAAGTGGTCCAGATTTCTTGTTTCATTGAGTTGGGGAGCACTATCAACTCAGGAAGTTGACTCTTTGATGTGGTTCCCATTTAGGCTATCTACGCACACACACACACACACACTACTGACAGGAAGAAGGGCTGCCACGTTTTATCTGCTTTATTATACACAAAAATGTACCCTAAAAGAATGTGAGGTTTCAGACCCAGAGAGACAAACTTATAAGTGTTCTCACTTATAAGTGGGAATTAGCTGTAATGTAAAGACAATCATGCTATAGTCCATAGATCCAGAGAGGCTAAATAACATGGGGGACTTTAGGGTACAAGCAAGAATCTCCCTGGGAAGGGAAAGTAAAATAGATTTCTAGGGTGGGCTGGAGCAGGTAGGGTTGAGAACAGGAGGGATCAGGTTTGGGGGTGTCAGGAGAAAATACTGGCAAATGACAGGGTTTGGGAGGGCATTTCAGGGTGAGGTGGAAACCTTGTGTTATGGTTTGTATATGCTCAACCTAGGGAGTGGCACTATTGGAAGGCATGACCCTGTTGAAGTAGGTGTGTCACTGTGGGCATGGGCTTTGTTCTAGCTGCCTGGAAATCAGTCTTACACTAACAGCCTTTAGATGAAGATGTAGAACTCTCAGCTCCTCCTACACCATGCTTGCCTGGGTGCTGCCATGTTCCTGCCTTGATGATAATGGACTGAACCTCTGGACCTGTAAGCCAGCCCCTATTAAATGTTGTTCTTATAAGAGTTGCCTTGGTCATGGAGTCTGTTCACAGCAGTAAAACCTTAAGACAGAAGATGGTACCAGGAATGGGGTATTGCTGTGATAGGCCTGACCATGCTTTTGTTTGGAAGAACGTGGATTTTGGGACTTTGGATTTGGAAAGCAGTGGAATGCTTTAAGTGGGGCTTAATGGGCCACCCTAGTAGGAATATGGAAGACTTTGTTACTGAGAGTGAATTGAATTGTACAGACCTGGCCCAAGAGGTTTCAGTGGGGAAGAATTTCAGTACGTGGCCTAGAGACTATTTTTGTGGTATTTTGTTGAAGAATGTGGCTGCTTTTTGCCCTTAACTGAAGAGTCTGCCTGAAGAGACTCAGATTAATTGCACTGACAAAGAAAGTCTCAGAAATGCCCATCATAGACTTTGTTAAGTCTCATGAAGAACATTTTAAGCAAGTGTAGCAAGCTTAGAAGTAAAATAAAATAAAATATATTGTTTAAGTATTAAAGGGGCACCAGGAAGTGAAATGGAACCGAATCCTATGTTCTAGAAAATAATAGATTAAGAGATTTTGGGACAAGATCCTACCAAACTAAATTTAGATCTAGGCATGGTGGTGCATACCTTTAATCCAAGGAGACAAAGCCAAACAGATCTCTGAGCTCAAGGCCAGCCTGGGACAAGGCAGGTTTTAGGAGAAGAAAAGCTTAAATCTAGGCATGGTGGTACATGACTTAATCCCAGCATTCCAGGAGACATAACCATGCAGATCTCTCTGAGTTCAGGTCAATCTACAGAGCAAGATCCAGGAAAGCCAAGCTTATGCAGAGAGAGAGTCAGAAAACAGAAAGATGGTAATAGAATAGGGGGGAGGCATCATGTTCCAGCCCCAGCAAGCAGCAGAACTCAGCAGCTTTGGCCACGTGGCTCTGGATTTAGAGTGAAAAATAGAAGGGACTACGGGACAATTGATGCTGGTTAGCTGGAGCTAAGAAATTAGCTGTGATTAAGAAGAGACCAGCATCACTGAGGTGAATTTTTCTGGGAATTGTTTTCTGAGAGCACAAAGATGCTGTTTTTCAGAGATAGCCAAGGTTGTACCTCATGCTGCAGCTGTACTTGGTAATGTTTAAGAGTCACCCAGATGGTACTGGTTTTGAAGGCATGGAGTGGTCATGAAGAGCAGCTGAGGCTTAGTGCTGTGAGAGACCAGGGAAGGTCACTGGTAAAGGTGCAGCCTCAGTTGTAGTTGATGGCCCAGGACTGAAGGGGTCATGCAAAGGAGCTGAGGTTTGGCACCATAATGAGAGTCTATGAGAGGCTATTGGTGAAGCCTAGTTGCAGCAGAAGACCCCAGCATATTGGAGATGCCAGTACTGTGGGATGATCACCAAGAACAGCAGTGGCAGAGGAGTGGATCAACCTAAGCTTAGAGTTCTGCAGAGGGCAGAGCTGGAGAAGTGACTCCAGCCCTTTGGAGGAGCCCAAGAAGATCATGTGTGGATCCCAGACATTCAAATGAGAAGCTGTAACATTGAAACTGCCTTGGAGACCCAAAGATGTTTGAGATGCCTGAGTCATAGGATATCTCCTGAGGAACGCTGCTAACAGGGAGTGGAATCAGCCCAGGAAAATAACTTTGTTGCAGTCAAGAAAGATGAAAAAGGAGTTGGAGATCTGAAGATTACTTTGACATCGGACATGGAGATGCAGAGTTTGGAGTTTGCCCAGCTGGTTTCCCATGTTGCTTTGAGGTTACAGTTAAGTGATCAGATGAATGTCAGAAGAGACTTTGAACTTTGAACATTGTTGAGACTGCTATAGACTATGGGGACTTTTGAAGTTGGACCTAATGTATTTTTTATCATGCTATGTTTAGGTATGGCCCCCATAGACTATATGTCATTGTGCTATGGGGGCCAGGGAGTGGAATGCTATGGTTTGTATATGCTCAACCCAGAGAGTGGCACTATTAGAAGGTGTGGCCTTGTTGGAGTAGGTGTGTCACTGTGGGTGTGAGCTTTAAGACCCTCATTGTAGCTGCCTGTAGATCAGTCTTCCACTAGCAGCCTTCAGATGAAGATGTAGAACTCTCAGCTCCTCCTGCACCATGCCTGCCTGGATGCTGCCATGCTCCCACCTTGATGATAATGGACTGAACCTCTGAACCTGTAAGCTGGCTCCAATTAAATCTTGTTCTTATAAGAGTTGCTTTGGTCATAGTGTCTGCTCACAGCAGTAAAACCCTAACTAAGACACCTAGTGTAATTGAAACTTCACAGAATCTGTGAGAGCAAAATGCACTAGCAAAGACTCCTAGTTATAGGAGACATAGAGCCTGAACCAGCCATCTTATATAGCCAGGCAGGGCCTCAAGTGGAGGGATTGGGACACCAACCTAGCCATGAAACCTTCAACTACAGTTTGACCTGCCTGCAGAGTGTTTTAGGACCTTGAGCCTAGCAGAATTGTTATCAAAATGAACAGAAATACTTTGTCTGGCAACCTATGAGAGCAGATGCAGAGACCACAGCCAAACACTGGGTAGACTTTGGTGGTCCTGTGGAGGAGAGGGAGGAAGGATCAGAGGACCAAGGATGAGAACATGGCTCACAGAATTAACTGACCAGGACCCATGGGAACTCATAGAGGTCAGGGAACTTGTAGGGGTCTGATCTAGGTCCTCTACATGTATGTTATGGCTAAGTTGCTTGTTGTTCTTTGTAGAATTCCTAACAGAGGGGACAGAGGCTGTCCCTGATTCTTTTGCCTACTTGTGGGACCCTTTTCTACTTACTGGGTTGCCTAGTCAGGCCTTAATATGAAGGTATGTGTCTGGTCCTATTGTAGCTTGTTATGCAGGGCTGAGTTGATGTCCCTTGGAGGCCTGCTTTTTTTGGAGGGGAGGCTGAGTGGGAGAGATGGATCTGGGAGAGAGGGTAGGTAGGGTAAGATAGATTTTGGGGTAGGGGGATGGACAGAAAACTGCAGATGGGACATAATATATGAGAGAAGAATAACAGAAAGGAAGTGAGGTTTGTTCAAGTGGAGTGTGAGGAAGCAGAGTGCTTTTGCTTAGATATCTGATACCTTTCTGGGTAGCTCCAGTTTACATTATAGTCTAGATGAACAGCTCAGCTTGACCTTTGCTTGTGGCTTGGGCTCAGATCAGCTTGAGAGGATTCACTGTGGGCCTAGCAGAGGAGCAGCGTGAGTCTTGGGGGTAACACTTTCCCACTAAGGTAGTGCTGGAGAGGGAAGCGGACATGTGGAGAAATGGTATGTTGGAGGGCTGGCTTGAATGGGTACCCTGGCATGTCTACCCACATTTAATGTGATACAGCAAGTCATGTGACTTAACTCTAAGTGCAGGAGTGGGAAAATATTCTTCAGACTTGGAGGAGGATGGTGAGAGAGTGTATGGAATTTCCTTGAAACTGGAACCAAAATATGTGCTCCAACATGTGTGTGTCTCATCTATCTATCTATCTATCTATCTATCTATCTATCTATCTATCTGAGCTACCTTCCTAGATGAGCACTAAGTAAATATTTTTAAATATTGATTTAATTCACTTCAAGAAGTAAGATGATTATGTGTGTGTTTTAGCTCACTTTTCATTGCTAAAACAAACTATCCAAAGCCAAGTACATTGTAAAGAAAAGAGATTTATTTGGCTGGCAGTCTGGAGGTTTCAGCACACGGTTCAGGTGGGAAGGAAAGACAGATGGGAGTGTTAAGCTTGTCTTGTCTTAAGAACCTATTCTCATGGAAACTAATGCACTCCTCTTGGACTTGACCTACCCATGCAAGGCAGCACGAACCCACTCACAGGAGTGGTACCCTATGACTTCATTATCTTCCACAAGGGTCCTAATACATCAGCTCTGCCTCGGGCACAACAGTGTTGTAGGCACCCATTAGAGTGAGAACTCTGAGCTGTAGTCTTGGCCACTCGACCCACATGGACGGGCAGACAGGCAGGATCCTGACTAGAATTCAGCTTTCTGAGCATGGGAGCTTCCTCTGCATCCATTTCTTCTCACTGTTCTGGTCGCTCCACATTAATTCAGGTCACTTTCAGTTAAGAAAGGAGATGAGAGTGTTTCAAAGAAAAATGTTCTGTATGAAATATTTAACCATGGTTAAAACTACCAGCAAGGTAGAGGTGAATGTTTTGTGTGATCATGGCTGCTCAAATCTTAGTTCCCTGCGGGTGGTAAGAGAAGATCCGTAGTGGCAAGCTCCTGCTAGTGTTACCCAGTTGGCCACATCCAAAACCAGGGCCAATGTTGTGGGGCTGAATTCCTTCAGTTGTGAGGAATGGCAGCTCTCACTGCTCTAAGAATCTAGGAGAAGAGGGAGTATTAATGAGCGTGTCTATATTTACTCAGGGCCTACTATGTGCTAGAGACTGCTGCCATTCTGGACTGAGGAAACTGGCTAAAAGATGGAGGCAGCAGTAGTGAAGGCTTTGTAGTCAGAAGGAGGAGAGCCAGGACTCAGTTCTCTGCTATCTCCAGAGGCCTGTGCCCAGCCATCAGTACTGTATTTGGGTGTTACAGTTTCTTTTCATACTCCATCGACTGGGATAATAGAACAGGTTATGCAATCACCTTAAACTGACCTCAGAGCTCTATAGAATTTCAAGTTACCAGTACCATTCAGCCATCATTTGTATCTGATAGTTTAATTTTTTTCTTCTTTATTCTTCTCTGGGCAAGTTCCGTCAGCACTGTTTTACAACATCACAGTACTGACTTATTCCACTTCCATTATCCTTGCTCAAACAACCCTTGATTTTCTTAGGTGACAAAGTACAAAAAGCCAGAGGAATCCTCCTAGGGATGGGGCTGTATCTTGCCCAGGATCTCTTGGGCTTTGGTTCTCACATGGATGTAGGAGACAGTTGAAACCATAGCCTTAGCTGACACATGGTTCTCTCTGATTGTTTATTACCCAGACTTTATTACATCAGTTAATGAGGACACAGGAAGACAAGCGCCTGTGGTGACTGACTCCTCCGAATGTCTTTTCCTCTGTGATGGTATAGGATGGAAGGTTGTGCTCAACTGGTCAATGAGTATGTCAAACCTTTAGAATATGCAATATTGCTAAATATTTGCTAAATAATCATGGTCTGGTTTAAATAAAAGTTGTATTAAGTATGAAAGTAGAAAACTGAAAAGATAACTGAAAAGAAAACCAGGAGCGAGCCTCATGGAAGGCATAAAGGAAATGATCGTGATGACATGTTCATGTGCATGTGACCCTGGATATCTCTCTGCGACTGGGAAGTTGTACAAAATAAATTCATCTTCTTTGAGGATGAATTCTTCCGATTTCTCTGTGTATTTCTATCTAATTCAGTTTTCATGGATAGTCTATATGGCATGTACACTTGAACATGCTCAGGAGGCTAACTCCACTATTTGGTGCACCACCCAGGCTTGATAAAAATGTACCAGTTGCCACTTGGAAAGGGGAGTTTTGGCAAAGCCCTGTGAGGTATGGAGTGAAGATGAGAGTATTTTGTTGGCCTTAATCCAGTATCACTGGTGTTCCTAAAAGAAGAGAAAATGTAGACATAGATAGAACAAAAGGAGGAGACAGCCACATGCAAGCCCCAGAGAGGGACCTGGAACAGATCCTGTCCCTTGAGCCCACAGAGGAGTCAACCTTGGTGAAACGTTGAAGTGGCACTTAGAGTCTCTGAAACTAAGAAACACACATTTCCATTGTTTAAGCCATGCAGTCTAGTTCTTTATTATGGCAGCCATAGCAAATGAATATACCTCACGTAGAAGGCTGATATCTCACGTATCAGACAAGGGGAGGTGTGTGTGGATGGAAACAGGGAGAAAGAAATCTGGTTGGAGATCAATCTCCCATTGAACTTTTGACTTGGGACTGGTATCAGAATAACTGATGACATGTCCTGCCTGAGATCAATTTCTTTCAGGTAACATAAAAATATCAATTGGCTCAAACCTGATTCTAAAAGTGAGATCAGTTTCATTCTTTAATGGGGAATGTTTGTTAGAATATTACAGTCTACACAGTAGAGATACTGAAGGGAAAAAAGGTCTTGTGTGGGGTGGAAATTTGCATTGACTTATTTCTCCCACCTCAGGATATCTCTAGCCCTGCATCTTCTGACAGGACCTCTGGCTGAAGGGAGCCTGGATCCTCTGCAAGCAACCACTATGAATTCCTTCAGGTGGGTTTTTTCCCTGCCTATTTCCATTCACTTTTTGTTAAGATCAACTGCTGTTATTTGTTATGTCCAGACAACCACCCTGTGGAAACCCAGAAAAACCTGCAATATCTAAACTAGGTGATCTCCTTGAAGTGGAATGTGAGGGCTTTCTCAGGTCAGTGGGGAGGAGCTAGCTTGAAGGTGTACCCAAGATCTGAGTGGGGCCGCTGGAGTGCCCAGTGCGTCTCTTTCCAGCCTCCTCGCACACTTGTATAACATAAAAGCCTTTATGTCCACTGTGGCCTGTGAACTGGCTTTCATCATTGGCACCAAAGACCAGCCACTCTTGAGGAATAAAGGACAGGGTGATCAATCCCAAGGGAGACAAGTCCAGTTCCAGAATGTTCCTTTGTCCAGGAACAGCTGTGGGGAATTCAAGACTAGCCAAGGATGTAAAGATCACAGGATCTCTTTCTTTCATTGTCTACTTGTTCATCTGGGCACCACACTGTGCTTCCGCCATCCGAGAAGCTGCCCACCACAGTGAAGGCATGAGACCATAGCTCAAAGAGTTCTTTCTTTCTGCAGAGCTTACAAGCAGCTGTTAACCCTTGCTTTACCTTCCTTTAATTTAAATTGTTTTTATTATGTATGAAATTCAAAGAATGAATAAAACTTTAAAGCAGTTTTTAAAATACATATTTACATGATACAATAATATGCATATCATCACCATGGTCAATATAAAGAGCAATGCAACAATGGACACCCAGACATCATCCCTAAGATCATTAGATAAATGATGTGCTCTTTGGGGGGGACCTTGCTTTAATACTAGGGGGCTTTATTTCTTGTTGGCACACTGTATTTTGACATAACTATGTCATGTGGTTTAGCTACTGGGGTCCGAGTATTCAGGTATGAGATTAATTATCATAGGAGTTGGACCAACTATTACCAAAGTCGGCAATGGTGCAAATCATGCTGTTTTCACAGGCAACTCAATTATGTTATATTTTAAAGTTGGTAATAGTGCAGTATTATGAAGATTAACCCATCCACCTTTTGAAAGTGATTTAGAGGGTGAAGACAAGAAGAGGATGAAGGGCAGACTTGTCTTCTGGCCTGTTTCCTTTCCTGTGTTAAGCATCCTTGACATGAGAAATGGTGATTTTCTCCCAGATGTCCTCTTACCAAGTCAACCCCATCACACCTTGTCATTATCCATTTAGGGGTATTTTATCTTTCTAGATTCTTCGATAATCAACTCTCTCTTCACAATCCACTTTCAATCTGGAGTAAATTAACACAACACACAACAAACAAACACATGTATCCTATAGGCCAAACTCCTTAACCCATGTCATGCCAAGATGGATTCTTGGGATCCCTTTGGGGCAACACAAATACCATAGCTGAGGAGGGACTCCTCTCTTTCACTGTGGCTGCTCAGGTATGAACAAGTATCCATCTATGTAGTGTCAGTTCTTGGAATCGAGGTGACCATTAGCCCTTCTTCCAACATGGACCATGGGTATTGGAGCCCGATCAGCTCATGGGCAAGTAGGGTGTAAGAGGCTTGGGCATAATCATGGGACCACAGATACCCACATATTTGCTGTGAACAACATATTAAGTAGGGTTAGGTATTATTTCATTGTCATAAAACCCTTTGAAGAAGACATTTCTAAACCTTCCAAGGTAGGTATTTTGATCTCCTTCTTACAGAGGAGGAACGTGAAGTTTTGAGAGAGAACTCATTTGCCAAGGTCTTTTTGTTCAGAAATGTTGGGACTGCTTCTGAATTCAGTCTTTTGTTTACAGCCCAGGGCAGACTCTCATTTAAAAGTTGGTTACTGTGGGCAGAACTATCCTAGGATGTGCCTGTCATGCAAGGGGTCCACCTGTTCAGTGCACCCCAAAGCACTCTACTGTTCAGGTCTAATTCGGAACAGAAGGGCAATTATTAGATTTCATTTTCTTACTGTTCTTTTGAGGTCTCTCTCCCCTTTCCTTTTCATGGAGAAGCAGCTGGGCAGAATGGAGTTCATGGATTTGAGATTTGAGAGCTGGGTTTCTTCAGACTGAAGGACTTTAGTTGAGTTTCTTTCCCTACCTGCAAAACCAAACCAAACCAAGCCAGGCCAAGCCATGCCAAGCCAAGCCAAGCCAAGCCAAGCCAAGCCAAGCCAAGCCAAGCCAAACCAAACTAAACCAAATCAAACCAAACCAATGAATCAACTAATCAAGCATACAACAACAACAACATCAACATCATCATCAACAACAACAACAACCACCACCAAAAAACTGCACTGGGGCTGGGGAGAGAGCTCAATAGATAAAGTGCTTGGAGGTTCGAGGGTGCAGACTGCCATGGTTTGTATATGCTTAACCCAGGGAGTGGCACTCTTTGGAGGTGTGGCCTTGTTGAAGTAGGTGTGGTCTTGATGGAGGAAGTGTGTCAACTGTGGGTGTGGGCTTTAAGACCCTCATCCTAGCTGCCTGGAAGTCACTATTCTGCTATTAGCCTTCAGATGAAGATGTAGAACTCTCAGCTCTGCCTGCACCATGCCTTCATGGATGCTGCCATTTCCTGCCTTGATGATAATGGACTGAACGTCTGAACCTGTAAGTCAGCCCCAATTAAATGTTGTCCTTATAAGAGTTGCCTTGGTCATGGAGTCTGTTCACAGCAGTAAAACCCTAACAAAGACAAGGACCCAACTTTGATCTCCAGCATTTATTTTAAAAACCCAGGTCATTTTATACTTGTCTCCTCATCATTGGACAGATAGAAATATCTGAGGCACTCTGGGCATCCAGCTTAGCCTAATTGGTGATTGTTGGGTCCCAGTGAGAGATCCTATTGAAGAAAACAATGTGGAAGACTGTCATGAGTAATGGCTGCTGAGGTTGACTTTTGGCCTACACACAGACACACCTACACACACACACAGACACACACACACACACACACACACCCAATAATCATGATATTATTGTTGGGCATCAAGAAATCCTGTTTTATTGTTGTTTTTCTTGTTTGATTTTAAGGAGAAATGGAATAATTGGCTCATTCTGGAAGCATCATTGTATTTTAACAAGTTTTTTCCCCCGTAGAAACTAGCAGTTAGCTCAAACAACAACTCTTTACTGGTGACATTTACTGCAAAATGATGAAGGAAAGGAGCTATTGCTGAGCAAATGGGTGGTGACTGATTGTCGAAATCTTAGTGAGCTGCTGATGTTGGTCCAACATGGGGCTTACTCTGTCTTCTTTGATTGGCTCCACACGGGAGAATGTTAGACAAAAGTTGAAAAACACATTGCCAAGAAACTAGGTTACACTCAGAACTGATTTGGTCTGCTTTCGTATTCTCTGTCATTACACCTGTTGTGTGTATGGCTTTCATTGTATTAGCAAAGATGCTTAGCCATAAACCCCATTAGTGCAATTGAGACCATTGAACCCGGAGATGTCTTCTTAGTGAGGTGGCATGTGTGTGTACGCTGCTGCTATTGTGTAGCTCATACTTTAGCAGTTATTACTTTAGAACACAAAATGACAAATCTTACTGTTTTGTTTTTGTTTTGTTTGTTTTTCTATGCAGGGTTTCTTTATGTAGCTCTGGCTGTCCTGGAACTCACTCTATAGACCAGGCTGGCCTCAAACTCACAGAGATCCACCTGCCTCTGCTTCCCAAGTGCTAGGATTAAAGGCATTTGTCACCACTGCCCAGCTGATGACAAATCTTCCTAAGTGTTAACCTTAGTGTGAGACTAGCTAATAATAAAGACTAGCTCACACACGCACACACACACACACACACAGAGAGAGAGAGAGAGAGAGAGAGAGAGAGAGAGAGAGAGAGCCATCAGATATTACATCTCTGGAATTTCTGTCCATATGTGGCTTTATTTGTGATCTAATGTAAATCCTCCCTTATTAGGGAAGACCTAGAGAAAGAAGGAAATCTTGAGTGTGTGCGGCTTTGTGGGGGAGAGCCAGGGTTCTCTGGGTCCAGTTCCTTCCGAGGCCCTCCCCCTTCCCTTAAGTGTCATACAAGTTCTAGATCTTCTGTGCCCTCAGCCTGTAATGGCCTCTCTCCCTTCCCTTAGGTCTCTGCTCTCCCTAAGCTCCAGGATCACCTAGCATCCTCTTCTTAGGACCCCTTCATGCTCCGTAGAATCTGCTCTCACATCCCTATTAACAGATTTGCTGCCCAAATCCAACCAGAACCCAAGCTTCATGAGATAGAAAGGACTTTGTTCTTTTCACCACAGACCTGCAGTACCCCTTTATCAATTGTGGTAGAAAGTAGGTGATCAACAACCATCTGTTGCCTGATTGGCTGCACATCTACAAGTGAGAAGTGAAGTCCACAGAAGCTATGCTGAGTCAAAACTCCAACCCCACTCTTACGGAGCACCTGGTTTATTGCACGGGAAGCCTCACATCAGTTACCTTGTTTGTGACAATGGCATTACTGAAGGTCAACTAAGAGTGAAGACAGGGCATCCGGACTAGGCCCAGGAGGCTTCCTGTAGCCAGGAAAGGGAAAACTATACACATCTGCACACATGTGGTCATTGTTTCTGAATCAGGAGTCTAGAAAGGCTTCCTCCCAGTGATGTCTGCAGACATGTGGTCAGACCCAGAGTTGATCAGGTTTCTGGTTATCAGTTTTGTCTGTGAATAAGCTGGCTCTTACTTGCTCACCATTCACTGGGATGGGGTTGTTCTGGTAAGGTTATCAATAGAGACACATCATGGGACCTGTCTAAGGATTATTTTCATTTTTAAAGAACCCAGCATTTCAATTCCACAAAAATCATTTGGAATTGGAGAGCTCCGGTCTTTCAAGCAAGCATTAGAAGGAATAAAGATGCTGGGATCCGTGTTTGATTGCTTCACTGCTTTTTGAATGAATTTACTTGGAAGGGAGGGAAATCTCCACTCAACACATCCCACCTCTCTAAAAATTCAGCTGGGAGGGAATAGTCAGTTTCCTCTGTGGCCACATGATGTCACTGTTGCTTAAAAATGTTTAGGAACAAAAGAACACGGTTGCCAGGCCCAGTTTTGGAGGGTTACAGGAAGGTTGAGATCAACAAGGGGAACGAACATTTTTATATATGTTTAACAGCTAATCCTAAACACAACAGCAGCTTGTCTGTAGCCCCAGGCCACTTATTAGTATTTTTGCTTCATTCAAGTCTGTCTTGTTTTTACCTCGTGTTTTCTTCTGAAGAGTCTAGAACCTTTGTATTTCCTTAAAAGTTTAAAATGCAAATATTTCATTGGAAGAGCATAGAATCTCAGTGAATAAAGACAACATGTGTCCTGAACAAAGGATTAGGATTCTTCTGGCCACAAAGCAAATGAGAGACTTACAGGAACATTAGGCACTGTGAGATGTTGGGTGAGTCCATATCTTGGAAGGCTCCACAGAGGAAGTGACACTTAAGATTGTCTTTCAAGGGTGAGTAATATTCTTCCTGGTAGAGATGAGAAAGGAGATGCAACCAACAAAGGGTTTTTGCTTGTGACACACATTTACAAGCTCACTGGCAAAGGCTCTTTGTTCCACACTGAGACCCAGGGACTTAGGGACCTGAGCTGAGACACAGTGATACCTCTGACTATTACTGTGTCTGCCCAGAAGTGGCTGAGTCACTCTGCTCTGACTTCACTGGCCTCAAGAGATCCCAGGCCCTGGTAAGCGGAGAGCCGGGAGATGTCAGAGGAGGGAGAATATTGGTGAGAATATTGGAAGATAGTTTCCTTTTTCAAAGATTGTGCTAGCTCCATGGAAATAAGGAAAACTCCATCATCTGAATTGACTCAGTGGATAGAAGCCTTGGTACAGAAAGAGAAAGTACCCCACCCAGCACTGCACTGTCGCCTTTGTCACTGAGCCGATAGAATGGGCAGCAATGGATGTGACATTATTTCAGGGGTCTCTTACCCAGCATCTTTATTCCTTTTAATGCTTGCTTGAAAGACTGGAATTCTCCAACTCCAAATGATATTTGTGGAATTGAAATCCTGGGTGCTTTAAAAACAAAAATAATTCTTAGAGAAATAGCACATTGAGCTCCATAGGGATGATAGGATAGGGGTGGTGATTTATATCACAGCACAAAGAAACAAACAAATTAGCAAGCAAATACACTGTTAAAAGGACAAGTACAGCCATTCTCATTTCAGGCCTGGCGTCTCCCACCCTTCTCCAGTAGAAGGTCAAATTCCAAGCAGGCACATCTCTGTCATCTACCAGGAGCACCCTGGTGACAAGCCCATGGGCAGGACCGAGCAAAGCCATCCAAAGACTGATCCATTGTCATCCGTGGTGAATGGAGCATTTGCTTGTTTCAAATGACACGCCAGGCCACTCTCTGCCAAACAGCAAGGTGCTTCCCCGTGTGAGGGAAGGAAATGAAAGGAACAGCCAGATTTGGTTACTGTCGGAGCCACATGATTCAAAGACATCCTTGTTAATGACAGCCGCACAGCTGGATAATTAATCAAAGTATGAAGAGAATATGGAGCACTCTAATGCACACAGCTCCATCCAGTCTCAGTGGGATGAGGCCATCATCTGTTTATTCTTCTCTAGAATGGCTTGAGATTATTCAATTATTCAACAGCTTCCCTCCTTACTGGGATGGGGTTGTATGGTTTTTAATTGGCACCAGGGTCTTTCAGCTCCTATGAACTTTGCTAGTCACTCTTGTGATTCTAGTCCCCCAGAAGCCTGAATGTTTATCTTTCTCCAGAGCTCGGCCCAAACAATGCACCTTGAAGCTGCCATCAGCTTTTGCAAAAAACAGATCCACTACACATCTGGTAGCAAAATCTTGACAAAAAGGGCTGCCTTCCGGTCTTGCATTTTGTCTCCTAACTTGTGTTTTTGCTATAGAATAATAAGATTAAAAAAAAAATGTATCTTGGGCATGAGTTTTTCTCTGTCGTTATGGTTGTTCACTTTGTAAATGTTGTCTTTTCCTTAGGAGAGATTTTGGATCTTATTACTATGCCAGTGTATAAATATTTGCCCAGTGTGGATTTTCTTTGATGGGTCTACTGGAATAGCAATTCAATATTTCTAATACATAAAGGCATAGTTTTTCAAACTTAGCCAAAGAATTGCAGTTGCTCATCAGAGCCTTTATTACAGCCTGGATTGCCATTCTTTTGGGCCTGTGGACACAGTGCAGTCTCATTAAGTGGGGGGCTCTGATCGTTCCCTCCTACCTAAACATTTGCCCTCTGTAGCTGAGGGATTTTTCTCCTTGAAACTCAAATTCTTCCCACCTCCTGTATTAATTAATTCAGAATGTTCTTCTGCAGCTTGGGCCCTGCCTGGCTCTGCCAGACAACATTCTCCAAACTTTGCAGCTAACACCTACTGTGGCTCTGCTGCCAGGCAGCTCCCGAGCACCCCCTTCTCCCAGTCCAGTTCCTCAGCCTGAAACCCAGACTCCATTCCACCCATCTGTCCCCAACAAAAGACTCTGCCCCCTTTCAAAGTTAACTTTTAAAGTTAGCATGCAATGTAAGGCATTAACAAATTGCTTTGAAGTTAGCACATCAAGGAAAGGGTTCTGTTATGGCTCTTTCTTTTCGGAAGGATTTGTTTTGATTGTGATTTATTTCATGGCTGTGTGTTGTCTGTGTGTATGCACCATCTGTGTGCAGGTATCTGCAGAAGCCAGGAGAGAGTGTCAGATCTCTTGCAGGAAGGGTTTTTCTTTCTCCTTCAGCTTTGGTGCTGTGCTGGTTAGTGTTTGTCAGTGTTACACAAGCCCAAGTGCACCAGGAAAGATGGAAGTCCAAATGAGGAATTACCTCCATCCCATTGGCCTGTGGGTATGTCTGTGGGGGCACTGTCTTGATTGCTGACTGATACAGGAGGAGGGCCCATCCCACTGTGGATGGTGTCAACTCTGGCAGGAGGGCCTGGGCTGTACATGAACGGAGCACACATGCCAGTAAGCAGCTTTCTTCCATGGACTCTGCATCATTTCCTGTCTCCTGATTCGTGCCTTGCACATCTACTCTGGCTTCCTTGTATAACCTCTCTCCCTCTCCCCTCTCTTCCTCTCCCCTCCCTCCCTCCCTCCCTCCCTCCCTTGCACAGTATTATTTAGAACAGAAATGGGTTAATAGGTCATAAAACAGGAAGGAGAAGGAGGCCACTTGAATCCTTCAGTATCTACCTACAATGATGTTTTTTCCCCCCCTTAGGGGTGAGATGATCATTGTTCAATCAGAAAGTGCCATCTACAAGGGAGATCTCATTGGGTGCTGTAACTTTCTTGTTTGTACCTTCCTAAATATTTGTTTTCTTGAGTGGAGTTTTCCTGAAAAAAATTAAAAGGTAGTGAAAGAAAAAAAATAAAACAACCTTCCATATAATTCGATATAATTAGATAGGAGGGAATACAGGCCAGGTTGTGTTCGCTTCTTTTTGTTTTGCTTGCTTGCTTGCTCTATCTGTCTGTCTATCTATCTATCTATCTATCTATCTATCTTTGTTTTGTCAGCTTAACCAAGCTATAGTCTTCAAGGAAAAGCAACCGTAATGGAAGGATTGACTCCACTAGATTGGTCTGTAGGGCATTGCTTTTCTTTTTTCTGTGATTGGCCTGGGATAGCCCAGCTTACTACGGATGGAGCCAACTCTGAGCAGTTGGAACTAGGTTATATAGGAAGGGTAGAGTAAGCCATGAAGGACAAGCCAGTAAGCAGCAATCCTCCACGGTTGGTTTCTGCTTCAGTTCTTTCCTCTAGGCTCCTGACTGACTTCAAGCTCTGACTTCCTTGGTGGAACATTAGATGAAATACAAGCTTTCTTTCCCAAGTAGCTTTTGGTCACAACAATAGAAGCAAACTAGAACAATGGGCTATTATTGCCTATTGGGAATTAGGTCGTGGCTCCTCCAATTCTTACTTAAACCCTCAACCCCCAGTACAGCCCTATTTGAAAGTGTGAGGAAGTAATGAAAGTTAAGTGAGATTGTGAGGTGGGGCCCCAATCTGAGAGGATTTGCATGCTGATGAATGACAGGAAAGAGAAGCTGAGATGTTTCCACAGATGCACGGACGAAAAGACCACTTGAAGACTGTACAGTTCTTGGGCATCCATTCTGTTACTTGCTTCTAAGTCGGTAATGTATGTGATGGAGTTGAATTCCTTAATTGTCAAAACCATTCAGGTCCCAACCAGCAGCTGTAGCCTCCAGGAATCTCCCCCACACTTAGGATTTTCAGAGTGATTAAAGTGCTAAACCTTCACAAGCAGTGTGAGCCCTCACAAGCAGAATGAGGGCTAGTGAGACAGGTGTTTCCATGGTGATGAGATGTTGGTGGCATCGGCTGTAACCCAGCATCCTGTGTGAACAATATCTCATTGGCTGTGGAGAAATGTCTCTTCATCTAATGCAGTGTCCTCTATGAGGAGTGAAGTCCAATTTTTCTACCCAATCCCACTTCTTTTAGGGGGTAAAACTCAAAGTGTTGAAATAGAAACTTTAAGACAAGCAGGAAATGTGGGCATCAATGTATCTCTTCTCTATTAAAGAGCCCCACCTAACGCTAGGGCTGAGGAGGAGAACTGGCTGTCTGAAAGGCTTCCAGGGAGGTTATGTTCACCTCTCAGTGATTTCTGCTCACCAAGGGGGTCACCGATGATGTCATTGTTATTTGCTGGTGAAGTTGATCTGCTGTTGGGCTTTTGAAGAGTTAGGGATCTTGTATTTGGTTGCTTTAAATTATATTTTGTTGCTTTCTTGGTTTTGAAATGTGTTCAGGCAGGCTTATGGCTGGGGAATTCAAGCAAAAGGAAACACATTTGTTGAGTATCATGTTTCCCTGCCCAGCTTCCCTTGAAAAATGTATAATTCTGTAATTTGGTTGTTTTAAAAGAATTAAAGTTACTGGGACTGCGTGATCAAGTAGAATGAGGTTGATGAGAACCAAAGGATTTAGGGCTTAATTCTATTTTTGATTCATGTGTCAACCTAGCTGGGTCACATACCCAGATAAGTGGTCACGCGTTTCTCTGTTCATCAGGGAGAGCATGTTTGGGAATAAATATTTAAATCAGAGGAGGTTTGAGTAGAGAAAACTGAGTTCCCTGGTGTGGGTGGGGCTCAGGTAGCCAGTTGAAAGCATCGCCAGGAAGGACTGGCCTTTGAGAACCAGAGAAAATTTTCTAAGCAAACATTCTTTGAACTTCATCTGTAACTTCTGCCCCTCTCTGGCTTCCTGCAGGCTTTGGTTTGGCCATGCTCCACAGTGAGCCAGTTCCTCAAGATAAATCAATCTCTCTCCACTCCTTCTTTGTACTGGCTGGTGAGGTTTCTCTGCAGAGCCCTGACTCTTACACAGCAAAGTGTCCATTTCTGTCCCTTTCTTGCATTGAAATTCAACTGTTCTACCATCTGTAGTAGGTGGAAGTACAGCTGCATAAACTTTGAGGTCTCCTAGAGATGAACAACAGCATGACCGAAAACCCTCCAAAAGTGGAAATGCACAAACGTCATCAAGAGCCAACTCCAAGGAGTGTGGCTCTGACTACAAATCTCTCCCCATTTCTTGACTTGGTCAGTCTCTGCGATGAGCTGTGGTTCCTGGACCACTCTGATGGCATGTCATCCCTGCTGTAGACACTGGCCTCTTTCAGGTAGATGTGTGGGCCCTCACTTCCTGAGTCAGGTGCCCTGTAGCTGAAACTCTAGTCACCTAAGACCCAGTTGGTGTCCAGATGGAAGAAGACATCCTTCCCTTAACCTTTAAATGGCCACGGCTGTTTGACTTCATTTTGGTGCTGTTATCATTATTTGATCCCTAAATAGTTTTCTTGTGAACAAAATGATCATTGGCCTATCATACAGTAGTGCTAGGAAGACAAAGGCCACCCTCTGTGATGCTTAAAGAAAATTACTGTTCATTTTTGTGGTTTTTGTTCTTCTGATCCTTGTACCTCTATCTCTTGATTACAAGGCTGTGAAGCCATGCCTGGTTTATGCAGTGCTGAGGATTGAGCCCAAGGCTCAATCATTCTAATCAAGCTATCTGCCAACTGAGCTGTGTCCATTGCCCCAATTATTTATATTTTGATGAATATCATTCCTCTTCAATTCAGTTAGTCACACCACTTTGCCTTCTTTACCCTCTCTCTTGAGAGCCACCTTGCTCTAACAGTTTGAGACAGGAAGGGTTCTTCCTTTCTATTCCTGGGCTGATCAGGGTCATGAGGCATGGCCCTGTAGGTTGCAGACTCTGGAAACAGTCATTACTTTACCGGCCAACTTTTAGGTTTCTAGAGATCCTATCCTGTAGGCTTTGGTTTTGAATAGATTTTCCTGAAGGCTTGCAGCCAGGTGATGGGAAGGGACAGAGATTATAGACCTAGCCAGAAAAGGGAATGCATGACTATACACCCCGTGCTGGGATGCATGACACTGGAGGACTATACACATATTTTCATAGAACTACTTCCCATAGTGCTTTTCAACTTTGATGTTCTATATTCCTCAGACTGTTCCAACCCAGAGGCCAGTTCTTATCAGCTAGAACGTCAAACTCTACCTCCCCAGGGCAGCATGGCAATATTCTCATTTTTCTCTGAACTCTCCTGTTCTACACCATCACCCTGGTCCTTTACTTTTCACATTGAAAGAAAGGACAGAAAAGTACTATTTTCAGAGATATATTGTCTCTTAGGATACATTAAGTATGAATAAGCACGTTGACTGTAGAAATGGCTGGTGGTCCAAGAGAATGACCCACAGAATCAACTAACCAGGGCTCATAGGGCCACAGAAATGGAACTGTCAATCGATGTGGGTCTGAGCTGGGTTCTCTGCACACACACTATGGTTGTGTAGCTTGGCGTTCTTGTTGGACTTCGAACAGTAAGATCAGGGGCCATCTCTGACTCTTTTACCTGATCTTGGGATTCTTTCCTGCCTACTAGGTTGCCTTGTTCAGCTTTAGTATCAGGGGATGTGCCTACATTTACTGCAGCTTGACACCAGATTTGGTTGACATTCTTGGGAAGCCTGCCATTTTCTGAAGGGAAATGGAGGAGGAATGGATCTGGGGGATAGGGAAGGCTGTAGCAGTGAGGGACTGGGAGGACAAGAGGGAGGGGAAGGGGAACTGTGGTTGGGATGTAATATATGAGAGAAGAATAAACATGGCTGATGGTCTTCATTTTCTTTGTTGTTTTTCATTTTTCTCTAGTGTTTGTGTTGATGAGGAACTTGGTTGAAACACTGAGGAGAGATGAATTTCGAGCTTTATATTTCTCCCCAGTGTTTTTTCTCTTCTTTGAATGTTACCTCTTCATTATCTATCCACAACATGGCATCCATGTCTTCATGGTGGTAGGGAAGAGCCCTGGGCTGGTCCTTGAACTCTCCTGGGGATGCTTTTGGCTTTTTCCAAAGTTGTCCACTGTCTGTCTGGATTTTCAATTGCCATCAGCTGTAGGGTCTGAGCTCTTGTACCTCGTGGATGCTTCTTGGGCTTAGTCATGGTCAGTTGGTCTATCTCCTGGTGGTACTACCCAACCCTAACTTTTCAGACTACAGACCCTCTGGGTGGCTTGCCACTCCCCAGCCTTCAGTGTGGGGTTGCAACGTAACACCTCATGGCTCTTTAGTTAGCTGTCACCTATGTAAAGACCCATGTCCTACTCTTATTCTACATGGGAACATAGAGTGACAGCAAGAGACAGCACAGAGTGTCCTCAAGGGAACTGGGATATTCAGGGACTAGTGTGTTAGATTCAGGAACTAAAAATACAGTAGACTCCTCTTATCCACACAGTATGGCTTTCAAGATGGTCCGCAGAGGTTGAAACAATTAACAGCACTGAAATCTTTATATACCTTTTCCTATACATGAATATATATACATATTCATTAATTAGGTACAGTAAGATAGTAATTAGTAACAGCAACTAATAATTATTTATTAGACAGTTCAAACTACTGTTTAGGTTCTAGGAAGACATACATGTTTGTTAATTAGGTACAGAAAGATAGAATAACAGCAACTAATAATTATTTATTAAGCAGTTCCAAATTCTGTGTAGGTTCTAGGAAGGACGTGGTGAGCTAGCCTGATGTATCTATGTACGTAGACTCACATACCAATCAGAGAAATAGCTAATCAGCCTACTGAGTTAATGTGTTCAAATCACAAAAATGAGTGCTTGAGGTGACCGGATAATTAGCCTTAGTCTATGGATAAATAGAGACATTATGCCATACACTATAAACATTTATAAATTGTGTGTGAATGCATTTGTTCATACATGACCATGTGTGGAAGCCTGAGGCTGATACTGGAATGTCCTCTACAGCTCCTTGTCTTAGGTTTTGAGAGAGGGTTTGTCACTGAGCCTGGAGCCAGACTCACTAGTCAGTGAGTCCCTGGGATCTGCCTGTCTCTCTGTGGGTTTCCATAACTGGCTTCTTTCATGGATGCCTGAACTCAGGTCCTCATGTTTGTATGGTAAACACTTTGCTCACTTGGCCATCTTCCTAGCATGTGTGTGTGGTTTTACTTGTAATCAAGTGGATAAAAGAAACATCCAAATAAACTTGGCTCTTAATGGACCACATGTAGAACGTCTGATGAGAGTGGGTAGGAGGGTTTCAGTAGATGTCACACCATGCTTCATTTACTGGTCCAGGAAACGGCATGTGACACAAACTGGGCCAAGAACTAATCTTCCATGGGTTACTTCCAAAGGAGCACTTGGACTCTTGAGAGCACTGGTTCTAAAATGTAAATTCAGACTGTGGTGATACCAATGTTTTTATTCCAGCATGAAGACAGAAGAAGTGAGACACAGGCGTGCAGTTGACATCAGGCTGAGACATGTGTTCTAGAGATGTTTGGACTCCTGGTTGAGAGGTTACCGGTCTCTGCCCACTTCCTTTCAAGTTATGTGTGTGTGTGGGGAGACATGGGTATGTGAGTGCCAAGACACAAGTATGGAGGTCAGAGGACAACTCGCAGGAGTCTGCCCTCTTCTTTCATCATGTGGGCCACTGGCATCAAATTCAGGTTGTTAGGTTGGTAGCCAGTGCCTTGATCCAGAAGCATCTCACTGGCTCACTTTTCAGTTTTATTTTTGAAACTTTCCTGGAATCCTATGATCTAATGAGCTATATTATAGCTAGTATTTTAATGTTACAGTCAGTAACCTAGAGTCCTTATGATTACTAAAAGGAAGCAGGGTAGGAACAGTGATCACACATGGTTCCATCATGGGGCAGGGTCACTAGGGCAACTAGGTTAGCTCTGGTCTGCCTTGCGCATGGCTGGTATTAGTCTCAATGTCTACACACATTGTTAATCCAAGTGTAGAAAAAAATAGGGTTATCACTCTCTTTTTTTCTGCATCATTTGATGATATATTGGCTGCCTCCTCAAGTGATCACCCATGTGATTGCTGATTCCACTCAGAGTGTCACATGCCCAGCTACAGGGAGATGACCACAATATGACAAGACCAGGAACATAGCAGTCTGACATCAGTCCCCCAGAAGTGGATTTTTCAGTGTGAAATGACACCATAACTGAGGTAGCCAAGCTTCTTTACGTTCATCCTCCACATAAGTTAAAGGCCCTGCCGTGCCTGGGGCTGTGTCTGCATGGGGTAGGGGAGAAGGCTTTGTTTGTAGACACAGATTTCTCATAGAAACATCTTCTGGGATGATGATTAAACTGGCCACAGATTGTCCATATGGCTAAAAACCTACCCTGCATGGTGAGAGTTGCCTGGGGCTCATGCAGCTTCGGAATGCTATCCAGTTCTTGTCCACCTGGCACCCACTGAGCTCTGATTCTAAATCCAATAGCCCAATCCTAAGGTTACTTGGAGCTCTGAAACAGCTTGAGTCCTGAAGATCTTCTGAATACCATAGGTTTGCTGAATCCTGAAACGTCTGAGACTAGTATCAGGGGATGGAAGTGCCCAACACAGATTCCCACAGCTCTGCCTGCCTGGATCATCTCTTTCCAAATTCTCTTATCTCAAAGCAGAATCTATTATTTCTTCATGCATAGGCTACAGACTTCTTCAGTTTTTTGAGGCATTCCAGTGAAGACATGAGATTGACCAATAGTTACAATGCCACAGTTATCTCCGGGCTTGTCTGTTGTGATGTGAACACACCTTAGCTTCCTCATCTCTGGGAGCACGAGTGGGTACATCCTCTGACCTCATATATGTGTTTTTCTGTGGTCCCTCTCCATCACTCCTGTAATAGCCCCAAGTCTCTTGGTTGCTATTTTTTTCTTTTAGTATTGTCAACTGAACCTGGGGACTCACACATGCTAAGCAAGTTCTGTGCCATTAAGAGACAGCCACAGCACTCTGATCCAATATTTTGTTTTGAGATAAGGTCTCACAAAATTTCTCAGGCTAGCATTGAGTGCTCTGTGTAGCCCAGCAGACCTTTAACCTCTGCCTTAGTCTCCTGAGTAACTGAGGTTAGAGGTTGTTAAGTATCAGGCCAGCTGTGATGGATTATATATGCTTGGCCCAGGGAGTGGCACTCTTAGGAGGTGTGGCCTTGTTGCAGTAGGTCTGTCACCTTGGGCATGGTGACCTTACCCTAGGGTTTGAACTGCACAGCCAGTCCCACAACACCTAGAGGAAGCTCCACTCCCAGGCGCTCTAACATGCCTAAGATCATAAGATCAGAGGTGAGGAGGATGCAACATCTGTCTCAACAATGGGAGTAACTGGGGCCAGCTGGATCCAGGGAACCAGGAACCCTGCCTGACCAGTGGCACAGGTTCCTTCCGGTCTGGGTCAGTGCCCTGAGCAGACTTTGGGCATGAACTCCGCAGCCAGCCCCACAACACCAAGAAGAAGCTCAACTCCCAGGTGCTCTAACACGCCCAAGATCCTAGGATCCCAGAAGCTTGGTCACACCAGGATCTCTGGGTCCCAGAGGCAGCTTGACTCCCAGGAGCTCTGACACACCCAGGATCTCAGGATCCCAGGATCCCAGAGGCAGCTGGTCTCTGAGGAGTTCTGATACAACCAGGATCACAGGAAGGACAGGATCCAGTCAGATATAGGGAGGGAAGGTAGCACTAGAGATAACCAGATGGCAGAAGGCAATCGTAAGAACATAAGCAACAGAAACCAAGGTTATTTGGCATCATCAGAACCCAATTCTCCCACCATAGCAAGTCCTGGGTACACCATTACACGGAAAAGCAAGATTCAGATCTAAAACCATTTCTCATGATGATGATAGAGGACTTTAAGAAGGACATAAATAACTCCCTTAAAGAAATACAGGAGAACACAGGCAAACAGGTAGAAGCCCTTAAAGAGGAAACACAAAAACCCCTTAAAGAATTACAAGAAAATACAATCAAACAGTTGAAGGAAATGAACAAAACCATCCGGGATCTAAAAATGGAAATAGAAACAATAAAGAAATCACAAAGGGAGACAACCTGTGTACTGGCTGGTTTTGTGTGTCAATGTGACACAAGCTGGAGTTATCACAGAGAAAGTAGCTTCAGTTAAGAAAATGCCTCCATGAGATCCAGGTGTAAAGCATTTTCTCAATTAGTGATCAAGGGGGAAGGGCCCCTTATGGGTGGAACCATCTCTGGGCTGGTAGTCTTGGGTTCTATAAGAGAGCAAGCTGAGCAAGCCAGGGGAAGCAAGCCAGTAAGAAACATCCCTCCAAGGCCTCTGTATCAGCTCCTGCTTCCTGACCTGCTTGAGTTCCAGTATTGACTTCCTTTAGTGATGAACAGCAATGTGGAAATGTAAGCTGAATAAACCCTTTCCTACTCAACTTGCTTCTTGGTCATGATGTTTGTGCAGGAATAGAAACCCTGACTAAGAAAACCTAGGAAAGAGGTCAGGAGTCAGAGATGCAAGCATCACCAACAGAATACAAGAGATAGAAGAGAGAGTCTCAGGTGCAGAAGATACCACAGAAAACATTGACACAACAGTCAAAGAAAATGCAAAAATCAAAAAGCCCCTAACCCAAAACATCCAGGAAATCCATTACACAATGAGAAGACCAAACCTAAGGATAATAGGTATAGAAGAGAGTGAAGATTCCCAATTTAAAGGGCCAGTAAATATCTTCAACAAAATTATAGAAGTAACTTCTCTAACCTAAAGAAATAGATGCCCATGAACATACAAGAAGCCTACAGAACTCTAAATAGACTGGACCAGAAAAAAAATTCCTCCCACCACATAATAATCAAAACACCAACTACACTAAACAAAGAAAGAACATTAAAAGCAGTAAGGGAAAAAGGTCAAGTAACATATAAAGGCAGACCTATCAGAATTACACCAGACTTCTCACCAGAGACTATGAAAGCTAGAAGATCCTGGGCAGATCTCATACAGACTCTAAGAGAACACAAATGCCAGCCCAGGCTACTATACGCAGCAAAACTCTCAATTACCATAGATGGAGAAAACAAGATATTCCATGACAAAACCAAATTTACACAATATCTTTCCACAAATCCAGCCCTACAAAGGATAACAGATGGAAAACTCCAATACAAGGAGGGAAACTACACCCTAGAAAAAGCAATAAAATAATCAATCTTTCAACAAACTCAAAAAAAGATAGCCACACAAATATAATACTACCTCTAACAACAAAAATAACAGGAAGTAACAATCGCTTTTCCTTAATATCTCTTAACATTAATGGACTCAATTCCCCAATAAAAAGCCATAGACTAACAGACTGGATATGTAAACAGGACCCAGCATTTTGCTGCATACAGGTAATGCACCTCTGACAAAGACAGACACTACCTCAGAGTAAAAGGTTGGAAAACAATTTTCCAAGCAAATGATTCCAAGAAACAAGCTGGAGTAGCCATTCTAATATCAAATAAAATCAACTTTCAACCAAGCACTATCAAAAAGATAAGGAAGGACACTCATGCTGGTCAATGGAAAAATTTACCACGATGAACTCTCAATTCTGAACATCTATACTCTAAAAATCATAGACAGTATAATAACAAATGTTTAAAATACACAAATATGGCACAGTTCAGGTAAGGGACACATTCAGAAGGATAGATAGGACTCAAAAGCTTGTTTTCTAAAGCATTCTTAAACAGCGATTACAATTGAAATGATTATAATTTTATAGAATTTTACCAAAGTCCCCTGGTACAATTTTATTTGTTGCTATACTTTGAATTCTTCTATTTTCTACATCTGTGGTTTAACTATTAAAAAACTTAAATATCCTGAAAAAAAAAATCCCACACAGAAATAGTCATTACAGAACTAGAAATATTTTAGGAGTAACATCAGCAAGTGTTATAGATATCTGATGAGTCTCAGTGTAATGGCCTTGGGAAATGCAAAGGAATGTTGCTCTTTGCTCAGAGTGAAGCTGACATATCTTCAAGGGAGAACATTGGAGGTATTTGAACTTTATGTTCACATTAGGGAGGTGAGTCCTGTATATTTTAGAAGACTAGTATTTATTTTCTCTGAATTTAGTCAGGAGCTGTCAACTTATTTCTAGTTGAGTGTGACAGTAGTAAGGTTTTCAAAGTCTACTAAAAACAAGTAACATTAAGCAGGGCAGTGATGGCGCACACCTTTAATCCCAGTACTTGGGAGGTAGAGGCAGGTGGATTTCTGAGTTCGAGGCTGGCCTGGTCTACAGAGTGAGTTCCAGGACAGCCAGGGCTACACAGAGAAACCCTGTCTCGAAAAACAAAACAAAACAACCCCCCCCCCAAAAAAAAACCAAAAAAAAGAAAATAAGTAACATTAAAAGTTTGATTTATGAGATTAGGTTATGTGTGCTCTTTTGACTGAAGTAAACTTTTCTTCATCATTTCAAAGAAGAAAAAAAATGAATGGCCTATAAAACTGTAAGAGTTGATCTGTCAGAAATAATTTCCAATTGCAAATATTTTTACAATGTGAACATATAAGATGATGATAATATTGGCTTCCAAAATTTTAGCCTAAAAATAGCATTTTAATTATTATAGAAATGTCTACAAGTAATTTCATGATTTATTAATTCTTTATCTAATTTTGTCATGTTTCTCATAATTCACCATTGTATTTAATACTGTGATAGATATCTCACAGTACATACATATTTTTGTCGACATAAATTCCTAGAAATAAGTTTACTAGATAAAATTTTATGCACAATTTATAATTTGTTACTTGTAGGTAAATTGTTCACTAGAAGCACTGTATGGATTTGTACTGTTATATGGAACATTTATCTAAAATTTTCTAACAATTAAATCTTATTATTAAAAAAAAAATACCCTGACCTTACCTTCTGGAAGTTAGTATTTTGCTAGCAGCCTTCAGGTGTAGAACTCTCAGCTCCTCCTGTGTCATGCCTGCCTGGATGCTGCCATGATGATACTGGTGATACATGATGATACATGATGACCTTGATGATCCTGGGCTGAACCTCTGAACCTGTAAGCCAGCCCAAATTAAATGTTGTCCTTTATAAGACTTGCCTTGGCCATGGTGTCTGTTCACAGCAGTAAAACCCTAAGACACCTGCCTTAATTTTAAAAATTGAAATAATAAGAAATTAAAAAGAACACAGTAAACTCACATTCTTTTCACACAGATTAAAAACCTCTTCTTACATCATACTCTTTGAAGTTTATCTTAAGATATGCATTTAAATAACATTTAATATTTCAAGTGTACAGTCCAAGGGTTTTTTTCTTTTCTGTGTTTGTTAGTGAAGAGAATCTAAAACTTTCAAAGATGTTTATGCTCAGATTCCTTTGGAGTTTGTATGGTCTGTTTGTAAGTCAGTTACCAGTGAATTTCTTGATGGTAATTTGAAATCAGATTTTAGGAATTTCTAGAAATGCTTTTTATTCAAGTCTTCATGGAAACAGAGTCCCTTTTCTTTTCCTCTCATGTATTTGGGAGATATATCCATGACACCAATAGGCTTAGGGTTAATATCTCTTGCTGGGTGTTCATTTGGCCCTGTGGCCTCTGGGCTTTGGAATAATATCGGAATGCTTGACAGAAGAATCATCCAGACGCATGATGGGCCCAGTGGCTTCGTCCCTGGCCTGGAGTTGATTGCTTCACCAATAACTTGAGTGCCTGTTGGTTTAGTGTCTGTCTTTCTGCCCTCTTCCTGCATGGCAGCTGCAGGCCTGGCCACTTCTCGGTCCTCAATTATCCCTTTCCAGCTTCTCTTCTCTGCAGTGTGCTGAGCCCGGTGCAGAGCTCCTTCACTCTGGTGCAAACCCCAGCTGTGGCAGTGATGGAGGGACTCTGTGTCAGGACACCAACACCTGTGCTCCTACATCTCTCTTGAAAGCTACTCTTTCCTGAACAAGACATTTTAGATTTGGTGCAAAGACCGAAAGAGGCAGCGTCCATATTTGCATCTGATGGGATCAGAAAGGAGACTGCATAGCAGATGTAGGTGCTTGTGTGGCCTATATATGGAACCAAGGAACCCATGGAAGTAGGAGTTGACAATAACAGCAATGGAGAACCAGAGATGCCCAGGTAGAGTGAGAAGATTTTACACGTTAAGAAGCTTATATTTGTCAGGCAGTGATAATAGATGCTTTTAATACCAGCAGTTGGGAGGAAGAGACACGCAAACCTCTGAGTTCAAGGTCAGCCTGGTTTACAGAGCTAGTTCCAGGACGACAGCCAAGGCTACACAGAGAAATCCTGTCCTGAAAAACAAAACAAACTAACAACAACAACAAAAAAATCAGCTTGTACTCATTCTCCATCAATCTTCTGTCTATTTTGCACTAGTGACCTCAGAAGAACAGTCCCGCTCTCTGGCTTTTCCTTCCCTTCAATGACCTGAACATGGGGAGCCAGAAGCTGCCCTCCAGGGCTTGGCTAAGCCTGCTGGATAGATATACTGGGCATTTGTTCTCCTGCAAACCAGTCCACTGCCTCAGGATGAGCTTCACTGAACTTAGGAGCTGGTACTATCTTCCCTTATGACTTTTTTAGGTGCAGCCTGCTTCTGCATTTTTCAGACTCTTTGGGATCTTTTAGACATGGAGCTCAGAGATACCCTCCTGCAATATTCACTAGAAATGACTTCATGTATACAGAGAGCTCCTGAGGTTAGCAAGCAGCATAGCAAAGCCATGGAGTGAGTGCCTGGGGTGCCCCTCTGGGACAGCAATGGGAAGAGCAGAGGAGAATCTGTGTTCGGTAGAGTTGTGGCGTCAGGCTTGTGAGATGCATTGGGATTGGCTGTTGTTTATTCCTGGGATCAGTGACCACAGAAGAAGATGTAATTTAGCAGATGTCTGGATCTGGTTAAGGAATGTGCCCAGAGCAATGTGGTCAGCACCTGGGGTAGCTCCTATAGCAGCAGAAAATTCAACACAACCCACTGGCTGGTATTCTTGAGGAGAAGCTAATGACCCCAGTGTGTTGCAGGAAATGTTAAAAAAGATGGAATGTATAGCATGTTCCCGTGCTACGTCCTGGTTCTCTCCTTCCTGGCGGGCTGGCCAGCCATGCACTGGCGGGCAATGGGCAACCTGCTTTCATCTCATGGAGCTCTGAGTCAGAGCTCCATGATCTCTTCACCCAGCTCTCTAGGTTCCCACTGGCGGGTCACTACCACGCCAGCCCCATGCTGCAATACCCCCATGGCCTCTGTGGTGCACATCAGGCAAACCCACACTTGGCCACTGTACCTTTCTCTCTTGAACCCAGGTGAGCAGCTGCATGAAGGAAAACACAACACAAACTTAGTTCAGAAACAATGATAACTCAATCTCTGGGCGCATCAACTAAAACCTAATATTGTAAACCTTATCACAGTCTGATTCCTCTGGTGGCAAATCCTTGGGGATCTGCCATGATACCAGGAGTCTCTACTAGCTCCATCTTACCTACTACATGCTGTCCCCATTCCAAAAGGGCCTCCTCTCTCTTCTTCTCTCTTCCTTTCTCCATCCTGGAAGTCCTGCCTACGTATCCAGTGATTGGCCCTTTATTCATTATGGGATTGGTTCATAAGTCACAGGTGTAACTCACTCCTAGTCTGAAGCCCCTCACAGGAGGGCAGAATTAGCAGATTACAGATAGCCCAAGGCTGTCCACAACACCAGTGAAGTTTCCAAGGACAGTGATGTTACAAGTTGCCTATAGAAACTTTTCAGGGGACTATTGTAACTTACACTTACAGTGGGACTCCATTCCTGTCCTACTGTAGAAATATTTGTTCCCCATGGAAACCACGGTTGATGCATGCAAGGAATTTGAGGACATCTTTCTTGAGCAAACATTGTGTGAAACTGTCTCCTTTGGTTATGACAGAATCAAGAACAACATTGAATAGACCGTTCCTCAAGGAGCCCAAAGAGTGACAATCACTTTACTATTATCACTATTATTGTCATTGTTATTATCATCATCATCATCATCATTGTTATTATTGTGTTGTGTGTCATGTGGTTATGTGTGTGTGTGTGTGTGTGTGTTCAAGTGCTTTACAACTGAATTGTATTGACAGCCTTTCTATCACTGTGACAACAGTAACTTAGGGGAGGGAGGGTTTATCTCACCTTAGAGATAACAACCCATCACTGAGGGAAGTCAGGGCAGGAACTCAAGCAGGATCTTGAAGCAGAAACCATGGAGGAAAATTGCCTGCTGGCCTACTCAGCTTCATGCTTAGCTAGCTTTCTTTCCAGTGTTGCCCACAGAGGGCTGGCTGGCTCCTCTCATATCCAGTAACAATCAACACAATCCCTCAAAGACATGCCCATGGGCCAATCTGATCTGGGAAAGTTCTCTGAGATTCTCTTCTCAGGTGACCCTATGTAGTGTCAAGTTGACAGTCAAACCTAGCTATGACAAATATATTGAAACAATAGGTCCCCAAAGCTCTAGAAGAGACCATTCTACAGAGACTAGACCTCACTCATGCTGTAACTTTCAGTTAAATGACATAACAAGCTTCTACCATCTATTGGTTGGGTTACCCTCCAACCTGACCATTGGCTCCTATACTTAAATCATCTCTCTCTACCATTTCTTGTACTGTCCATGCATTTTGTCCTAGAAGATGGTTGCTATGGTTTAGATGTGGGTTAACTCTGCTACAACTAGTGGTGGGATTTAATTTTCAATATAATGGTGTTTAAAGTTGATAGGATCTTTCGAAGGTGTTTGACTGTTAAGAATGATTAAATTTTTGCCTTGAGAGTGAGCTAATAGTCTTGATCTTGTTAAAATCCTCATCCAGAAGCTAGGCTGACGCTGATGTCTCACTCTTGGACTTCATAGCTTTCAGAATCTGTTTTACTCTATTTCTCTCTCTCTCTCTCTCTCTCTCTCTCTCTCTCTCTCTCTCTCTCTCCCTCTCCCTCTCCCTCCCTCCCTCCCTCCCTCCCTCCCTCTCTTCTTTCCCCCTCTCCCTCCTTGATGGACTTAAAGCCTATTTCACACCTATAAGAAATTCATTGTCGGGGCTGGAGATGGCTCAGCAGTTAAAAGTGCTCCCTGTACTTCTAGAATACCTGAGTTTGGTTCCCAGCACACATATTGGGCTCACAGCCACCTGTAACTCCAGCTTCATGAGATCCAATACTGTCATCATCTGTCCAGAAGGAAAGTGGAACCTGGACAGGAATAGGTTCCACGGGACTCTGGTCTGGCTGGGACAGCTCTTAGAAGAGAATCAAGGAGGTTTGTGTGGCCTGTGTAAGGCAGGTAGCTGACATCCCGGGTTCTGTGTCAGCTACCATGTCAGCAATAGTGCCAGAGTTGACAGCTGTGGCGGTGCCAGCCAGGCAGGCCCAAGGTCCATTTATGAATGCTTCGGGAGAAATAACTCTTCCCCAAGTGTCACAGCTCAGTAAAGGTAGCCATTCTCAGATGATTCTTGGTGAAATAACTTGTGTACCTTTTTTCCACGTGGACAGGGACTATGTAACCGTTGAGGAGTGGGGTGGGATTTAGGGCTAGGTGTTTTCTATTGGCTCAGTCTGAGATGTTAGTGGTGCTCTATTTGCATGGAGAAGGACTCCAGGTCTTTTCCTTACGTGACTGATTGCCATGGCCCTCTCAGTGGGGTGTCATAGGTACATGTTCTAGTGTTCTAGAGCAGGTACAGGAGTGAATAGGGAGATGCCTGACTCCTGTTGATCTCAAGTCTTGGAGATTCTCAGTCTGAGCTCATTCAACTTCACCAGTTCTTCTGTCTGGTGGCATGGACCCCATTGCCTCACACAATACCATCTTCTGTCTTCTGGCATTCATGAGTACTGGCATCATGTTGCATGCGTGTACACACACACACACACACACACACACACAGAGGTGGGGTATGGATGCATGCACACGTGGTACTCATGGACATGTTAGAGGATAACCTTGCTATGTGTGGGTCCCAGGCTCCTCCTCCTTTTGTTTGATTAGGCCTCTCATTGGCCTGTAACTTTTCCACTTAAACAAAGCTAGCTGTCCTGTGAGCTTCCTGCAATCTGTCTCTGCCTCTTGTCTTGCCATCACTGGTGTTACAGGCACAAACTACGATGCTTAGCTTTTTAGGTGGGTTCAGGTCCTCATGCCTGTGGGGCACGAACCTTACCAATGAATACATGTCCTTGCACCTCAGGTCTATTCTTTATGAAACCTCCTGTTTTTGAGTTGACTTGTATTAATTATAACAGCAACCGCCGCAGCAGCAGCAGCACGTATGACAGTCCTCTTAGGCACAGGCAGATTCAAGCCATGACCCAACTGGGACTGCACACACTCAATGCTATGGATGTTGTCTGACAGACAATTATAAACCTTTTTAAACTCTAGGATTTTTGTATCTCTTAGGAATCTTTTTTGTAACTCAATTCCATGTTTCTCCAGTAAGAACTTTGTAGATGACAAGATTGTGTTTCAATGTCAGGAGCTTGGATACACCTGGCAGAAATGAAGGTCTGAGGCTGTAGGCAGTGAACAGACTTCTTCTTCTTCTTCTTAATCATTTTCTCCATTTGCATTTTAAATGATATCCTCCTTCCCGGTTACCCCTCCACAACCCCTCATCCCATTTTTCCTCTCCCCCCTCCCCTTCGCCTCTATGAGGGTACTCCTCCCCCCACTCACCCAGTTTCCCTTCACCACTCTAGCATTCCCCGACACTGGGGCATCAAACAGGACAAAGGGCCTCCCCTCACACTGCTGTCAGACAAGGCTATCCTCTGCTACATATGTAGCTGGAGCCATGGATCTCTCTATGTACACTCTTTGTTTGGTGTTTTAGTCCCTGGGAGCTCTGGGGTGGGAGTGGGGGGGGAGATCCAGTTAGTTGACATTGTTGTTCTATCTGTGGGGTTGCAATCTCCTTCAGCTCCTTTAGTCCTCCCCTAGCTCTTTCATTAGGACCCCCAGGCTCAGTACAATGGTTGGCTACAAGTATCTGCATCTGTATTGGTCAGGTGCTGCTAGAACCTCCCAGGGAACAGTTATGCCAGGCTCCTGTCAGCAAGCACTTCTTGGTGTCAGCAATAGTGTGGGGGCTTGGTATCTGCAGATGGAATGGATCCCTAGGTGGGGCAGTCTTTGGATGCCTTTTTCTTCTGTCTCTGTTCTAATTTTTGTCCCTGTCTTTCCTTTGGCTAGAAACAATTCTGGGTTAAAAATTTTGAGATAGGTGTGTGGCCCCATCCCTCAACTGAGGGCCATGTTTATCTATGGGAGGTGGTCTCTACAGGTTGTATCTCCTCTTTGTTGGGCATTTTGGCTAAAGTCATTGCTGTTGGGTCCTGGGAGCCTCTCACTTCCCTGGAGTCTGGGACTTTCTAGCAGCTCCCCCCAGCTCCCCATCCCCCGCTGCTATACATTTCTATTTAATTTCCTGACCCTCTATACTTCTATCTTGTCTTTCCAATACCTGATTCTGCCCCCTTTCCCCTCCCCCTCTTCTCTCCCTCCCAGGTCCCTTTCTCCTACCTGCTTTGATTATTTTGTTCCCTTTTTTATGTAGGATTGAAGCATCTACACTTTGTTCTTCCTTCTTCTTAAGCTCCATATGGTTAATGTTTTCTTGTGGATATTCTAAGCTTTTGGGCTAATATCCACTTATCAGTGAGTACCTACCATGGGTGTCCAGGTTACCTCATTCAGGATAATATTTTCTAGTTCTGTCCATTTGTCTCTGAATTTCATGAAGCCATTGTTTTTAATAGCTGAGTAGTATTCCATTATGTAAATGTGCTATATTTTCTGTATCCATTTCTCTGTTGAGGGACATCTGGGTTGTTTCCAGCTTCTGGCTATTATTAATAAGGCTGCTATGAACATAGCAGAGCATATGTTCTTGTGATATAGTGGAGCATCTTTTGGGTATATGCCCAGGAGTGGTATAGCTGGGTCTTCCGGCAGAACTATTTTCGATTTTCTCAGGAACCACCAGATTGATTTCCAAAGTGGTTTTACCAGCTTATAATCCCACCAGAAATGGAGGAGTGTTCCTCTTTCTCCACATTCTCAACAGCATCTACTGTCACCTGAGTTTTCGATCTTAGTCATTCTGATTGGTGTAAGGTGGAATCCCTGGGTCACTTTGATTTGCATTTCCCTGATGACTAAGGATGTTGAACATTTCTTTAAATGTTTTTCAGCTATTCAAGATTCCTCAGATGAGAATTCTCTGTTTAGCTCTGTACCTTATTTTTAAATATGGTTGTTTGTTCTCTAGAGTCTAACTTCCTGAGTTCTTTGTATATTTTGGATTTTAGCCCTCTATTGGATATAGGGCTGGTAAAGATCTTTTCCCAATCTGTGGGTTGCTGTTTTGCTCTATTGACAATGTCCTTTACCTTACAGAAGCTTTTCAATTTCATGAGGTCCCATTTGTCAATTGTTGTTGATCTTAGAGCATGAGCCACTTGTGTTCTGTTCAGGAAAATTTCCCCTGTGCCCATGTGTTTGAGGTTCTTTTCCACTTTTTCTTCTATTAGATTCAGCATATTTGGTTTTATGTGGAAGTCTTTGGTCCATTTGGACTTGAACTTTGTACAAGGAGGTTAGAATGGATCAATTTGCATTCTTCTACATGCCTACTTGAATGAGCACCATTTGTTGAAAATGCTGTCATGTTTTCCACTGGATGGTTTTGGCTTCAAAAGTCAAGTGACCATAGGTGTGTGGGTTCATTTCTGGGTATTCAATTCTATTCCATTGATCTACCTGCTTGTCTTTGTATCAATACCATGTGACTTTTATCACTATTGCTCTGTAGTACAACTTGAGGTCAGGTGATTCCTCCAGAAGTTCTTTTATTGTTGAGGATAGTTTTCGCTATCCTGGGTTTTTTGTTATTCCAGATAAATTTAAGAATTGCTCTTTCTACCTCTGTGAGGAATTGAGTTGGAATTTTGATGGAGATTGCATTGAATTCATAGATTGCTTTTGGTAAAATGGTCATATTTTCTATGTTAATTCTGCCGATCCATGAGCATGGGAGATCTTTCCATCTTCTGAGGTCTTCTTCCATCTCTTTCTTCAGAGACTTCAAGTTCTTATCATACAGATTTTTCACTTGCTTGGTTAGAGTCACACCAAGATATTTTATATGATTTGTGAGAATTGTGAAGGGTTCTATTTCCCTAATTTCTTTCTCAGCCCATTAATCCTTTGAGTAGAAAAAAAGCTACTGATTTGTTAGAGTTCGTTTTCTATCCAGGCATTTTGCTGAAGTTGTTTTTCAGCTGTAAGAGGTTTTTGGTGGAATTTTTGGGGTCGCTTATGTATGCTATCATATCATTCACAAATAGTGATGTCTTGACTTTCTCCTTTCTAATTTGTATCCCTTTGATCACCCCCCTTTTTTTCCTAATTGTTCTGGCTAGAACTTTGAGTACTATATTGAATAGATAGGGGGAGAGTGGACAGACTTGTCCCTGATTTTAGTGGGATTGCTTCAAGTTTCTCTCCATTTAGTTTGATGTTGGCTATTGGTTTGCTGTATATTGCTTTTAGTACATTAGGTATGGACCTTGAATTCCTGATGTCTCCAACACTTTTAACATGAAGGGATGTTGTATTTTATCAAAGGCTTTTCAGCATCTAATGAGAAGATCATGTGGTTTTTTTCCTTTGAGTTTGTTTATATAGTGGATTGTGTTGATGGATTTCTGTATATTGAACCATCCCTGCATCACTGCGATGAAGCCTACTTGATCATGGTGAACGATTGTTTTGATGTGTTCTTGGATTTGGTTTGTGAGATTTTATTGAGTATTTTGCATCAATATTCATAAGGCAAATTAGTCTGAAGTTCTCTTTCTTTTGTGAGTCTTTGTGTGGTTTAGGTATCAGCCTAACTGTGGCTTCATAGAAAGAACTGGGTAGTGTTTCTATTTTATGAAATAGTTTGAGAAGTATTGGTATTAGGTCTTTGAAGGTCTGATAGAACTCTGCACTAAAACCATCTGGCCCTGGGCTCTTTTTGGTTGGGAGACTTTTAATGACAGATTCTATTTCCCTAGGAGTTATGTGACTGTTTAGATGGTTTATCTGATCCTGATTTAACTTTAGTACCTGGTATCTGTTTAGAAAATCCTCCATTTCATCTAGAGTTTCCAGTTTTGTTGAGTATAGGTTTTTGTAGTAGGATATGATAATTTTTTGAATTTCCTCGGTTTCTGTACTTATGTCTCCCTTTTAATTTCTGATTTTGTTAATTTGGATTCTGTCTCTGTGTCCTCTGGTTAGTTTGGCTAAGGGTTTATCTATCTTGTTGATTTTCTCAAAGACCAGCTCCTAGTTTTGTTGATTCTTTGTATAGTTCTCTTTGTTTTGATTTCAACCCTGAGTTTGATTATTTCCTGCTGTCTATTCCTCTTGGGTGTATTTACTTCTTTTTTGTTCTAGAGCTTTCAGATATGCTGTTAAGCTGCTAGTGTATGATCTCTCCAATTTCTTTATGGAGACAGAGTTGTAAGTTTTCATCTTAGCACTGCTTTGTGTCCCATAATTTTGGGTGTGTTATACCTTCATTTTCGTTAAATTATAAAAAGTCTTTAATTTTTTCTTTATTTCTTCTCTGTCCAAGTTATTGTTGAGTAGAGGGTTGTTCAGCTTCTATGTGTATGTGTGCTTTCTGTTGTTTTTATTATTGAAGACCAACCTTAGTCAGTGGTGGTCCAATAGAATTCATGGGATTAATTCAATGTTCTTTTATCTGTTGAGGCTTGTTTTGCATCTTATTGTATGGTCAGTTTTGGAGAAGGTACCATGAGGTGCTGAGAAGGTATATTCTTTTGTTTTAGGGTGAAATGTTCTCTAGATATCTGTTAAATCCATTTGGTTTATAACCTATATTAGTTTCACTGTTTCTCTAAATATTAAGTTTCTGTTTCCATGATCTGACCATTGGTGAGAGTGGGGTGTTGAAGTCTCCCACTATTATGGTGTGAGGTTCAATGTGTGCTTTGAGTTTTAGTAACACTTCTTTTACAAATGTAGGTGTCCTTGCAGTTGGGGTATCGATGTTCTGAATTGAAAGTTCATTTTGGTAGATGTTTCCTTTGATGAGTATGTGGCATCCTTCCCCATCTTTTTTGATAGCTTTTGGTTGAAAGTTTATTTTATTGGATATTAGAATGGCAACTTCCGCTTGTTTCTTGGGACCATTTGCTTGGAAAAAAATTTTCTAGCATTTTACTGTGAGGTAGTGTCTGTATTTGTCACTGAGGTGTGTTTTCTGTATGCAGCAAAATGCTGGGTCCTGTTTACGTATCCAGTCTGTTAGTCTATGGCTTTTTATTGGGGGAATCCATTGATATTGAGAGATATTAAGAACCAGTGATTGTTGCTTCCTGTTATTGTTGTTGGAAGAGATGGAATCATGTTTGTGCGGTTCTATCTTTTGGGTTTTGGTTTTTGTGAGAATATTAATTTCTTGTTTTTTTTCCTTGTAGTTTCCTTTTTTTTTTTTTTTGAGACAGGGTTTCTCTGTGTAGCCCTGGCTGTCCTGGAACTCACTCTGTAGACCAGGCTGGCCTGGAACTCAGAAATCCACCTGCCTCTGCCTCCCAAGTGCTGGGATTAAAGGCGTGTCCCACCACTGCCCTTCTGTAGTTTCCCTTCTTGTGTTGCAATTCTCCTTCTATGATCCTCTGTAGGGATGGACTAGTGGAAAGATATTGTTTAAATTTGGTTTTGTCATGGAACATCTTGTTTTCTTCCTCTAAGGTAATTGAGAGTTTTGCTGGGTATAGCAGCCTGGTCTGGCATTTGTGTTCTCTTAGGGTCTGTATGACATCTGCCCAGGATCTTCTAGCTTTCATAGTCTCTGGTGAGAAGTCTGGTGTAATTCTAATAGGTCTGCCTTTATATGTTACTTGACCTTTTTCTCTTACAGCTTTTAATATTCTTTCTTTGTTCTGTGCATTTGGTGTTTTGATTATTATGTGATGGTGGGAATTTCTTTTCTGGTCCAATCTGCTTGGTGTTTTGTAGGCTTCTTGTATTTTTATGGACATCTCTTTCTTTAGGTTAGGGAAGTTTTCTTCTACAATTTTGTTGAAGATGTTTACTGGCTCTTTGAGTTGGGAATCTTCACTCTCTTCTGTATCTATTATTTTTAGGTTTGATCTTTTCATTAGGTCCTGGATTTCTTGAATATTTTGAGTTAGGAGCTTTTTGCATTTTATTTGATGGCTGTGTCTCTATCTTCTATGGTATCTTTTCCCCCTGACATTTTCTGTTCTATCTCTTGTATTCTTTTGGTAATGCTTGTATCTATGACTCTTGCTCTCTTTCCTAGGTTTTCCATCTCCAGGGTTGTCTCCTTTTGTGTTTTCTTTAATGTTTCTATTTCTATTTTTAGATCATAGATGGTTTTGTTCAATTCCTTTACCTGTTTGTGTTTTCCTGTATTTTTAAAGGAGATATATGTGTTTTCTCTTTAGGACTTCTGCTTGTTTACCTGTGTTCTCCTGTATTTCTTTAAGGGGGCTATTTATGTCCTCCTTAAGATTCTCTATTCTCTTCATAAGATGGGATTTCAGCTCAGAATCTTGCTTTTTAGGTGTGTTGGGGTATCCATGGCTCACTGTGGTGAAAGAACTGGGTTCTGATGTTGCCAAGCAGCATTGGTTTCTGTTGTCTACGTTCCTGTTCTTGTCTCTTGCCATCTGGTTATCTCTGGTGTTAACTGGCCTTGCTGTCTCTGACTAGAGCCTGACCCTCCTGTGAACCTGTGAGCCTGTGATCCTGGTTGTGTCAGAACTCCAGGGGGTCCAGCTGTCTATGTGATTCTGGATGTGTCAGAACTCCTGGGGTTAAGTTGCCCCTGGGTGTGGGCGGAGTAGATTGAGAGCCAGAGTCCAGGGTCCATTCCCAGATGCAGGTGCAAACTGGAAGGAAGTATGCTTCTATCTTGGCAGGGGTTCCTGTGTCCCCTGGGTCCTGGGGGTCCCAATTAGGCCAAGTACTGTGGTGGGGGTTGGGGTCTCACCTGAGGTCCTGGGTGTGTCAGAACTCCGGGGGTCAAGCTGCCTCTGGGTGTGGGCAGAGTGGGTGTGAATGGACTTCTTACTTTCATTTTTTCTATGACCAAAATATTCAGCAGAATGGTGTAAGGGAAGAAAGATTTATTTGGGCTCATGGTCTCAGAGAAATCTTAGCCCATCATGAGGGTGAAGGCATGAGGGCAGAAGTTTGTTACAGTGGCAGTTCACATGCTGGTGGATTAGGAAGCAGAGAGCAGGTAGAACTCAGGTCCAAGATAGTGACTTTCAAAGACCTTCCCCTAGTGACCTTTCCACCTGAAAGGTCTAGGGCTTTTTACAACAGTGCCACCAGCTGGAGAATAAGTATTCAGAACGTGAGTTTGTTGGGGCATCTCAGAGTCAAACTGAAATGACTCAAAGAAAATCATGCTGAGTTGTTCACAGTTAAAGCTGAAAGCCTGCCCAGGCCCTAGGCTGGGCTCAATGGTCAGAAAGAAATGATTGGCTGAGTAAAGAGATGAAGGTGCCAGAAGCTGATACATGGGTAAAAATGCAGAGGGACTCTATTGAATCTTAAGGTCCTTTCTCTTGGGTAAAAGAAGACATGACCCTTTGCTTCATTTTGTCTGTATAATCCAATGCCAAGATTGGGATGTTTGTGCTTTTCTTTTTCTTTTCTTTTCTTTTCTTTTTTGGTTTTTCGAGACAAGGTTTCTCTGTGTAACCTTGGCTGTCCTGGAACTCACTCTGTAGACCAGGCTGGACTCAAACTCAGAAATCCACCTGCCCCTGCCTCCCAAGTGCTGGGATTAAAGATGTGTGCCACCACTGCCCGGCAATGTTTGTGCTTCTCTAGTCTATGGTTGGCCTGGGTCACTTTGATCAGTGGATTTAGTCCCCTCTACAGCTTGACTTTCATTTCTACTTAGAATGCTGGTGTTGATTACCTCCCCCTCCCAGGTCTGTTTATTCACTCTGAGTCTCATAGATGGCTCTATGGAATAGATCCTACCCTTGACCTGCTGTGCCATGGCTGAGCTCTACAGGCCTTCTCTTTCTTCTTTTATTTGAATATGTCTCCGAAGTCATTTAAATGAGACACATAGTCTCTCCCAAGATGTGTACTCAATTTCGAATTTGCTCCTTAACAGATACCCTCTCTGGGTGAAAATGACAGCCCGAAATCTCAGCCTTCTATAGAACAAATTAGAATTTTCAATTGATCTCCCTACCAAGAGGATTCCCAAGTGCTGTTTGCCATTTTGGAAGAACTATTTATTTGTTAAACATTAACATCTGTAGTACTTCAACCACTAAAAGGAATTGTGTTCTAGAAGCATATTAGAAAAATCTGCAAATTGTAATGTTGAGGTTGATTTAAAAACAAACACCTATTTTCAAGGAAACATGAGGCTTCATGGAAGTGATTTTATTCTAAAGCCCACAAACCCACAGTTCATCGAGTGTTGCCCATGCTGACCTATAATGTGCATTCATTTGCTCAATTATTCATTCATCATTTACCCAGTATCTGTCAAGTGCCTCAGGCACTAGGGGTAACTTAAGGACACACTGTGTGGTAATAATGACGACAACCAATTGTCATGACAATAATACCAGCAATGATGGCAGCACGTGACACAGATGACAACTGTGTTTGTATTCTGTGCAGGACATTCTGCTACACCATTTAAATTTTATTTGTTTTGGCAGCTCTGAAGATCAAATCTAAGGCCTTGCATACAATAGGCAAACATCCTGCCACTAATCAACATCCTTAGCCCTGCACTAATAATTTTAGGTGCTTTATAGCAATACAGTCTTACAACAGAGACATCTCAGTGCTTTAATGGAGTTAAATAACGTACTGCACTGCTGTATGTTACCAGCAGTGGCAGCACTGCTGGTAGGTTGTGTTGGAACTGGAATTTCTGACTTCAGTGCACACACAGAGCAGGGCCAACTCACAGTTGACATAAGCCCGAGGCTTTTCCAATGCTTAGCCTGAGTATAGCGCTGAGACTTGGTCATCAAGTTCGGCACCTGTGAAGGAATAGGGGCATGTGATTTCCAGGTCTCAGTTTCTTCTCTGCTTCTGCCTGCTTTGTATTAGCGCTTCACTGGAGCACATGTCTTCGACATGAGAAGTGCTTTCAAGTATTTGTTGATGTCATAGCCTATTTGGGCTCCTACAGTAGAACACTATAAACTGGGTGGCTTCTAAACAACAGAAATTTATCTGTCACATCCAGGGAGACTGAGAAGTCCAAGAGAAAACGTCCATAGATTTGATGTCTGGTGAGGCCATCTTCTGTCATAACGCTGTGTCCTCAGGTAGTTTGAGAGTGAGAGATTTATTTGATTTCTTATCTATCTATCTATCTATCTATCTATCTATCATTTACCTACACACTTACATACCCACCTATTATTTATATATCTCTTACTATTTTGTGTGTGTGTGTGTGTGTGCGCATGTGCGTGTGTGAGAGAGAAAGTGTGTGCTTGCACATGACTCCCATTCTGGGGATTCACCCTTATGAAGCACTCCCCATATTTGAACATATAGGTTTCAAAGGAGCTGTAGATCTTTCATCCATTGTAGTTGATTTGACTGGGAAGTAACAGCAACTTGTGCAAATTTCCAGGTCTGGCTCACGTATCCTGTGAGCCTTCATCATTTTTTAATTATTATTCCAGGAAACAATACCTGCCCTTGTGTACCTATACTGGGGCCATTGGCGCCTGAAAAGGCACTGAGCTGATAGCCCAAGAGATCATTTTCAGTTTCTATTAAAATTCTCCCTTTACTTAGGTTCATTGGATCCAAATACAAAGAAAAAGAGGAGGAGGAAGAAGAAGGAGGAGGAGGAGGAAGAGGAGGAGCA
>JADRCH010000086.1:3569079-3608921 GCA_019843965.1 Rhynchomys soricoides
CAAGAAGAAGGAGGAGGAGGAGGAAGAGGAGGAACAAGAAGAAGGAGGAGGAGGAGGAAGAAGAAAAGGAAAAAGATGTGCATTGGGACCATCACTGGTCATGGGATGTTGAATCCATGGCTGGTTTTTTTCTCCCATATATTCAGGCAGATTCAGATACACCTTTTCCCCTCCTCCTCAAATTCAGGTGGCCATTTCCACCTACTCAATTTTCTCTTAAAAAATCTTTCATACTTAGAAAAAAAGATAATGAGTCATAAGCCGAGTCCTTATCCCCAAAGAGTCCTGAGATTAAGCCTAGCTAGATGGCACATTGCCTCATGAGAGGGATATGTGTGGAAGAGTCACTATTATTTCTATTAGCCAGGGAAGAAATACCAAATGACAGCTGAAAAGCTGTATTCAATTATTTAGGAAAGTGGAGAAAAAACTTAGGTCTGAATTTGGAAATGAAGCAAGGGATGATCACAAGGAACAGTTTTGGAAAGTTGTGTCCCTGAACCTATGTGAGGGGCTCTTCTTTCCTCTGTAGAGACCCACGGTCTGTTGGCACATGTTTCAAGTCTGTATCCACCATTTTCCTCGATGCCATTACTGAAGATCTGACAAGAAGCCACTTAATGGAAGTCTTTTTTCTGTGAATGATTTGAAGGGATTTGAGGGGAGAGTGTGGTTGTGGTACTGGTGGGCATGGGTGTGGGAGAAAGCACACTCTGCTTGCCTTCACCCTCTCCTCTTATTCTTGCCGAGGTCAATGCTTGTAGAGGGCACACGGCGCGTATGCTCAAAGATAGCACTAGGAAACCAGGAATGTTAAAGTTGCAGGCTTTATGCAGAGGGATTTTTTTTTTTAATTTTTTTTTTAATTTTCATATTTTATTTACATTTCAAATGTTTCCCCCTTTCCAGATCTCCCCTTTGGAACCTCCCCATTCCCTCCGCCCTCCCCCTGTCACTATGGGGATATTTTCCAACCCACCTCCTTACCCCCCCACCCACTCTCGTCTTCCCCCCTTGACATTCTCCTATACTGGGGGATATAACACCCTCAGGCCCAAGGGCCTCTCCTCCCCCTGACGGGTAACAAGACCCTCCTCTGCAGTCTTTGTGGCCAGCACTATGGATCCCTCCATGTGTATTCTTTAGTTGGTGGATCAGTCTCCAGAAGTATGGGGGCTCAGGCCAGTTGCCAGTGTTGCTACCTCCCTGGGGCTGCACACTCCCTCAGCTCCTTCAGTCCTTTCTCCAAGCCCTCCATCTGGGACCTCGCACTCAGAACTACTGTTCCTGCGAAGTGACTCTTGGGTATTTCAAACTTTTAGGCTAATAACTACTTAACAGTGAGTACATATACCATGTTCAATCTTTTGTGACTGCGTTACCTCGCTCAGGATGATATTTTCAAGATCCATCCATTTGTCTGCGAATTTCATGAAGTCATTGTTTTTAATAGCAGAGTAGTATTCCATTGTGTAAATGTACCACATTTTCTGTATCCATTCCTCTGTGGAGGGACATCTGGGTTGTTTCCAGCTTCTG
The DNA here is from genome assembly GCA_019843965.1 of Rhynchomys soricoides. NCBI lineage: Eukaryota > Metazoa > Chordata > Mammalia > Rodentia > Muridae > Rhynchomys > Rhynchomys soricoides. Next base: position 3,570,619 of record JADRCH010000086.1, read on the forward strand.
GCTATTATAAATATGGCTGCTATGAACATAGTGGAGCAGGTGTCTTTATTACATGTTGGAGCAGCTTCTGGGTGTATGCCCAGGAGTGGAATAGCTGAGTCCTCAGGTAGTATTATGTTCATTTTTCTGAGGGTCCGCCAAACTGATTTCCAGAGAGGTTGTACCAGCCTACAATCCCACCAGCAATGGAGGACTGTTCCTCGTTCTCCACATCCTCGCCAACATCTGCTGTTACCTGAGTGACAGCCATTCTGACTGGTGTGAGGTGGAATCTCAGGGTTGTTTTGATTTTATGAAGAGGGATTTATGAGTGTTTTCAACCCAGAAAGCTAGGATAGGGCATAGTAAGTAACGTGACATGTTTTGCAATCTGTAGAGTCTGGATTCACCTGAGTCCCCCAGACTGTTATTTTTATCTCAGACTCCTTCTCAGTCAAAGGTCCTATGTACTCCGTGAAAGAGTTTACTAATATGTTTATTTTAGATCCTTCCTCTTGAGACCCTTATCCTGAGCAATGTTTCTTAGTGAACAGAACCCACTGGTAATGGAGGTGGTCACAGGTACTTTACAAAAGACCTGTACGTTGCAAAAGAGCTTCAATGTAGACATGTAGTCATGCCTTAAGCTTTGCTGTGATAATTGTCAGAAGGAAACTTGTATCTCAAAGTTGTATTGTGCTTAAATATGTCAAAAATAAATGGCTTGGAGTCAGACTCTAGAAGTTTGAATCAGCCCAGGTGACTAAGTTGTGTTGAACTGATCCCTGTCTTGTCTCTCCAGGGTCATTCTTCTGCCAGCTGTGGCATTTGCAGGGACCCCACACAAACACTGAGCACCAGGTGCACCTCTTCTGGAGGCCAAGCTCCACTTTGCTTTTTCCTGGAAGAGTCTCCTCATCCTCTGCACTGACAGAGCCTTGTTTTCCATGTCTGCATCTTCTGTCAATGGAAAGGCCATACAGGCAGGATGAGCTAGCATATCCTTGCATGCCTACTACAAAGCCCTTTCCATGGTAAAAATTATACCCCTTGCCCCCAATTTTAGAGTGTGTTTGCTGTAAAATAATTTTTAAAAAGTAATTTTATAAAACTCAACCTCCTGTCAAGCTTTTATGCATCATCCAGCCCCCACCATTAATACTTGACTCTGTGAAGTGTGTGTGTGTGTGTGTGTGTGTGTGTGTGTGCGCCTTTGTGTGCCTGTGTGTTTATGTGTGGAGGCTAGAGATTGTTATTGGACTTCCTCCTCAATCACTCTCTATTTTAGTTTTTGACTTTCTCTCCAGAATCTGGAGCTTGCTGTTTCAGCTAGCCTGGCTATCACTGAGTTCCGGGGACCCACCTGTCTCTCTCCACCATGTAGGTGTTGCTTCTGCATGCTGCATGTCTAGCCTTTCATACAGGTGATGGGGATCTGAACTCAGGTCTTCATGTTTGTCAAGCAAGCACTTTACCCATTGAGCTATCTCCCCAGCCCCTATGCTCATCTTTTGATGTGCATTTGCTCTTACCAAGAATCATGGTACATAGGTTCTCATGCTAACTGAGGTTGCTGATGGTAAGTGAGTTACTTAAGCCATGCTTGGGGCTACAGAGATGGCTTAGTGGTTGAGAGCACTGAGTGACCTTTAGAGGACTGAGGTTCAATTCCCAGCACCCAAGTGGTAGCTCATAACTTTCTTAACTTTGATTCTAGGGGATCTGACACCCTTTTGGCCTCTGTGAGCACCACACATGTATGTGGGGTACAGACTTTTAGGAAAAACATTAAAAACATCACAGCTATTAAACAGCACAGGAGGAACTTGAATTAGTTTGTACCCTTTACAAATAGGCTCCAGCTCCTTCAGGGGTACCCAAGGTAACTAGTATTGTTGGATAACAATTCCTTCCATTAAACTAGTATCGTAGACAGCTGTGAATGAAGCTTAGGCTGGAGCCAGCTGGATAGAGTTCTCTGTGTTTCTATTATTGTACAAAAGCACAAGAGTTTAAAATAGAATTATAGTGACAACCCTAAAAGGCCCCTTGAAAGTATTCCAAGTTACATCAAAAGGAATGCTTGGTTTGAAGATTCACTTCATGGGTTATATGTCTGATGTGACGGTTAATTAAATTGTCCTCAGTTCCTGATCATGTAGGCCTTGTCCAAAGAAGGACTGGGGCAGAGCTGGGGACACAGCTAATTCAAAGAGCATGCAAATATAAGAGCATGCCAGGCAGTATCTGTCAACCAAATAAATAAGATATTCCACACCTTTCCAGCGTTCTGCTCTGAATGGAGGCGTTCCTAATGTCACCAGAACAAGAATTTCTGTTACATAGTTGAATCAGTGTGAGTGTCCATCAACTATTTTCTTTAATTTTTAAATTTTTCTTTGTGAACTTCATACATGTGTGCAACCCTCCTTCCCACTTCTCCTAGATCCGCTTCATGATATACTTTCCATTTCCTTGAAGATTTACTTTAAATCATGGGCATTTGCTGGTTTGTTGGGGATGGGGTTGTACAAGATGCAGGTGCCCTGCAAATGCCAGAGATGGCATCAGATGCCCTTGGGCTGGAATTACAGGCAAGTATAGGCTGCCCACCATGGGAACTTGGCATGCTACTTGATTCTTCTGCTGGAGTAGTAGATTCTTCTTCCTTCTAAGACATCGCTGTGGTCCCTCATTTACCTTCTTAACCAACAGAGACTATGCAACAGCATGAAGATCTACTTGCTTTATTGAATTTAAAGTAGATTCTCATAACCAAAGTGAGGGTCACGATTATAAACAACACAAAAAGGGTGTGGAGCCTTTCCACAGGAAGGTAGATATCCAGGCCATTCATTTACCATTTACACACAGCTTTTTGTGGACACTTATGACACTCTGGGGGTCAGGTTTCAGCATAGCTTCACTTTCATTACCATGACCAACTAGTGGCATTCTGTTTTGTGATATGCGAGCATCTTATGGTAGTTTGAGTAAAGGCTCTCAAAGGCATAAGTGCTATCTGGAGAGCCAGGACAGCTCATGACTTTCCTAAAGGCCCTGATAAAAGGACCTCGGGAATGTTAGTTCTGTGTCCTTGCATAGGTGCAGATTTGGTAAGGCTGGTCTGGGGCCTTGAGGAGTTAAAGCTTTGGTTCCTGGGAAGCTGGCCTTCCCCTGATGAGACTGGAGTCATCAGTCCCAAGCCCACTGTACACTTTTCATGCACTGCTATCTTGGTGTAGCATTGCTTCAGTAGACTGTTGGCTTCATCTCATTGTATGATAGATTCTGTGGACTCTGTCTCATTTCTCTCCTGGAAATATTAGATAAGGTGCTGTTCTTAGTGGAGTGTCTTGATGTAGGTCATCACTGTATGCAATACACGGTCCTTTCGATTGCTTTTATCTTATCTTATTTCTCATCTTCTTTATTTCTCATTCCTGGCCCTCCTGCTCAACACCTGGCTGTTTGTAACGCTTATTCCTACAGATGTGAGTCAATGCTGAAAGTGTGGTCCCCGGCTGCTCTATTGAGGGGTGGAAGAACCTTTAAGGTGTGCAACCTGACAGGAGGTCTTTTGTCACTGTTGGTGTCTGCTTGAAGGGGAAGGGGGGTCCTGGGCCCTTGCTCTCTTACTTTGCTTCATGGCTACAAGTATAGAGATTTTGTTCCTACCACCTATTCTGCTACCATACATCACCTAACCCTAGGACCAAAGCAACAGCTATCACCGACTAGAACTTCCAAAACTGTGAGTCAAAATAAACCTCTCTAGCATTTAATTATCTCAGGCATTTTGTTATAGTCACTCAAAACTGACGAAAACAGGGGTGTTCAGAAAATGTAGCCCTCGTGGCCAATGCCTGTCTACTTACATTTTCAGGGCCTAGAGAGGGAATGAGGGATCAGAAAATCAATTTTATGTGATGTATTCTATTTATTTGGCTCTGTATTAATGTTCTGAGCTCATCAAATCCCTGTATTATTCACTTCAGCTTGGCAAATAGGAGAACTGAATCTGCCTGTGTCATTTCTGAACTGCCTTGCTAAGCTGCTGTGGAGAGTGGATTGTGGAGGAGTCAATGCTATGCTATAATTGAAATTTTAAGTCCATTAAGTCTCCAAGCAAGAGATTCCCCTCTCCCTCCTGCACTCCCAATTTTGGCTTATTTTTCTCATCTTATTTAAAAATAGCATGGAGTCTGAGGCAAGATGGTGCAGTTCTCTGGAGACCAACTTGGTAACGACCCCCATCTTCAAATGGTCAGTGATAATAAACAAGGAGACGGGATCTCCAAGGGGGCAGAACATTAATAAGGGAAGATTTTAAAATTAATTTTTCAAGTTAATTAAAATGTCCAAAAGCACAATAAAACTGCAGAAAATCTGGCAAGGGAATGGCAGCAGGCCTGATTAATGCAAGTCAACTGCCTTTCGAGGGTGATAGTAATAATGATAAGATTATGGGTATGGAAGAACCTGCTAGAAAGACGCGTGACGTGTGGCGAATACAAACTGCATCCCAGCTACTGCTTTATGGTGCACAATGGATCTTATTAAGGAGGAATAGCAGCAAGAATTACCACCAAATTGCTCAATAAAAGTATTGTGTAATTACCGACGTGGCAGCAGCTGGAGCACCAATCCCTCCCACTGATGTTCTACATACGTTCTGCGCCTATTGCCAGTTTGCTAAGGGCTGTGGGTTCCAACAGACTGTTTAGATGTCACTGAACAGTAAGTTTAAAGGAACGTGATTGTGGCATAAGGAAGTTGCTGCTTTAGGTGCCGGGGCTTCTGTTCAATAGAGGGGTTTAGATATTAATGTAACTCACCCTGATAGGATTTATGATGTTTAGAGCCTTCAAGGGGTCAAAAGAGGAAGAGATTCAGGGCTGCAGAGAAATCTCAGCGGTTAAGAGCAATCGCTGCCCTTCTAGAGGAATTGAGTTTGGTTCTTAGCACCCAGATGCCTATTTAAAGCTACACTCCAGTTACATGTGTAGGTGCCCTCTTCTGGTCTCTGAAGGCACCTACACATGAGTGGCATTTGGTCTAAAATGGGGCAAAGTGAGATGGTTGGAGCATCCATTGAATTTTAAAATCAACTGATTTTGATGTTGTAAGACTGTGGCTGGTGGAAGCAGAAGCTTCCCACTTGTGTGGCCTTAAACGTTCGAACAAGCCATGTTGTATTTAATATCTTCCGGGCATACAGTAGACAAGGGAAGCAATGCTAGTCAGTGTTCATGGTGGGTAGGTCACCACAGGAAATGGAAGCACCTGCTGGGTGTGGAGGAGCTCATCTATAATCCCAGGTGTTATGAAGTTGAGGCAGGAGGATTGCAAAATTGACAGCAGATAGGATACTTTTGGAAACCTTCTTGAAAGTTAGAGATGAAACAGAGATAGAGACAGAGATAAAAAGACAGAGGGGAGATAGTGAGGGAGAGGAGAGAGTGTGAGAGAGGTGGGTTAGAGAGAGAGATAAAGAGGAGATAGACAAATAAACAGACAGACAGACAGAGAACAGCAAGTGAGCCATGGATCTCATGCACATATCTTGAACTCAGAGTCTCTTTGGACGGACATTTATTTATATTTTTATTTTTAAAGATTGTTATGTGTACAGTACATGTGTATGCAGGTACCAGAGGTCAGAAGGGGCATTGGATCCATGGGGCTTGAGATAAAGGTGGTTGTGAGCTGCTTCATGTGAGTGCTGGGAGCTGAACTCAGGTCGTCTGCAAGAACAGTGAGTGCTGTTAACCCACGAGCATCTCTAGAGCCCCTCTTTGGGGCACGCTCGGACTTACTTGTGCCTCAGGAAATTGTTCTGGATCTGTGATAGACTTGTAGAACAGACCGTAAAAATGGGCTGAGGTACTATGACATAACTCGACAGAACTGAGGGGTAGTTATTATCTGAACGTGAAGTAGTTGTTCTTCAGGAAGTAGTTGGGAGACAAGACCTTTGGTGTGGAATGAGCACTTATGGAAGGTTTAAACAGTGTCCACATGCCCACCAAGATGTATGGTGGCATCTCTGGCTCAGAGGTGAAGATGATGGATGCTCAAGCGTAGTTCTGAGTTCCTGGGAAGATTCTGGGCTCGTGAGCACGCAAAATAACTGATTTATTGCTGTGAGTTATTTTTGTGCACACGCATGTGCATGTGTGCTCGTGCGTGCGTGCATGCACGTGCAGGCAAGTGTGTGTGTCTGTGTGTGTGTGTGCACATGCATGTGGCGGTCAGAGTTAATGTCAATGCTTTCCACAGTGACTCTCTCAATCTTATTGTTTGACAGCAAGCCTGAGCCGGTAGCTTACTGATTGGCTAGTCTGGTTGGCCAGTGGGCATCTGGGGTCCTCCTATTTCTGCCATCTTGAGTGTCAGGGTTACAAATGTGAGCCACGGTACCTGGGCTTTTTATAAACTACTCTGCACCCGGTGTGGGTGTTGGGGACCCAAGGTTAGGATCCTACACTCACGTGGCAGGCACTTTACTGACAGAACTGCCGTCCCAAAGCCCTGCTCTCTTTATTTTTTGAGACAGAGACCCCCATTCAACTCCAGAGCTCCTGGCTAGTGTGAATAGCCATCTTGCAGGGGATCCCCTGTCTCCATGTTTTGAGGTTGGGATTATAGGTGGCCTGAGCAACACCTGACGTTTTGATGAGAACTGGGCGTCTGAATTCCATCTGTCTTGTTTGTAAGGGCTTTAAAGCCTGGGCCATTTCCCGAGTCCTGGTCCCTGACATTTTTTTTTTTTAATGATGTAACTATATTTAATTAAAAATGCTAATAATAAAAGAAAGTATTGGGAAACTGCAACAAATATAAAGTTTCACCATCTCCATACTCAAAGTGGTGTAGATTGTATCTAGTTAAGAGAATTCTAGAAGATTATTTTAGTGTGCATTTTGGATAAAGAAGGAAGATTTTATTGGTTTTATTTCTTTCAGGTAGTTTTTTCCCCCCTGTGGTTTTGTTTTTTTGTTTGTTTGTTGCATTTTTTATTTTATTTTTTCTACTTTACTTACATTTCAAATGTTTTCTCCTTTCCAGATCTCCCCTTTGGAAACTCCCTATTTGCTCCCCCCTCCCCCTGCCTCTATGGGGGTATTCCCCCACCTACCCCCCCACCCACTCTCTTCTTCCCTCCTTGGCATTCTCCGATACTGGGGGATCTAACACCCTCAGGCCCAAGGGCCTCTCCTCCCCCTGATGGCTAACAAGACCCTCCTCTGCCACATATGTGGCCAGCACCATGGGTCCCTCCAGGTGTATTCTTTGGTTGGTGGATCAGTCTCCAGGAGTATCAGGGGGTCAGGCCAGTTGCCACTGTTGCTGCCTTTCTGGGGATGCAAACTCCCTCAGCTCCTTCAGTCCCTTCTTCAAGTCCTCCATTTGGGACCTCACACTCAGCCCTACTGTTGCTGCGAAGTGACTCTTGGGTATTTTGAACTTTTGGGCTAATAACCACTTATCAGTGAGTACATACCATGTTCATTCTTTTGTGACTGCGTTACCTCGCTCAGGATGATATTTTCAAGACCCATCCATTTGTCTGCAAATTTCATGAAGTCATTGTTTTTAATTGCTGAGTAGTATTCCATTGTGTAAATGTACCACATTTTCTGTGTCCATTCCTCTGTGGAGGGACATCTGGGTTGATTCCAACTTCTGGCTATTATAAATATGGCTGCTATGAACATAGTGGAACATGTGTCTTTATTACATGTTGGAGCATCTTCTGGGTATATGCCCAGGAGTGGAATAGCTGGGTCCTCAGGTAGTATTGTGTTCATTTTTCTGAGGGTCCGCCAAACTGATTTCCAGAGAGGTTGTATCAACTTGCATTCCCACCAGCAATGGAGGAGTGTTCCTCTTTCTCCACATCCTCAACAACATCTGCTGTCACCTGAGTTTTTGATCTTAGCCATTCTGACTGGTGTGAGGTGAAATCTCAGGGTTATTTTGATTTGCATTTCCCTGATGACTTAGGATGTTGAGCATTTCTTTAGGTGCTTCTCGGCCGTTCGAGTTTCCTCAGTTGAGAATTCTCTGTTTAGCTCTCTTCCCCATTTTTTGATAGGGTTATTTGGATCTCTGGAGTCTAGCTTCTTGAGTTCTTTGTATACATTGGATATTAGCCCTCTATGGGATGTAGGATTGGTAAAGATCTTTTCCCAATCTGTAGGTTGCCATTTTGCCCTATTGACAGTGTCCTTTGCCTTACAGAAGCTTTGTAATTTTACGAGGTCCCATCTGTCAATTCTTGATCTTAGAGCACAAGCCACTGGTGTTCTGCTCAAGAACATTTCCCCTGTGCCCATGTGTTCTAGACTTTTCCTCACTTTCTCTTCTATTAGATTCAGTGTATCTGGTTTTATGTGGAGGTCCTTGATCCACTTGGACTTAGTCTTTGTACAGGGAGATAGGAATGGATCAATTTGCAATCTTCTACATGTAGACCGCCAGTTGAACCAGCACCATTTGTTGAAGATGCTGTCTTTTTTCCACTGTATGGTTTTAGCTCCTTTGTCAAAGATCAAGTGACTGTAGGTGTGTCGGTTCATTTCTGGGTCCTCAATTCTATTCCATTGATCTACCTGCCTGTCACTGTACCAATACCATGCAGTTTTTTATCACTACTGCTCTGTAGTACAGCTTGAAGTCAGGGAGGCTGATTCCCCCAGAAGTCCTTTTATTGTTGAGAATAATTTTTGCTATCCTGGGTTTTTTGTTATTCCATATGAATTTGAGAATTGCTCTTTCTAAGTCTATGAAGAATTGAGTTGGGATTTTGATGGGGATTGCATTGAATCTGTTGATTGCTTTTGGCAGGATGGCCATTTTAACTATATTAATCCTGCCAATCCATGAGCATGGGAGATCTTTCCATCTTCTGAGGTCTTCTTTGATTTCTTTCTTCAGATACTTGAAGTTCTTGTCATACAGATCTTTCACTTGTTTGGTTAGAATCACACCAAGGTACTTTATATTGTTTGTGACAATTGTGAAGGGTGTCATTACCCTAATTTCTTTCTCAGACTGTTTATCCTTCGATTATAGGAAGGCTACTGATTTGCTTGAGTCAATTTTGTATCACTTTGGTGAAGTTGTTTATCAGCTGCAGCAGATCTCTGGTGGAGTTTTTCAGGTCACTTAAGTATACCATCATATCATCTGCAAATAGTGATATTTTGATTTCTTCCTTTCCAATTTGTATCCCTTTGACCTCCTTTTGTTGTCTGATTGCTTTATCTAGGACTTCAAGTACTCTATTGAATAGATAGGGAGAGAGAGAGGGCACCCTTGTCTAGTCCCTGATTTTAGTGGGATTGCTTCGAGTTTCTCTCCATTTAGTTTTATGTTGGCTACTGGTTTGCTGTATATTGCTTTTAGTATGTTTAGGTATGCTCCTTGAATTCCTGATCTTTCCAAGACTTTTATTATGAAGGGATGTTGAACTTTGTCAAATGCTTTTTCAGCATATAACAAAATGACCATTTGTTTTTTTCTTTAAGTTTGTTTATGTAGTGGATTACATTGATGGATTTCCGGGTATTGAACTATCCCGGCATCCCTGGGATGAAGCCTACTTGATATGTTGAATGATCGTTGTGATGTGTTCTTAGATTCGGTTTGCAAGAATTTTATTGAGTATTTTTGCATCGATATTCATAAGGGAAATTGGTCTGAAGTTTTCTTTTATTGTTGGGTCTTTGTGGGGCTTTGGTATCAGTGTAACAGTGGCCTCATAGAATGAATTGGGTAGTGTTCCTTCCGTTTCTTTTTTAAGGAATAACTTGAAGAGTATTGGTATTAGTTCTTCTTTGAAGGTCTGATAGAATTCTGCACTGAACCCATCTGGTCCTGGGCTTTTTTGATTGGGAGACTTTTAATGACTGCTTCTATGTCTTTAGGGGTTATGGGACAGTTTAGATGGTTTATCTGATCCTGATTTAACTTTGGTAATTGGTATCTGTCTAGAAACTTGTCCATTTCCTCCAGATTTTCCAATTTTGTTGTGTATAGGCTTTTGTAGTAAGATCTGATAATATTTTTAATTTCCTCAGAGTCTGTTGTTATATCTCCGTTTTCATCTCTAATTTTATTAATTTGCACACTGTCTCTGTGCCCTCTGGTTAGTCTCGATAAGGGTTTATCTATCATGTTGATTTTCTCAAAGAACCAGCTCCTGGTTTTGTTGATTCTTTGTATAGTTCTTTTAGTTTCCACTTGGTTGATTTCAGCCTTTGATTATTTCCTGCCTTCTACTCCTCTTGGGTGTATTAGCTTCTTTTTGTTCTAGAACTTTCAGGTATGCTGTTAGGCTGTTAGTATATGCTCTCTCCAGTTTCTTTTTGGAGGCATTCAGAGCTATGAATTTTCCTCTTAACACTGCTTTTATTGTGTCCCATAGGATTGGGTAAGTTGTACTTTCATTTTCATTAAATTCTAGGAAATCTTTAATTTCCTTCTTTATTTCTTCCTTGACCAAGTTATCATTAAGTAGAGCATTGTTCAGCTTCCATGTGTATGTGGGCTTTCTGTTGTTGTTGTTGCCATTGAAGACCAGCCTTAATCCATAGTGATCTGATAGAGGCATGGGATTATTTCAGTCTTCTTATATCTGTTGAGGTTTGTTTTGTGACCAATTATATGATCAATTTTGGAGTAGGTACCATGAGGTGCTGAGAAGAAGGTATATTCTTCTGATGTAGGATGAAATGTTCTATAAATATCTGCTAAATCCATTTGGTTCATAGCATTTGTTAGTTTCACTGTGTCTCTGTTTAGTTTATGTTCCCAAGATCTGTCCATTGTTGAGAGTGGGGTGTTGAAGTCTCCCACTATTATTGTGTGAGGTGCAATATGTGCTTTGAGCTTTAGTAGAGTATCTTTTATGAATGTGGGAGCTCTTGCATTCAGAGCATAGATGTTCAGAATTGAGAGTTCTTTTGGTAGATTTTTCCTTTGATGAGTATGAAGTGTCCTTCTTTATCTTTTTTGATGACTTTTGGTTGAAAGTCAATTTTATCCGATATTAGAATGGCTACTCCAGCCTGTTTCTTGGGGCCATTTGCCTGGAAAATTGTTTTTCCAACCCTTTACTCTGAGGTAGTGTTTGTCCTTAACATGGAGGTGCGTTTCCTGGATGCAGCAAAATGCTGTGTCCTGTATATGGATCCAGTCCGTCAGTCCATGTCTTTTTATTGCGGAGTTGAGACCATTGATGTTAAGAGATATTAAAGAATAGTGATTGTTATTTCCTGTTATTTTTGATGTTGTTTATGTGGCTATCTTATTTTGAGTTTGTTGAAAGATTACTTTCTTGCTTTTTCTTGAGTGTAGTTTCCCTCCTTGAGTTGGCGTTTTCCATGTATTATTCTTTGTAGGGCTGGGTTTGTGGAAACATACTGTGCAAATTTGGATTTGTCATAGAATATTTTGGTTTCACCATCTATGATTATTGAGAGTTTTGCTTGGTATAGCAGCCTGGGCTGGCATTTGTTTTCTCTTAGAGTCTGTATGAGATCTGCCCAGGATCTTCTAGCTTTCATAGTCTCTGGTGAGAAGTCTGGTGTAATTCTGATAGGTCTGCCTTTATATGTTACTTGCCCCTTTTCCCTTACTGCTTTTAATATTCTTTCCTCGTTTTGTGTATTTGGTGTTTTGACTATAATGTGACGGGAGGAATTTCTTTTCTGGTCCAGTCTATTTGGCGTTCTGTAGGCTTCTTGTATATTTATGTTCATCTCTTTCTTCAGGTTAGGGAAATTTTCTTGTATAATTTTGTTGAAGATATTTACTGGACCTTTAAGTTGGGAGTCTTCACTCTCTTCTATACCTATTATCCTCAGGTTCTGTCTTCTTATTGCATCCTGGATATCTTGGATGTTTTGGGTTAGGAGCTTTTTGCATTTTGTGTTTTCTTTGACTGTTGTGTCCATGTTTTCTACAGTATCTTCCGCACCTGAGGTTCTCTCTTCCATCTCTTGTATTCTGTTGGTGATGCTTGCATCTATGATTCCTGATTTCTTTCCTATGTTCTCTAACTCCAGGGTTGTCTCCCTTTGTGATTTCTTTATTGTTTCTATTTCTGTTTTTAATTCCTGAATGGTTTTGTTCATTTGTTTGATTGTGTTTTTCTGTAATTCTGCCTGTTTGATTGTGTTTTTCTGTAATTCTTTAAGGGATTTCTGTGTGTCCTCTTTAAGGGTTTCCAGTTGTTTACCTGTGTTCTCTTGTATTTCTTTAAGTGAGTTATATATTTACTTCTTAAAGTCTTCTATCATCCTCTTGATAAGTGATTTTAAGTCTGAGTCTTCCTTTTCTGGTGTGTTGGGGTATCCAGGGCTGGCTGTGGTGGGAGAGCTGGGTTCTGATGAAGCCAAGTAGTCTTGGTTTCTGTTCCTTGTGTTCTTGCCCTTGCCTTTTGCCATCTCGTTATCTCTGGTGTTAACTGGTCTTTCTCTCTCTGACTGTGGCTTGTCTTTCCTACAGGCCCAGGTGTCAGTGTTCCTTGGAGACCAGTTCTCTTTCCTGGCTGTTCCTCAGTCCCTGTGTCTGGAGTCTTGTTGCTGGCTTTTCCACACAAGTGGGTGGGTCACTTTCTCCCTGAACTGGTTGGTAATGGAGGCCTGGTGGCCCAGGCAGAGGTCTCCAGCCACAGGTGGAAACCTGCAGGCTCTTACCTCCAGGCTGTTTTGGTTCCTGTGTCTGGAGCCCTCCTTCTGCTGGCTTTTCCACACAAGTGGGTGGGTCACTTTCTCCCTGAACTGGTTAGCAGTGGAGGCCTGGTGGCCCAGGCAGAGGTCTCCAGCCACAGGTGGAAACCTGCAGGCTCTTACCTCCAGGCTGTTTCGGTCCCTGACATTTTAAATGAGTATTATAGAGACCTTCTAGGTGACTTCTTGACCTTGACACAGCCTTCTTTTGCCTCAGGACACATTGTTTCTATTTACAGACTTTCAAAGTAGCTATCAAATTTGAGTCTGGCTTTGCAGGTTCTTTCTTGGTTACTGATTTCCACAGGTGTGCTTGTCCCCTGTGTGGTCCGTGCTTAGCTTTTGCTGTTCAACAGTCAACAGCCTTGTTCCCCTTGCTCAAGACTTCCTGGAGCCACACCTGCAAACAGCCCTGCCACTCCTACAGTGCCATTTCTCTTCCTGTAGCCCACAAACAATTTGGACGTTTTTGCTGTTTCTTTTTGAGGTCTTCTTGTTATTAACATTGGGTAAGGTGTTTCTTACCTTGTAATCTTAAATGCAAGTGGGCTTAATGGAGGTTACCAGAAGCTTTGTTCTCAACAGACTGGGAGACCAGCCTTATTCCTTTTATGAAGTTTGCCAAAGAGTAGTGGGGCCCTTCACAAAGCCTCTCAGATGAACCGAGTGAGACCCTGGCTCTTCTGTTTTGTTTGATGAAGGAATTACTGCATAGCTCAGTTAAGAATCCTGCTTAACACAGAGCCAGAATTAAGGCTTGTAGAAGACTGAACTTTCCCGAGGGCAGTTAGATTTTTTTTAAAAAGTTCTATTTTTTCATTTAAGCTTGGGAAATCTTGGATTAAGCATTTACACGAGTCTCTTTCTGGAGAACTGCTTAGAGACAAAGAAAATGTAGGTTATAGATCTCCAAGAAGAGGCGTTTTATGATCCATCAGAATTAAGGATAACTCTCATCTCTGGGTCAGGTCTTCTTTTGATTTCTTTTTTCATTACAATAAAATGTAAATTTCAGGACATCAAGAGGTAGTGACAAACTAAAAGAGATTTTATTGTCTTTTTATATTCTGTATAACTCAGAATGAAATACCACCTGGGCACTATTCACCCTGGCTAGAAGGTAAATGAATTCTGTCAGTGCTCACGAGTGTCTGGGGCTCAGAGCTGGCTCAGTCCTGTTTGCCACTGGGAGAGGATGAGAAGGGAGGTCCTGTTGACTGCCTTCCATCAGTCATCACAGGAGAACAACCATCCCAACCGGGACACTGTGCCTTAGCCTTCTTGGACAGAAGTTGCAGGCCATTGGGTAACACCACGGCTCAACGCGCCTCTTCTTCCTGCCTCGAGCCTTTTAGAACTTGCAAAACCAAACATTCCTTCTGACCAGTGAGGGACCTCACAGCACTACTTTTTCATGTCTCCTTCTCTGGTTTCTTATGCATGGTTATGTCTGTTTCCCTGTTTGTTGGCTTCTAACATTCTTCTCCCTATCCAGTATTACCTCTGCTCTGTCCCCCAGAGGCTCACTCTCACACGTTTCCCTTACACACTTTGTCTATCAGCTTAGACTTCTCAGCTCTACCCTCTTTCTTGCTGTGTTTCCAAAAGCCTCTGGATTCTCCTAGACTCCCCCAGCCAGTGCAACCCCTCAGCTTGACTTCAACCCTCACTGGCCTCCATTCTTTTTTTCCTAGCCCACGATGGTCAGAGCTTCTCACCTCTGCCAATTTCTGGCTGTCTCACCTTATATTTCTACTTCTGTCCACCCTCCCAGCTGTGGAGGACTCTGAAAACTTCCAAGCTGGATCCATGGCCTTGTAGAGGGACGCTGACTTAATCTTCATGTTTTCAGTGACGGTTTACTGGGTCTTGCTGTGGCTCAGATTTTGGGCCCAGATGAGGTGGCCTGGGGCCTTCAATGCAATTAGCTTCAGTTTTGTTCCTGCCCAACCATATGTGGCCACAGAAATCTTTTGGGATGTGTGTACCCACAGACTTCTTTTGCAGATTCCCAGACTTATGTGCACTTTAGGGGTGATGTGTGTAGCACTTGAGTGGTTTGCTAAGGATGGAAATTTAGGAAGCTGATGAGGCTGTGGGAAATTTCTAGGAAAGATCCCAAGTGTACCTACAAGTTGCTCTTGACCTCCATTCTCTTCAGCAAGTGTTGTTAGGAGTTTCTGCCCATACTGAAACCTTTCCAGGGGAGCTCCTGAAGACAGAAGGCCTACAACTCAAAACAGCTTCAGGAAGTTCCTGAAACTAATCAAATTCACTAGCGCCCTCTCTCCAAAGAATATAAACATTGGAGATTCACTCCCAGATAAGCCAAGCTACAACAGCAGCAGCAGCAACAACAACAACAACAACAGCAACCCAGTACAGATCAGCTGCCTGGAAGAAGCAGAAAACTACCTGGAAGCATCTTAGGTAGCAATGGTCCTTCCTGGAGAGGACACCCTGTTGATCTCAACACAGTTGAGCTGTTTGAATGGTGTGCCGTGGGTTCCAGGGTCTTGGATCTGTGAGCTGCCACTCATATGTGGTGGGTTTGTGATGATGCTGCTGTCTTGGGTCATTTCTGCTCCTGTAAGAAGCCCCTCACTCATACTCTTGAACTCACTGGTTCACCAAGTGGGGCTTTAATGGTGTGTGCTTTGGTCTGTTATGTGCCACCTATCTGGAGTGAGTAGATATGTATGTGTTATGTCTCCCCAGACCGATCATACAACAGCAGCATAAAAGCTGTGCTTGATTACAGAGGGAGATGTGCTATGGTAGTTTTTGAACCATAATTCCCAGATGTCTTAGTTAGGGTTTTACTGCTGTGAACAGACACCATGACCAAGCCAACTCTTATAAGGACAATATTTAATTGGGGCTGGCTTTCAGGTTCAGAGATTCAGTCCATTACATCAAGGTGGGAGCATGGCAGCGTCCAGGCAGGCATGGTGCAGGAGGAGCTGAGAGTTCTACATCTTCATCTGAAGGCACCTAGCAGAATACTGGCTTCCAGGCAGCTAGGATGAGGGTCTAAAAGCCCACACCCACAGTGACACACCTCCTCCAACAAGGCCACACCTTTTAATAGTGCCACTCCCTGGGCCGAGCATATATAAACCATAACACCAGATAAACTTTTGCTTCCTCTGAATCTTTGTAGTTCCTGGAGTGAACAGGTCTTCTGTCCTCTCTGCTCACAGGGGATGGGTCTCACAGGAAGGTGTGGAAGGGCCAGCTCCCCACTTCACAAAGTACAGGTAACTTGTGTGTTGAGGAAGGTAGGCATGCTGGGGTGAAAAAAGACATAGTGACAAGGTCTTTAAATTCCTGAGCTCGTTTGTCCTTCAGAAAAAGAGCTCAGTATATTTCATTGGTGTTCTGGAGGTTGGCATGTAATGTTAGAGTCTTGGTGGCTTCTTCAGTGTTTCAGGGAAGCAAGACACCAAGCATATGGTAGACCAATGGCAGTTCTTAGCAAACAAGAAGAGCTCTAGGAAAGCCCCCTTCTTGTGTCCTGGTGGATATTCAGATGCTGCTGTCAGATCTCATATGCAACTGCTTGACCTTCACTCTGGCATAATTTAGCCTTTGATTGCCCTTGCTGCCCCACCTTTCTGTTCCATCACCCTCTTGTGGAGCTTCCCACTTTGTCTCCATTCTTTCTGCACACAGAGGCCCCCCCTTTGAGATGGATTAGAGTGTGAGATGGGGCTCTTCACGAAGCCTTCTGACTCCTTCAGCACCTGTGGGCACCTACCTCAATCTAGTAGGATAAATGTTTTCTCCATAGACGGTGCTCCCTTCCATCAGGCTGTACTGAGGCTTTATAGCTGATGCTCTTTGTGAAGACAGCAGACCCCACTGTCATAGAGAAGTCCTGGCTGATCCTTTCCTGTGGGAGGGAGTATCAGGACTCTACACATTGGGAGGATGTGGTTCCTCTTTACTGAGGCCTTAGAAGGGCTGAGTAACTCCAAAAAGCAAACTGCAACCTGATGTAAACCCAAGTTCATATCTCCAACATTGCCCTTCATCATCTCACCAAAGACCTGGCAGAAAGGGTGACCTGTCTCCCTCAAATACACCTGAGTTTTATTCGTTCTAGACAGGCATTCATGCAAGCCAGGTTGGCCTCAAACTCACCATGTAGAGAGTTTCCAGCTGAACTTCTAATCCTCCTGCATCTATCTCCCAAATACAGGATTAGAGGTACTTGGTACCATGAGTGGTTTATGTGGTCCCAGGGATCGAGCTCAGGACTGTGTGCATGCTAGGTAAGCATCCTGTCAATTGAACTAGATCCCAGTCCCTGAGTACCTTTAAGCCACATTCAGGCTTACTCATACAAACCTAGTCTAGGGAGACCATTTATTTTTCTTGGTTTGGGAATTTTCAGGTTTCACATCCCAGAAAACTTCTCAATACCAGGTACAGCCAGAAGGTTGGTCACCTCTCTCACACTCTCTTTCCTTAGGTGTTCCTCAGGATCTATCCATCCACTATTGAACATTTTGCATGTGTACTTCCTGGGCCTTGCTGTTGGACTATGGACCTCATGAAGGCAAGGCTTCTATTTTGCTCATCTTATCTCTCTTCATGCCTGTGATGAGTAGGTGCCCAGGACCTTGGCTGAACTTGAGTTGCTGCTTAAGGCTTAGGTATTGGATAAATGTTTATGTTCTTAATTTAAAATTTTATTTAACTTTTAAATTTGAAGTAAATGTGATGGTTTGAATATGCTTGGCCCATGGGAAGTGACATTTTTAGGAGGTGTGGTCTTGTTGGAGTAGGTGTGTCACCATGTGGGTGGGCTTTGAGGTCTCCTAGTGCTCAAGCTCTTCCCAGTGCAGAAGAAAGGCTCCTCCTGTCTGCCTGTGGATAACAGTTTCTTGGCTGCTTTCTGATCAAGATGTAGAATTCGAGGCTCCTCTAGTCTCATATCTGCCTGCATGCTGCCATGCTTCCCACCGTGATGACAATGGTCTGAACCTGTGAAACTGTAAGCCAGACCAATTAAATGTTTGCCTTCGTAAGAGTTGCTTTGGTCATGATATCTCTACACAACAATAAAACTAAGGCAGTAAGTATATATTTATAAGGTAACAATATGATATCTTGACAGGTATGCATTGATTATAGCATGATTGTTTCACACTAAATAATATACCCATTACCTTGTAGAGTTCAGTAATGAGAACATTTAAAATCTACTCTTCCAGAAAATTCAAATTTATGTTCACCTCACCATGCAATAGCTCATCCCAGCCATGGTAGTGAGTACGCTCCTCCCTATTTTAGACTCAGCATATACTAATTAGATAATGTGGTATGCGTGATGCCCAGGTGTGCAGATTGCTCATTTCTGACAAGGTCCCTTTTTGTTTCTGTAAAAGACAAATAGAAAACAGTCTTTACAATGAGTATAACAGTAAAATGTTTGTGTTTAAAAACTGCTGACTTCTTTTGTTTGGTTTGGTTGTCCTGAGGATTGAACACAGGATCTCACCTATGCTAGGCAAACACTCTACCACTGAGCTATAGCCTCAGTTCTCCTTGTACTTTTAAGTTTTGAGACAGATTCTAAGTTGCCCAGGTTAACCTGAACTCACTTTGTAGATGAAGCTATAAAGTTTGAGTTTATTTTGTTTTTAACCACTTTGCTTAAGGTGTTTATCAGTTGTAAGAGTTCTCTGGTAGAATTTTTTTGTGTTGCTTATGTACACTATCATATCATCTGCAGAAAGCAATACTTTGACTTCTTCCTTTCCAATTTGTATCCCTTGATCTTTTGTTGTCTTAGGTCTCTAGCTAGAACTTCAAGTGCTATGTTGAATAGGTACATGGAGAGTGGTCAGCTTTATCTTGTCCCTAAATGTAGTAGAACTGCTTTAAGTTTCTCTTCATTTAATTTGATGGTGGCCATTGGCTTGCTGTATATAGCCTTTATTTTGTTAAGTATGACCCTTGTAGCCTTAGTCTCTCCAAGGTTTTTAACATGAAGGGATGTTGGAGTTTTTCTAAGTCTTTTTCAGGTTCTAATGAGACAATCATGTTTTTTTTTTTTCTTTCAGTTTGTTTATATGGTGAATTACGTTGATGTTGAACCATCCCTGCATTCCGGGGATGAAGCTTATTTGGTCATGGTGGATGATGACTTTGTTGTGTTCTTGGATTTTGTTTGTGAGTATTTTATTGAGTATTTTTGCATCAATGTTCATAAGGGAAATTGGTCTGAAATTCTCCTTCTTTGTTGAGTCACTGTGTGGTTTAGGTATCGGGTGACTGACCTCATAGGATGAGTTTGGCAGTGTTCTTTCTGTTCCTATTTTGGAGTAGTTTGAGGAGAGTTTGCTCTTTTTTTGAAAGTCTGGTAGAATTTTGGCCCTGGGCTTTTTGGAGGGTGAGGGAGATTTTAATGACTGTTTTTATTTCCTTAGGGGTTATAGGTCTATTTAAATGTTTACCTGATCTTGATTTAACTTTGGTAAGTGATATCTATCAAGAAAATCATCCATTTCATGTAGATGCCTCAATTTTGTGGAGCACAATTTTTTGAAGTAAGACCTAATGATTCTTTGGATTTCCTTGGTATCTGTTGTTATGACCCCCTTTTCATTTCTGATTTTGTAAATTTGGATGTGCTCTTTCTCCCTTTTAGTTAGTTTGGCTAAAGGTTTGTCTATCTTGTTGATTTTCTCAAAGACACACCTCTTGATTTCTTTTCTTTCTTTCTTTCTTTCTTCCTTCCTTCCTTCCTTCCTTCCTTCCTTTCTTTCTTTCTTTCTAGCCCAGGACAAACAGGAAGCCAATCTTTAATGACAAACAGAACCCTTAACCTGCACGGGATAAAGTCCCAGTTCTTAACTGTCTCAACTGCAGACGGAACTCTTTACCTGCAAGGTGTATTGTACCTGTTTCGGTCTTAAAAAGATCTGGAGTTAAGACTTTTTTTGCATGAGCCAGCTTGTCTGATCTGGCCCTGTCGCTATCTATCCATGAAATGTCTTGCTAGAAGAATGACGGAATACTGCAAAACCAGCAGTTTTCTATAGTAGAGCCTGTGGGTGCCAGGGACAGTCAGGAAGGCTTCCTGGAGGAAGTGGAGCATGAAGGGCCAGGTGTGTTGATGGCTAGCTCCCTCGAGGCTGTTGAAAGGTGTGGTATAAAGCCCTGATACCTGGGCCAGCTAGTAATGTAGCTGGTGTACCTAACAGCCCTGTGGACAGATGAGTCCAAAGCATCCCCAGAAGGCTGAGGCAGCCAAGGGTACCTGTCCTTGGGCCCATATTCTGTCCCATGCTGGTTCTGCCTGCCCTAATGCTGGCCTGCGTTCTTCTTCCTCTACCTTGACGCCCTCCTCTCCTGGGGTATGAAAGGAGAATGAGCTGTGTGGCCTTGGGTAAACTGCTCACCCTCTCTGGACCTTCTTATCAGTGCCAAGTCAGTCATGGATTTCTTAGAGGATCTGCTGAGGCCCAGGCTCCTGACAGGGACTATGAATAGGGGAGAGGCTCCCCACCAGGCTTAGTCCTGACCTTCAGGTCTTCCATTTGTGGAGTATCTGGACTCTGGGTTCTAAGCATCCTCCTCTGATGTTCTTGGTGTGTGTGAGCCTCCTGACCCAGCCATTGGGACACTCTCTGTGGCATAACACCTCTTGATTTCATTGAATCTTTGTAATGTTCTCTTTAATTTCAGTCCCGAGTTTGGTTATTTCCTGGGTGTGTTTGCTTCTTTTTTGTTCTAGAGTTGTCTGGTGTGCTGTTAAGTTGCTAGTATGAGACCTCTCCAATTTCCTTATGAAGGTACTTAGTACCCTGAGCTTTTCTTTAGCTTTCACTGTGTCCCATAAGTTTGGGTATGTTGTGCCTTCATTTTTGTTAAATTATAAAAAGTCTTTAATTTCTTTCTTTCCTTGACCCAGCAATTATTAAGTAGGGAATTGTTCAGTTTCCATGAGTTTGTAGGCTTTCTGTTGTTTCTGTTGTCCAGCTTTAATATATGATAAGATGCAGGAGTTTATTTCAATTTTCTTGTTTCTCTTGAATCTTGCTTTTTGACCAAGTATATAGTCAATTTTGGAGAATGTTACGTGAGGTGCTGAGAAGAATTCTGTTGTGTTTGGGTGAAATTTTCTGTAGATATCTGTTAGGTCTGATTGATTAATCATGTTTGTCAGTTTCATTATTCTTTATTTAGTTTCTTTCTTGATGACCTGTCCATTGGTGAGATTAGGGTGTTGAAGTCTCCCACTATTAATGTGTGGGATTCAATGTGTGATTTAACTTTTAGTCATTTTTCTTTTATAACATGGGTGCTTTTGCATTAGGGGAATAGATTTTTCAAAATTGAATCATCATTTTTTTTTGGATTTTCCCTTTCATGAGTATGAAGTGTCCTTCCCCACCTTTTTTGGTTAATTTTGGGTTGAAAGTCTATTTTATTAGATATCAGAATGATTACCTTGCTTCTTGCATCTGCTTGCTAGGTAAACCTTTTCCTGGCACTTTACACTGAGGTAATGTCTATCTTTGTTGCCGCAAAGCGTTTCTTGTGTGCAGCAGAATGATAGATCCTGTTTTTGCATCCACTCTGTTAGCCTGTGTCTTTTTATTTAATGGGGAATTGAGAGACATTAATGATCAATGACCATACCTGTTATTTTGGTGTTAGTAGTGTGTGTGTGTGTGTGTGTGTGTGTGTGTGTGTGTGCGTGCACATGCGTCCCATCTTTGTGGAATTATTTATTTCCTTTGGGTTTTTGGGTGTAGCTAGTTTCTTTGGGTTGGAGTTTTTCTCATAGTATCTTCTGTAGGGCTAGATTTGTGAATAGGTGTTCTTTAAATGTATTTTTGTCATGGGATATCTTGATTACTTCATCTGTGATATATATACTGGGTATATACTCTGGGATAGCATCTGGTCTCTTAGAGACTGTAAGACATCTGCCCAGGCCATTCTGGCTTTGAGAGTCTGTTGAGAAGTTGGGTACAATCATGTTATTCCTGCATTGATGTGTTGCTTAGGTTTTTCCCTTGCAGCTTTTGATATTCATTGTTCTGTACACTTCACGTTTTGATTATTATGTGGTGAGGATTTTCTTTTCTGGTCCTAATCTACTTGGTATTCTGTAAGTTTCTTGTCTAGGCATCTATTTCTTTAGGTTGGGGAAATTTTCTTCTGTGATTTTGTTGAAGATATTTTCTGGGCCTTGTAGCTGGGAACTTCTCCTTCTCTTCCTAATATAGGAACAGAAGAACCTAAGGGTTTGGTCTTTTCATAGTGCCCCAGATTTTCTGGATGCTTTGTGTCAGGAACTTTTAGCATTTTCTTTGATGGATGTATCTATATGTTCTATGATATCTTCTCTGCCTGATATCTATATCTTCTGTGATACCTTCTATGCCTCATATCTATATCTTCTATGTCTGATATCTATATCTTCTCTGCCTGATATCTATATCTTCTGTGATATCTTCTATGCCTGATACCTATATCTTCTCTGCCTGATATCTATATCTTCTATGCCTAATATCTATATCTTCTGTGCTATCTTCTGTGCCTGATATCTATATCTTCTATGCCTGATATCTATAGCTTCTGTGATATCTTCTATGCCTGCTATCTGTTTCTTCTATGCCTGATATCTATATCTTCTGTGATATCGTCTATGCCTGCTATCTGTTTCTTCTGTGATATCTTCCATCTCTGGCATCCTGTTGGTGATGCTTGCATCTGTAGCTCCTGTTTTCTTTTGTAGGTTTTTCATCTCCAGGGTTCCCCCAAGTGTGTGTTTTCTTTGTTGCTTCTATTCCCATGGTCGGGTCTTGGACAGTTTTACTCATTCCTCACTTGTTTGACTGTTTTTTTATGGTATTTTAAAGGATTTGTAATTCCCTCTTTAAAGAACCCCGCCATCTTTCTCAGGTCAGATTTAAGGTCATGTTCTTGATCTTCAGCTGTATTGGAATAGCGAGAGCCTGCTGTGGTAGGATAGCTGGGCTCTGGTGGTACCGTACTGCCCCTGCTCTTGTTGACTGTGTTCTTTCACTGGCCTTTAGCCATCTGATTTTCCCTGGCATTGGAAGGCTACCATAAATATAGGCTGAGTTGTGGGCCAGAAAATAGAGTTCAGGGGACAGTTTGCTGCTATTGGGTGTGCTTTAGGTAGACTGGTAGGCAGGGATTGAGGGTGGGTGTTGGGATCTAACCTGGATGTTTCTGGTTCTGGCAAGCCTCCAGGAAAGCAGACAGTTGCAGCAAGAAATAGAGTGCAGGGGACAGGAGGCAGTTCACTGCTGCTGGGTGTGTCTAAGGGGACCTGGAGGGCAAGGGGCTTGGGGTAGAGTCCTACCTGGTTATTGCAGATCTCAACAGGCCTGGTTGTCCCTGGTGCTGGCAGGCCTCTAAGAATACAGGCAGAGCCATGGGCTGAACAATGGAACTCAGGGCACAGGGCAAAGCTCACTTCATCTCTGCTGGGGTGCACCCATGGGGACATAGCAGGCAGGGTATGGATAGGGATGGGTTTAGCCTGGATATTCCTGCTGCCACAGGCACCTTCTTAAGCTGGAACTGGAGTTCAGGGGACAAGGCACATTTTGCTGCTTCTGAGTGTACCTAAGGGTACCTGGCAGGCAAAGGGCCTAGGGTGGAATCTTACCTGGTTGTCCCAGATGTTGGTGGGCCTGGTTGTCCTTGGTGCTGGCAGTCCTTTGGGATGTCCCTGCTGTCTGTGGGCAGTTTCAGAGATCACCTCTATTAGCACATTGGTGTCTGTCTTTTTAGATTCTTCTCTGTACGTCTATACATATTCTTTTGGGCATGCTGCTAGCAAGGCCAGGAATCTGTTTTGCTTTCTGACCATTTATGGTTTTCATTTCTAAAATGCTCCATATATTTATTTGTATGTGTCTCTGGGTGGGTTTCAATTCTTCCGATAAAGTTATATAACTTTACCATATTAAAGCTACTAAATATTCTTTTGCCAAACATGAGCAATATCTTTCTCCAAATTTAATTTCTTTTAGCCATGATTTTCTCCCCAGAACTTTAAATTTTAATGGAGTCTAATTACCAGTATTAACTTTTTAGTTTCTGCCTTTGTCTTCACATTAGAAAGGCCCTGGCCACCCCTAAACTATATTTTTTAAAAAAAACTATGGCTAAGTATGGATTTCCTTCTTTGTATTTTAATTTCAAATTCATCTGGAATTCATCTGGCATAGGAATTATGTAGTAAGGACACAGATTTACTCTTTCCCTTCTGGTAGACACGCTAATGATTTCAACATCTTTTTTTCCTATAATTAGAAATGTCAGCTTTAACACGCACACACATATGTATATATGTGTACACACACATATATATATATGCACACACATTGGGGTCTGTCTTTCTAGATTCATTTCTGTATGTGTATACATATTCTCTATATATGTGTATGTGTATGTATATGTATATAATGCATTTCTCTACTACTGTTACTTTTTTTTCTTTTTCTTTTCGAGACAGGGTTTCTCTGTGTAGCACTGCTGTCCTGGAACTCACTCTGTAGACCAGGCTGGCCTCGAACTCAGAAATCCACCTGCCTCTGCCTCCCGAGTGCTGGGATTAAAGGCGTGCGCCACCACTGCCCGGCGGGGAGGCCCTTAGGTGTGGGTGACCGCATTTCATGGGCTGAATAAAAAGATGGGAATGAGAAAGCTTTCCACAGCTGCAGAAGAAGCCTCAAGCTACCCCAGCTGCCACGCCTCCCACCCCAGCTGCCACGCCTCTCACCCCAGCTGCCCCGCCTCCCACCCCAGCTGCCCCGCCTCCCACCCCAGCTGCCACGCCTCCCACCGCAGCTGCCATGCCTCTCAGCCCTGCTGCCGTGACTTCTTCATCGTGATGAACTAAACCGTGAGCCAAGTTCTCCCTTACCTTGTATCTTGCCAGGTGTTTGGTCTCCATGAGGACAGTTACTGCTGTAGCCTGTTGGTGATACTGGCTGTGCTTGCTATTATCAGTTTGCCTTGGTGGCCAATCACAGCCCTGGCTTGTAGCTCCTCATCCCTGCCCCTACTGACCTTCGGTGTGGGAGGGGATGCTTCCCTTTCCTGTCTCTTGACTTTGAACTCTGCTTCTGTTGACTTGACCAGTGCAGTGTAGCTGCAAACAACAGTGGCCTGCTTTGGACAGAGGCTTATGAAGCACCATAAGTTAGGCTTGAGCTACTGTCCCTTGGTGTAGGAAGCCCAGTGACAGCTGCAGTTCTTGAAAGGGAATGTGGGATGAAGAGATGCAGGGAGCCACGCAGAGACTGGCAAAGCTGCAGTCCATGTGGACATCTATGAGCAAGTGATGAATGTTTGCTGTAGTAAGCATGAAGATGGGGAGTTGCTCGTTACTATGGTTACCACATTTCTTTCACCTATCCTATACAGTCTTAAAAATAATGATCTTCCTTCTTTTCCTCCATTAGTCATCATCAAAGGCCATCAGGAGGCTATAATGAAGTAAACAAGCCAAAGAAGACTGGGGACTGTGTATGAAGTGGCGATGAGGCTGTGTGGGGCTGGCTATGTCTGAGCCACTGAAGATTATAGTGGGAATGCTGGGAGTCATTTATCTTATTAGTTATTAGGGATTTATTTTAAATATATATTTAGTGGATTTACACGTATGAGCATGCGCACACACGCGCGCGCGCGCACACACACACACACACACACACACACACACACACACCCCTGTATAAAAGTTCCCATGGAGGCCAGAAGGAGACGTCAAAATCTCTGGAGTTGATCTTACAAGCAGTTGGGATGACATGCGTGCTGGGAACTTAGCTCAGGAACTTAGCTTAGGTCCTCTGCACGATCAGCAAGTGCTTTTCATCACTGAAGATCTTTCTACCTCCCTCTGGCCTTTTAGTGTGTGTGTGTGTGTGTGTGTGTGTGTGTAGGATTTGAGTGTGTGTGTGTATTTGTATGTGGCGTGTGGAGGTCAGAGGGAAGCCTTGGGTTGGCCTCTGTTTGTTTGGGGCAGGGTTATTTGTTTGTTGCTGTATACACTAGACTAGCTGGGCCATAGAATTTTGGGGTTCTTTGGCCTCCAGCTCCCTTTTTTTCTATAGGAATGTTGAGGCTATAGACACATGCTGTCATGCCAGCTTCATGTAGGCTCTGGGGATCTGAACTTAGGTTCTTTTATTTGTCTGGAAAAAGCTTTACCTACAGAGCAACCTCTCCAGTCCAGAGTAAACTGTTAGTCTGGTAGAAAAATAGGAGACGCTAGCACTGAAGTTGGTCCATAGAAATACAGGCTATCACTTAGAAAATATTTATCTGGAAAAGTTGTTCACTGGTTATCTGGTAGTTAAAAAGTTCTTTTATATCTATGTTGTGTGTGCATATACAAACAAGGGGAGGTCAGGGGACAACTTCCCGGAGTTATTTTTCTTCTAATGTGGCTCCTGGGGACCAAACCCAGGTTTGGCAGCAGGCAAGTTTACCTACTCAACCATCTTGCCAGCTCCCCTGTTTATCTGAATTCTAATTTAATTGGGCATTTTGTATTTTATCTGACACCCTTAGATACAGATACCCCTGTAATGGCAGATTGGGGTGTGAGGTTCTGACATGAACCCTCATGGTGTGCATGTGTATGATGTACATATAGGTGTATGTTGCGGCTCTGTTTATCTCCATGGTTTGGGGGTAATAAACCCCCATAGCTGTGAGTTCACTTAAAATCTGGCTGTCAAATTCTCCCAGGGTTCCTGATTCTTTTAGTAGGCTCTGAGATGGTGTGAACATCAAATGAAACACCAATTTTGACATATCCAGGATATAAGATAGGTATGCTTAAGTCTATATTAACATAATAACTTAAGATGTAGAAAGAGAATTCTTGTTTAAATAGAAGGGTGGTGATATAAACTTGCTATTTAGTCACTTTCATAGTAATAACCAATATAGACAAGAAATATCATGAATACCAAATCTATTTCATGATTTGGGGGCTGAGAAGAAAATTTGACAAAATCTTCCAAAAGATACATATTTATCACAAAAGAAAACAAAATTTCTTGCAATGAGAAAAGATCTTTCTGTAGTCCTCAGCGATGAACCACTAGTAACAACACAAAGTGTGTTGAAGGCCACCCAGGACAGGCCCATCAAAGGAAAAAGTTCTCTGTGACATTCTGGGTCTAATTATAGACAATGATGACAGGTCCTCATCAAGAGACATTTTACAGAATGACCAACTTGCAATTAAAAAAATCGAGGCCATGGAACCTAAGTAGACCTGGGAATTATTTCCAGGCACAAGGAACTAGAAACTGGGGAAAGCCGGTGTGGACCTGGACTCTATCTGTTGCTCCAGGTATTGTGGAGGTGTGGGGTGCTGGGAAGGGTTTGTAAGAATTTTCTGCGTTATTCTTTCAACTCTCTGTAAAACTAGAAACCCATTACAAGTTAACAGAGAATGTAGACTGAACTTTAAAAACGCATTTTATGTTTCTTGAATTTGTTCTTCCGTATGCTTCAGATTATTGCTTCTGTCCCCAGATAGTATATCTGTATATCTTATTTCAGATCTAGGCTGTGTTGGCCTTTGGTTAGAGAAGAAGGAGACTGGCGTATGTGTTTGCTCTACCTATTTGATGCTTCCGTTCTGAAGGCCCCAAGACCTTTGTTCTGCATTAGATAGGTGGTTTCAAGAACTGTGACTTAGATTTCCTGTGAACATTCATAGTCGCAGACGCTTAAGTAATGTGAGGTATTGAACTGGATTCAGTCTTATTCCAACTTCTCTCAATTGGCAGACAGTTCCTGCTTGTTTTCTGGAGGTGACCATGCTTCTCCTTCATTCTGTGATGTGCTCTCCTTCAGCTCCGCCCCCCACACTGTGTACTCGCTCAGCTAATGTGTACGTGGATACCTCTTTCCTTGTGTACTGTAGACACTGTAATGTCACCTTTTACTGTTTGTTTCATGCTTCTCTTGAGAAGTCTCACAATAATCTAACTTCTTTCTTATGCTGAAAAATTATTACTTCTGCCTGAATTTTTATTTGATAATTCTTGTATATTTCAAATGTAAAAACTTGGAGCGTCTTGACTGCAGTAGGATGCTGCTGCTGGTGGTGCTGCTGCTGCTGCTGGTGGTGGTGGTGCTGCTGCTGGAGGTGATGGTGGTGCTGCTGGAGGTGATGGTGGTGCTGCTGGTGGTGGTGCTGCTGCTGCTAGTGGAGGTGGTAGTGGAGAAGATGGTGGTGGTGGCAGTGGTTAGCGGTGATGGTGAAGATGGTGATGTCGGTGATGATGATAGTGGTGAGGTTTTTACTAGTATAAAGTGAGCCTGCTGAGCTCTCTCTGCAAATCTTCCTTTATTTCAAAAGTATTTTTTTCGGCCACGTATTTTTAATGACTTTGCCACTTCATCTCCTTCAGACCTAGGAGTTATTTATATATCAGTTTTCTACTATCCCGTCACCACCAGTCATACATCTGGTTGCTTTCATGTCTACAATCCCTTTCCTAGTCACTCTGGGTTGTTTCTGCAAACTTATACGCTATAGTTTCACCCTTCTATTTCCATTTAATGTACAAGGTGTTTTGCCTGCAGGTGTGCTTGCACCATGTGTGTGCAGTGCCCGCAGAGACCAGAAGAGGGCGTTGGATTCTATAGACATTGTGCTACAGTTGTGGGTCTCCATGTAGGTGACATAAATTGAATCTGGGTCCCCTGGAAGAACAGCCAGGGCTCTCAACTGCTGAGCCATCTTTCTATCCACTATTTATTTTAGAGGCGAGGTCTCTCGTAACCCTTGAACTCACTGTGAATCACTTGAGTAATTGTTGAACTCACAATTACTCAAGGGTAATTGTGGTCTTCTGATCCTTCTGCGCCTGATCCTACCACACCTTGTTTTAATGCAGTTCTGAGGTTGGAACGTTGGCCTTCATTCCTGGCACATAACGTAAGCTCTCTGCCAACTGAGCTACACCCCTGGTCTCTGCACATTTTAAGCAGAGGTTACATGAGCAGTGGAAGATCTGAAAAGTGTTCCCAACAGGGGACACTGAGGAAATCCAGAGATGATTGACAGCAGAGAATTCCTCATACTTGATGGTGAGGGTCAGCAGGAGTGTTATTGCAGCTAATGTCCCATGGCTCCAGCTAGGTACTTATAGGGTTTCTCCGGTGGTGACCGGAACTATGAAGAAGACACCATCTCTAGGAGCAAGCCTCATGAGGCATTTCTTCCTTACACATGAATCTCTCAGCAATGCCTCTCATCTGCAAAATCCTGCATCTATAAGCCAGGACAGTGCGACCCAGAGTTGTTGGCGAGTGTGGGGGAGCCAGGATGGAACAGAATGGCGTCTCTCGTCCCTTAGAGACCCTGAAGTAGACATATATTTTGCTAAGTTATTTTCCAAACTCTGTTTCCCCTGCCCTGTGTACACTTGTGTAATATGAATAAATCTGCCTGCTATGTTATTTTAAAGAGCATTTGGGAATGTTACTGGCTTTTATATATTTACTCAAATGCATTATCAGAGCCTCCAGTGCTTTAAACTTCAGGTGACTCTTTTGACAATGAATATGGATGAGTTTTCTCTCTCTGGGATCCTTGGAGTCAATCCTATCCTATGAATCTTCTTGCTCCTGAGGATTCTGGACATCCCAGTCTCAGAAGCTTCTGTGTGGGGTGTCTGGATCTGAGTGACCTGCTCAGTACCCTTCAGTTAGAGAGGAACATACTGTCCCCAGTGTCTGTGGGTGGAGCACACTGTCCCCAGTGTCTGTGGGTGGAGCACACTGTCCCCAGTGTCTGTGGGTGGAGCACACTGTCTCCAGTGTCTGTGGGTAGAAGAAACTGTCCCCAGTGTCTGTGTGTGGAGCATACTGTCCCCAGTGTCTGGGTGTCCTACTTGCTGTGCCATCTTTATGCTCGGAATAGAGCTGCCCTGCCTTGCTTTTGACCTGTACCTCTGTGGCTCTGCCCCAGTGAGGCAAAGCCCACCTCTTCCCAGCGGGCCCCGTGCAGTCATACATTATAGCTATTAGAATCTACCATTACAGGTTCCTCTGCTAATGTAGTCCCGGTTTGTGGACTTATACAATGTGCTATAGTGTTCACATGCACATGCGTGTGTTTGCATGTTTTTGTGGAGGTCAGAGGACATCAGATGAGATTTCCTCAGCTGCTATCTACCTTGTATTTTTGAGACTGGGCCTCTCACTGGCTTGGAACTCATTAAGTACGCTAGGTGGCCACAGAGAGTCCCAAGGATCTGTTCGTCTCTGCAATGCTGGATTATATGCACATGCAATGGTGGAGATGTTTTTGTGTGGCTCCTGAAGATTGAAATCGGGTCTCTTGTAAGCCTTTACCTACTGGCCGGTTGCCCTTGTCTGACTTAAGCAAGTTCTAGAACAGTTCTTCAAGTATAAGTCAGTTACATGGTCACCAATACCTTATGTTCTACTGGGAAGTCAACATCATCTGACTAGACTTGCTTTCTTAGCTGGCAAGCATAATATCTGCTATCTGATATGTTAGGGGAAGTGTTTCAGGACATCCCCCAGGACAGCAGGCTTTGTGGATGATCATCTATCAAAACCAGTGTAGTGTTTGCATGTCATCTCCAAATATCTCACATGTAGCCATGCCCTGCTTCAAGATGGAGATAGATTCTGAGAAGTAGGCCATTATGTATATGCACATAAATGTGTGATCACTTAACACAGATAAAGGCAAACACATCACGATTCGACATCTTCCGGGACTCCTGTTGTGTATGTTGTTTGTCATTTGCTGAAAGGTGTGGCACATGATTGTGCTTTCAATCATCTCTGGACACCCCTCATTCCTAGCACAGTGCGACGGTTACACTTATGCATCATTTAGGGGTGCATGACAAGAGAGAAACCTGTACATGAGAAGAATTAATCTAATTGTAAGAAATTTTAAATCTGGAGTTGGTTGACCCTAAGGACATGAGCACACAGATCCAGAAGGTTGACTATGTTTAATTAGTTGATTGATTTAATTGCTTAATTGATCCTGTTAATTTCCTGATTAATATGACCCCAGAACCCCTCTTATAGGTTTACTGCTGGCACCAAATGGGAAGGTCCCGTATACTTGCCATACTGAACTTTGTGACAAAATCCAAGCACTGTCAAATGTAAGCAGATAGTGGCTCATCATAAGGTAATGGATGACAGCATTGCCATTCCTCCCCTTAAAAGGATGTCTTACCGGGAAGCATTAAGAGCAACAGCAGCACTGATAAGCAATGAAGATTAAAAGGCAGATAGACTGGATGCAGACAGATCTGGAACCTTAGAAACCAACTCAGAAATGGAGCATTTCATTACTGGAGACGCAGGTCCAGCAGATGTGTGTAGCCATGGGAGGTTTCAGCTGGTTTTCCATAGCATCTGCGGGGGGAATTCTTACAGTGGAATGTTCTTGGGAATTTTTTCTGGGTTGGTGAAAGGGCTATGGCCTTATGCTGTTGCCATTCATTAGCTTTGGGCTGTGTCTGAGCCCAAGGGAGACCTTGCCTGACGCAGGTCCAAGTGGGCACTTGGTGTAGTGTTTTGTGCATCTTTTTTCCTGTCACAGATTGTCTACTCTATCTTCCAGTCTCTGCAGTGTCTTGATACAATAATGATTTTTAGAAGGCTTGTAGTATAAGATGCAATAATTTGGTTTTCCTTTTAGAAGGGATATCATGTACTTGTCTCATTGTTGGGATCAATTACCCAAGAAAGCAGCTTCGTCGGGTTTATTTTGACGCACAGTTTAAAGGCAGGGAAGGAATGATGGTACTGCGTGGGAGGGCTGGTCACCGAGCATGCCCCATCTGGAAGCCAAGAGAGGAGTGCTGGTGCTTGGCTTGCTTCTCCTTGCTGATTTACTCTGGGGCCCCCGCATTTTGGAGTGGGCATAGTAAATTATTCTTTCTAACAAAGACTGGCACAGTGGCTGTAATGGAACATTCTCCTTTGTCAGGGTTATGAAGAAGTACACCCACACCAGTCTGTGAGACTCGCCATCCTATTCGGAAGTATTGAGAGATGGCAGTTCAACTTATGGGAAGGAGAGGAATTACCAAGGAAACTGACGAATGCTAAACTACAGTCCTCCTCGGAGCCCCGGACAGCTGTTGTCATCATCAGGAGCCATACAGTCAGCCATCGCTGTTAGCAACGTGTGGGTAAGATGATACTTTGGTACAGGGACGTGATCACAGGAGGGATCCTTAGAAAACTTTACCTGGGTCATCATTAGTCTCAACACTCACCAGTAGAACGGGGGGAGACATGACAGTGCTTTGGGTATCTAGGTATCAAGGTCAATTCCAACCTGGGGTTAACAATTTGTGTATATAAATTTTGAATAAAAAGAAATAATTACTGGATGGGTTCATGGGCCCAGTAGAGTTTTTTGATCTTGATAAGCATCGTGAACCATCCCCAGGTTTCCCTATCTTAATGAAGAGACACCGTGGCACTCTGGGTCCTTAGGAATTAAAATCATTAATTATTAATGGGTCCAGTAATCCTTGTAAGTGTTCCTTATTTCCATTTTTCACTGGCACGTTGTCTGCTGTGGTCACTTTGGAGAAAGCCTAAGAAAATACTATTGGACACACTGGCTGTGCTATTGCAGTCTGTCACCATGGTGACCTGGCTTCTCCTTGAATTGTCGTGGGACTAAAAACTGGCTTACATCTGTCAGTCATGATGTTACATTAGGCTAGCTACCTGTCAGTCAGTCAGTCTATCTGTCAGTTATGATGTTATGTTAGGATAGCTATCTGTCTGTCTGTCTGTATATCAGTCATGATGTTATGTTAGGATAGTTGTCTGTCTGTCTGTCTGTCATGATATCATGTTATGCTAGGATGCTATTTGCAGAGTCTTTTTTTTTAAAAAAGATTTATTTATTTATTATATGTAAGTACACTGTAGCTGTCTTCAGACACTTTTTCACTTGTTCCAGCCCCACTCGCTTTAGCTGTCTTCAGACACCCCAGAAGAGGGCATTAGATTTCATTACGGATGCTTGTGAGCCATCATGTGGTTGCTGGGATTTGAACTCCCGACCTTCGAAAGAGCAGTTGGCATTCTTAACTGCTGAGCCATCTCTCCAGCCCTATTTGCAGAGTCTTAATCATCCATTTCCCTTCTTGTTAGCTGGGTAACAGTGCCAGCTCCATGATACTGGTCAGCCACTCTCACTGTGAGGTCATGTCTAAGGCACTCGAGGATTCTTGGCTGCCATCTGACCTGCCTTTAGAGGTGAATATTGTACCCACCTTGCCAGTGCTGTCCCCACCTTTGCTGTTTAAGATTTTATTGTTTCAGGAACACTTA
Organism: Rhynchomys soricoides; assembly: GCA_019843965.1. NCBI lineage: Eukaryota > Metazoa > Chordata > Mammalia > Rodentia > Muridae > Rhynchomys > Rhynchomys soricoides. The sequence continues at coordinate 3,603,732 of JADRCH010000086.1, forward strand.
GTTTTATAACAGGGTTCTCTGCCCCTAGCCTTGGCCCACAGAGGACAATAAACACTGAGTTTCTCAGTAGTGTCAGCATGTCTCCCTTCCTGTAAGAAAACATCTGTTCACCTCTTATAGTACACTCCTGATTGGTATTGGGTTTCCATACTTACTCAGCATGTCCCCTGTAGCCACATTCTCGGAGCTTTGACTTCCTTTGCCAGCTCACTCACTACATTGGTCGGTCTAATCACAGAGGCTACTACATTTTACGAGATTCTAAGAGCTGCCTCCTTCAGTATCTTACAGCTGTCTCTGGGATCTCTCACAGACCATGAATGTCCTGTTGTGCACTTCTATGTCCCGAGGCCACACCTTTCAGTTTCTGTTCTCATGAACACCTTTAGCTGCTCATCAGCTAGACCTTGACGCTCTCTTGCCACACATTCTGTGTACCCTTGGTATACTAGCAAGCCCCTGGTGCTACATCAAGATTTGCCATGTTTCATTTTTCCCTCCAAGGAGACACAGGGAAAACCCTGTCCTTTAGAGCATGGCATCAGAGACCAAATGGAGAACCAGAAGCTTTCATAGTATTTTGAACAGAGAAAATTCCTTTATTCCAAAGAAGAATGAAGTCGTAAAATGCATGTGAGTATAAACAAAAAGGGGTCTAATGAATGCAGAAATAAGAGAAGATACTATCTACTGGTAGTCCCAAATGAGACTGAATATAGAAAGGATTGAGACCTCAGGACCTGAGATGTCTAACCTCTTCTTCTGAGGCTGAGGTCCAGATTACCTTGGAGAAGATGCAGTTGCTATGGGAACACACGGAGAGTTGGTAATGGAGAAACTGACTAGAAGGCACAGATGGAGCTTCTCTTAAGGAGTTAGTTCACTGGGTGGTGCAGGGGATGCAGGGAGGCTAGACCTGGTCTAGGAAAGCTGGGAAAGTTTTCAGGACTAGACCTTCTGCATGCAGATATGATGCTATCTATGCCATAGATAGATAGATGATAGATAGATAGATGGATAGATAGACAGACAGATAGATAGATGGATGATAGATAGATGGATAGATAGATGGATGATAGATAGATTGAGAAGTAACTCAATGGAAACAGAGAAGGCTTGAGCTAGGGCTATATGTAGATATTCAGTGTTACTCCAGCCTATTTTGTTGATAAAGATAATACTCAATCTCAAAAAGGGGCTAGTGATAAAGTCTAGCTCCAAGATGGCAGATCAGGGTGATAAAACCATGGTATGGAACTCGGAGGACACACATTGATGACCGGAAGAAGCACAGTGGTAATTTGTAAACTATTGCGCCAAATACCTCCCCATTCTCGTTTATTTTCATTAATATGTAAAGTCCACTCCTTTCATGTTGGACCAGGGCTGGCTATATAACTTGCTTGGACCAGGAGGGTTAAAAGCACTTTTATATGATGTAAACCAAGGCCTTATACTCCATGCAGCATTCCTCTGTCTTCCTTTGGACCCAGTGCCCACGAAGGGCTTGCGACACTCTTTCTGGATCCTTGGGGATCCCTCGGTGCTCTGTTCCCTTTGCTGATTTTGCTCTGTATTCTTGAGCTGTAATAAATCACAGCCATGAGTCAGACCATATGCTGGGTCCTGAGAGCCTGCATAGTAAAATCATCAAACTTGAGGGTGGCCATGGGGATGTCTGACACATTCTTGCCGACACCTGCTTCATCTGAGGTCTCTGAATGATCTTTAAGCGAGTTAGGGGAAACTACAATTTTTAATAGAAGGGAGTGGCCCTCCTCTGTGGACCCAGAAGGCTCAGGAGAATCTGGGAGTGAAAAATGTCAAATCTCAAAGCCTTGTACTTTCTCTATCTGAACCTTGATCTCTGTATAAAAAACATCTAGGTTGAGGGTTTAATTTCCGTTGACACTCTAATACTTCCCCAGTCAATGGTGCCATCTTTCCCTCTGTCCATCCATCAGCTGTGGGAGATCAACATCTCCTTAATTATTAGAACTCCCTATGGTCCATACTTTTATTTGAATTATTGAAAGTCCATGTGGATGGTCATAATCTTGTTTCAGCAAATCACCGGTCTCAGCAGCCGCTACCCAGTTCTCTAGATTTGACACATCTCTCTCAGTCTTCAAGGGCTGGCAATTGTATGAGCTGGTACATTGCCTTCCACCAGTCAAAATACTAACAACTGCATCAGAGCATCCTGGGGTTTGTGTTTCTCTTCCCCACCTACCACCAGGATGAGGTTTTCCTTTTCTTCTAACTGATGAATGATTCAGCAAACCCACCACTTATTCCTGCCATAGTTTGACTATATATATGTATACGCATTTTTGAGATTATGATGTGATTACACATAAGATCTCACTTATTTCTGAACCTGAAGATTGTTATTAATGCTGCCACCTTCTCCTTTCTGGTGGGTATGTGCCCATTGGTACCCGTGCGTGTGCGTACCTGTGCATGTGTATAGTTTAGAAGACAACTTCACAGGTCTTTTTTCCTTCTTTTGAGACAAGGTCTCTTACTGGCTCTGAACTGGCTAACTAATTTTAGGCTGGGTGATCAGTGAGCCTCAAGTATGCAGTTGTCTCTATCTCTCCACAATGAGATTTCACACTTAACCAACACTCATAGCTTTTATTTATTTATTTATTTAGTGCTTCTGACTTTTTTTTTCATATTTTATTTACATTTCAAATGTTTCTCCCTTTCCAGATCTCCCCTTTGGAACCTCCCCATTCCCTCCACCCTCCCCCTGCCACTATGGGAGTATTCTCCCACCCACCCACCCACTCTCGTCTTCCCTCCTTGGCATTCTCCTATACTGGGGCATCTAACACCCTCAGGCCCAAGGGCCTCTCCTCCCCTTGATGGATAACAAGACCCTCCTCTGCCTCATTTGTGGCCAGCACCATGGGTCCCTAGCCCAAAAGTTTGAAATACCCAAGAGTCACTTCATAGCAACAGTAGGACTGAGTGTGAGGTCCCAGATGGAGGACTTGGAGAAAGGACTGAAGGAGCTGAGGGAGTTTGCATCCCCAGGGAGGCAGCAACAGAGGCAACTGGCCTGACACCCCCCGCCCCCAATACTCCTGGAGACTGATCCATGCATAGCTTTTTAAAAACCCTACATTGTGGATACTGTGGGTCAAACTCAGGTCCTTCTGCAAGCACTTCCCCTCCCTCACTGAGCTCTGTGCTCAGCTCTCTTCTTTCTCAGATAAAGAAACTTAGCCCAGAGGAGTGTCGAGTTAAAGCCGGGATTCTCTGGAGCTGCAGGGTCACAGTGTCAATGCAGATCTCCATGTTCCCTCTTTTCTCTCTCAATGTGCTGCATCTCTGAAGAGCTCATGAGGAAATTGCCTGGTTTGCATGTTCTCATTTGGATTCCGAGGATCACTTCAGTATTGATGTGGCTGGTGGCAAATCTTTATCACATACCTTTGACCTAAAAGAATCAAGGACATCGGAGAGTGGGGCTTTGTGAACCTTTCAGTGTGCAAGCAAGTCAGCTGGGGATCTTAAACAGTAAAATGTGGATTCAGAGTCTAAAAGCCTGTGTTTCTAATACATTCCTTGGGTCCAGGTAAGGATGCTAGTCCACCACACAGAGTCTATTTTTTTAATGGAAAACTTCTTGACATAGTAAAGAAAAAAAGATATAAGAATATAACTTTCCAACTTTGCAATTTGATAAAATATGAAATATTTCTCCATGTCAATCCAATCCATGAACAGCTAAAACCAAATAAGCAACAACCAAAATAGGGCTGTAAAAGTCAAAATAGAATCAGCCGTATTATAAAATAACCATTTCTGGGGCTTTCTTGTTCAAATGTGTGATTGGCAAAGCTGTTGAATGCTGACATAGACACCTGACCTGTCGAAGTAGGCTTTGACAAGTCAGAGACAGTCAAAATTTGATTGGCAGGACCAGAGTGAGCCACTGTGTGAGGTATGAGGGATTCTTTGGTTAACCCATCTCTACTCAGCTTCTTATGACTCCAGCTTGCCCTGGTTTTGCATCCCTGCATTCATCCATTGCCATTCATCATTCAAGTTTAGTTAGAACCCAGCTTCTCTGTTTAGATGTGGCTCAGCCCCCACGGGCCTAGGCTGAGGGCTTGCTTCCAGAGGTAGTGGGATGGGTAAGAGGGGGTCTGAGGCCATCGGCACAGCAGGGCAATGCTGGTTCCTGCAATGCCTTCTTTGTGGGATGACTTCTCAAAGCCAGAGCCTAGCCTCGCCCACTCTCCTTGGTTTCCTGCTGGCAATGTGGTCGCTGGATCTTGTATATGTCCCTGCTGTGACATGGTAAAGCAAGAGGGCTTTCACCAGATACAAGCTGACTCATCATGTTCTTGCATGCTCTTGATTCTCCCAAGATATGAGTTAAATGAACCGATTTATTAAGCAGTTGGCCTCAGGGGTTTTGTTAGCATGTTGGAAAAAAACAACCCTGGTTAATGTAGTTGCTAAGTCAGTTTTGATCAAATCCCCCACCCTATATACATATCTGATTACTTGGTGTCCAATCACCTTCAACCCGATTACATCCTTTCCCTCCCGATCTACTTCCACCCATGATGTCTGATTACTCTTGGCTCCTTTAAGCAAAAATCTTGTAGCTCAGCTTCCTTCCCTTTCTACCTGAGGGCAGCAGCCCACTTGGAGCAGAGTCTCTGTCATTTGACAAATGTCATGCATTATTTCTCCTTAATGACAGTCATAGATGTATTGGGTGATGCTTATGAGAGGCAGCACCAAATGATGAGATTTCCATAGGAACTTCAAGAAAGTTCTGGCTGTGCTAAAAATTCAGAATTATACTTGCTGAGCACTCATCTCTCATTCCCCTAATTTTCTGTATTGCCAAGTTCTGCCACAAGTTAGCATCAGCTCGAGTCTTTCCTGGCATATAGGGCAACAGCTAATATTTGATGTCAAACTTTTGTACAAAAGTGACAGACACAGACATGAGCACACACACACTATTTGGAGACACAAGCATGCACACTAGTAGTCAGAGTCAGAAACACTCACACTAGTTACAGTCAAAAGCATGCACACTAGTCATAGTCACAAACACACTAGTTAAAGTCACAAACACACTAGTTACAGTCACAAACACACTAGTTACAGTCACAAACACACTAGTTACAGTCACAAACACACTAGTTACAGTCA
>JADRCH010000086.1:3608931-3644433 GCA_019843965.1 Rhynchomys soricoides
AGTCACAAACACACTAGTTACAGTCACAAACACACTAGTTACAGTCAAAAACACAGTAGTTACAGTCACAAACACACTAGTTACAGTCACCAAACATGCACACTAGCCAGAGTCAGAAACACTCACACAAGTCACAGTCACAAGCATGCACAAAGTTCTGACAACTTTGAAGACAAGGATTGGCTTCTCAATCACGGGACATCTGGTGACCTTAGCTCCACATCCACAAAGTGTCCCTATGGCTCTTTCAGATATAGTGGAAAAGAAATTCCACAGGAGCCAGATTCCCTCTCCCATCCCTCACTCTGTACCTCGCTGAACTGAGAATCTGTAAGCATGTCCTTTTAATCACCTTTTGATTGTTTGTTTCTGTAATGACAAAAATTTTCCATTCAGAGTTTTGTGTCACCCCTCCCCCTTTTTAGTAAAGTTACTTATTTTATTTCTAAAAAATAGACTTTTTTCCTTCAAGTAGCAGTGATTCAGGGCTGACAATTCAATTCATTTATTTGTCTACCTATCCATCCATTTATTTATTTATTTGCTGTATAAGGTAATAGCTTATGATACTTACCCAGAGCCAGCTGTTTGCAGGATGTGTTGAGCAGGTGGTGTGGGAGGCCTCTGATGAATTGCAAAAGACATTCACCAGCTGCCGACACTGTGTAATGAGCAAACCTGCAAAAATCTTTATTTTCAGTTGGATTGTACCTTTAAGTAAGCAAGGGAGACAGCCAGTATAACTACAAACCATGACCAACAACCCACATAAACAGTGTGCAAACACAAGTGATTAATGTACCAGCATTTCAAAACATTCAAAGCTAATGAGTCAGATTTACTAGGGTGCACAGGAGAGGGGGAGGGGTTGGTGGAGGAGCAGAAGACAACTTAATGGGCCTTAATGGCCTTTAGCTGAAGCCTAAGAATTCTCCTGCCTTCCCTCCACGGTGCTGTCTGAGCTGCTGAGCAAACCTGCAGCAGGCCCACGAAGGCCATTTTTTTTCTTGGCCACTCAAACAGAGGCGGTCCGGTTTTAGGATAGCATGGGAGGTACAAGCTGGTGACCATTGCACCCTTCAGCGATCTCTGATGATGTGCAGGGATAATGGGTTACAACGACAGACATTAATAAGGTAAGATAAGAGGGGGGAGGTTTATTAATTTTTCAAGTAAGTTAGGATGCCCCGGGGCATGGTAAAAGTGTAAAGAATCTGGTGAGCGATGAGGGGCCTGGCTGATTAATGCAAGTCAGGAGTCCTCAGAGGGCCATAGCAATAATGATGAGATTATGGACGAACCCACTGAAGACAAATGAGCTGCTCATGGAATAAGAACGAAGTGTTCTCCTTCTTTTGGAGTGCATGGAGGATTTGCATTAAGAAGAATGGTACAGATGGCCTCTCGCAGGGCTAGAGCAGGAAGCCATTGCTTTATCAGCTGCAGTCTGTCCTCAGTTCAGGAATCTGAGGCCTAACTAGAAGGCTGAAGAAGGAAGCCATTCTGTCATTTGTTCTTTCTGCAGCAGCATGCAGAGCTGGGACCTGCTCCCTGAGCCACAATAGCTAGAGTCATCTCCATTTCCTGTCCTGGAAGACCCCTCTTGTCCTGCTGGATTCTCCCAGGATATGCAAGGAGTTGGACCTCCTTTTGGCTCCTAGTTTCCCAGGCCCGGCTCAGGTTTCCTCTTTGCTCCTGCTGACCATCCAGTCTAAGAAGGGAGAAAAGAGACTTAGACATGTTTTTCTCATGGGTTTGGGACTCTCTTGCGAGGTTTCCTCTCTTCTTTTGGGGTATTGGTTATCTTGCTTGTGCACTTTGAAACTTACCTCCTAGTCTGTGTCTTTTCTGTGCAGGTAGAAAGAGCCAGTTCTGCTTTCAACCCCAGCTTCTGTACCAAAGTGCAGAGGTTTAGTGATACTGCACCGGACTTCGGAGAAGTTAAGTGTTACTTCAGGAACTTGCTCAAATGATGGCTTCAGCTCTTCATGCACAGAAAGTTCCGGCGTTGGCTCAGGAAGCTACTGTTTCTAGTAAGTTCTTCACAAGTGTTTAGGATGTTATGCCCATTGCTTGGAAATGTAAGCTGATTGAGTATAACTCAGTAGACCCTTTATGTCCAAATGACTTTTTTTTTTTTTTGGCTTTTCGAGACAGGGTTTCTCCGTACAGCCCTGGCTGTCCTGGAACCAGGCTGGGCTCGAACTCAGAAATCCGCCTGTCTCTGCCTTCCAAGTGCTGGGATTAAAGGCATGTGCCACCACTGATGGCACCAAATGGCTTTTTTATACTGGCTCACAAAGACTGGAGGAATTAAAAATTAGATGTAAGTCTGTCCCTGTAGCACAGCAATGGACTCTTAGATCTTCTGTATGTTGGGTCACTGCAACGCAAACCTGTCGATTCCCCTAGAGGGGGAATTCCATAAAGCAGAGTTTTAGGGAATCGTGGATCAAATTTGAAAGCTGATCACAAGTAAGGACAATCTTAGAGAAGACAGAGGCAGACATTTGGTCCTCCCAGGGCTGAAATTGAAGTGGGGACATTGGGCACTATGGGATCTGTGATACTCAGAGTTCTTGACTGTGACTTTTGGTCACAAAGCTATTATTTTTAATCTATAAATCTCAACATATCAAACCAATTAAATAATAACTTAATGTCTGTCTTATTTATACTGTATAACAATCATTTTTACAGAGTTGGTAAATGACACAGTAGAAGTTATTTCAATGAACAAAAAAGCCCATTGAAATTATGGACCATAGACAATGGTTCCAATCTCAGATCAGCCTCTGCAGTCAGCAGGCTGGCTGATAAATGATAGATAAATGACAATGGTTTGTTGATAGCTGGCTTTACAATGGTAGGCCACCCTTAATCAAATTGATTTGGATTCCTCAGTGGGGAGTAACAGGAAAATTTGATGTTAAGGTTAAATCAATGATGATAATTTTGTAAGGGTTCAGATTATCCCACCCCCACTCCTTGTTTTGACACCACCTTGTCTATCTGAGACCTTCCAGACTTCTGATCTTTCTGCCTCTACCCCCAGAGTACTAAGATTATATGCTTTCGCCACCATGTCTGTCATGTGATAGATCATGGGTTTTTGTGCCTGGTAGGCAAGCACTCTTACCAATTGAGTTATATCCTCAGATCTTTCTATTAAAAGTCACTTGGAAAGCAAGAGCTACAGTCCCTCTAATGTGGAGCAACAGTATCTCTCTATGTTACTATAGTCTCAGGGCATTTTCCCTGCAGCTAGAGGATGTGCACTTAGGCAGGACCTTTTGCTGAGCCCTGAATGCAGCCCTTCACTCACAGCTTTCAACTGGTGCAGGGGAATGTGTCCTGCAGTTCTGTGATGTCCTCAGTCATTCAGGTGCAGTCCTGCAGTGTCCTCAGTCACTCAGGGGCAGTCCTGTGATGTCTTTACTCTGCAGCTCAGTTCCTGAAAGCTAGGTGAATCTTGATTTCCAACTTTATACACAGGGACTTACTTAGTTGGTTCAAGTGTATAGTGTCTTAAAACTTGGTAAAATTTAAAATTTATTTTCATGTTAGCTGTAGTATTTAATGCCTATGTGTTCTCTCTCTCTCTCTTTCTGTATATGTATATAAAATATGCGTGCATATTGACATGGAATATACTTTTAACTTAAACTAAAATGTGTGAGAAATCAGGGAATAAAATCTACAGTAGGTGCCACACTTTGGGAAATAGACTCTTGAGCAGGGGATTACAAATAAAATATGTGTGTAAATCTTGGAGGTTCTCTGAGAAATGTTGCTTTGGGAATGATGGGCCATGCTGAGGATGCTTCATGTAGGCCCTGTGATGGAGACCGGAGGCTGGCTGCAGGGAATGGACGTTAGCAAGTATCTCAAAACTCGTTTTTAAAAATAGCTCTGGGTCTTCCTTCTTCCTGGCTTGTTTGTTTGAGAAGCCAAGGTGAGAGAAAGAGAAAGAGGCTTGGAGAGTTGGTTCATCTGTTACAAACACTTGTGCTCTTTCAGAGGCCTGAAGTTCAGTCCCCGGAGCTCACACTGGGCGGACTAGAGATGCCTGTAACTCCAGGGGAATCTCTCTTCTGTACTTCTAAGACATTACATGCATGTATGTGTGTATATTCACACACACACACACACACACACACACACGCACACACAGTTTAAAAATGTTAAAAATGAAAAATAGCTGGCGGTAAGCAAAGGGGCAGAAACGTAGAGATAAAGAGGAAGAATGAATTCCAGCAAAAGCGTCTTCTAGTATACATAATCATGGAAGGGAAATGGAGTCCTAGAATTTTCTGGACATCTCTGCAAAGCTGTCTTTGTTTTCTCATAGTCTGTTGCAAAGAAGAGATGGACAGAAAAGATGAAGACACACTAGTGAACTGCAGAAGAGTTGGTTACAAGAAAAGGTGGAGGCTGGCAGAGACAAAATGCACAAAGCTGCTTCTTACTGCCTGACCAAAGGGTGTGTGTTCAGAGGCTTTGCTTTGGAGTCTACTGGGCTCTGGTTGGTTCTGTACAAAGCCTGTTTCTCTTTGCTTATCCCCATGGTATCTCAGCTCTTCTTTCTCTCCCTCTTAGCCCACCACACTGCAGGGCCATCCAAATAGGATGAACTTGCTCTTTCTTCAGGTTTACACTGTGCATACTGACTAACCTACTCTCTGACAGCCCTCAGCCTCTCCCCAGATCCTGGCACCTCTTATCTCTATGGTAACGGAAGGCATGGTGATGCTGGGGATTTGCCTCAGAGAGTTGGCCGGAACAAGCTGCTTTCCTGGGATAGCTTGTCTTTTTGCAGTTAACCGAGCTGCCTGGGGAGAGGTGCTTCCCCCAGCAGGATGACAGGCAGCCTCCAGATGCAGATGCGGGCACTTGGCAACTCTGAGCTGAGTGTCTCTGGGAAAATATGATGTAATTAACAGAGCCTCAGCAGCTGGAACGATTCAGCACCTCACATTGATTTTTCCATGTCTCCTATTTACTATCGCTTTTTTAAACCATCTGCAGTGACAGGAAATCAAAGCATTATAATGGTGCGCATGAGGGCCACGGTGCTAGGTCAGCATTTCCTTGAGAAATTCTGAAATTAATCAGTTTGTGATCACTCTGCCATCCCTTTCCACTCCTAAATTAAGTTGGTCTCCAAAATGCTAAGAAATAGTAATGTGGTTTTGGATATTAAAAAATCAATTGAACCATTGTAAAATTTGAGAGGACTGCTGAGAGTGGGGGAAGTCATCCCAAAGCCTAGTCAGAGTCTTTTCTCTGTTGGGCTCAACATGAGGCTAGGAAAGACACCTGGGACCAAAGGGTGCTCTGTTCACCCTTCCCAAGTTTCCAGGGCTCAGAAATGTTACTAGGCGGACCTAGAGCGAGGATTCTTGTTTTGAGTTAGTTTTCTTTTTTAAAAAACAGTAACAAACAAACAAAAATTCCATTATGTGTGCAATATGTTTGTATACGTGTGTGTGCACGTGTGTGCACGTGTGTGCGCATGCGCACGTGTGTGAGTGTGTTCACTTATGTGCTATAGCACAGGTGTGGAGATCAGAGGACAACTTGCAAGAGTCAGTTGTCTTCCGCTTGTGGGTTCCAGAGACCAAATCTAGTCCGTAGGGCTTGGAGGAAAGTCCCTTTCCCTGCCGAGTCACTTCACCAGCCCCTGTATCTTGTCTATCCCTAAATGAAGGGAGTAAGTTTCCCACTGCACTTCTTCATGAAGTATCCTGCAAAGCTGGCCGATTTCCCCATAGTCTATCACTATTAGTACCCGCCCTGACAGGTAAAGGAATATTGGGTTAATTTTATTTTAGATTCTTTAAAATTCTGGGCAAGGGTAGAGAGCTGGGTCAGCAGGCGTAGGGAATTGCTGCTAAGGACCAGGGAACCCAAGTTTGATTCTCAGGACACACAAGATGGAGAGAGAGCACAGACTCCTATAGGTTGCCCTCTGACCTCTACTACTGTGCAGTGGCACTTGTGTGCCCACACACATACACATAATTAATAAATTGCAAACAAATAAGGTAAGAATAATGCTAGACAAGAAGGCAGGGAGCTGTGGTGGAACAGATGTCCTGGTTGAAGGCTACTAGCTTTGGATCAGTTTGATACTGGATTAAATTTGATTTAGTTGTGGCAGGTGGCTGGTCTTGGTCATGCTGACCAACTCATTTTTATTTGTCTTCTTTATTGACTCAAATAATATAGCCATTTTATAAATAATTAGGAAAATTGAGAAAAGAAGAAAATTGCCCATAATCATACCATTCAAACACAATAGCTTCATTGTTCCTAGCCTGTTATTTGGGATCATTTTTATATTCTGTGTTTTGATAGGATTGATGCACAATGTGCAAACAAGTTTGCTGTTTGATTTTTCACTTTCGAGATGTCGGGAACCTCTCCCATGCTATTCCTAGCTTCAGTAAATATCTTGTTAATTGCCGCCTGAGCAGCTGGAACAGTTCAGTCCCTCATATGGATTTTCCATGAGTTCTGCAAAAGTAGAGACACTCCATTATTTTTAACTATTTCCGTATTTGGTACAATCAATCAAAACTATGTTTTCAATATAATTAATCCCATGATAAGCATTTTTATATGTAACACTTTCCCATATAGGAGATTATTTCTTTAGAATAAATCCCAGATATTTCTCAGTATCTGTGGAAATTGTATGGCTCTTCATATTTCTTGTTGCTCTTCACAACTCCGATGTAAGCACATCATTATCTGAGAAGCCTGAGGGACTGTGCTCTTAAAGGGTGCTGTGTAGGTCACATGTGCTGCACCATGAGAGCTTTATGCAGACAGTTCTGTGGTGCAAGGGAATTACCCGTAGTTCACCATTTTCAAACCTAAAAGTGTCCTTTGCCTACCGTGGTTGACACGCCGAAGTCACTTCATTATAAACCATTTTTTTCCAGTGTGCAGCAATGTATTCTTTGTCTGCTTATAATGTTCTATTTCATCAAACCTTAGAAAAATAATTTGCATCACAGCCCCTTGGTTGGGCTCTGAGTTTGAAGGGTTTGTGTATCTCTCTCTTCTGTGCTCCACACAATTTCGTGGGCATGCCTTGGCTGGGAAATAGAAACATTCCGAGTGGAAAGAAAGTACACTTTCTAGGAAGAGAGAACGAGCCTAGAGACATGGAGGGAGAATGGTACCAAGGAGTCCCAGCAGCAGATGCTCTGGGTCTTGAAACTCCCACCAGAACAGCTGCGGCAATGTAGAATCACATCTGGGCGTGTGACGTGGCTGCATCATTACCTACCAGCAGCAAAACAGCCAGATGCTTCCAATTCATTTTAAGGATCAAGCTTAAGGTCAGAACCTGTGAAAAGTCCCCACTTCCCAACCAAGAGCTTATCAATTGCCATGGCAGTTCCTGCAGACGCATCCTCATGGGCATCTTAAGGACAGAACCGGTTGCAGCAGGTAGAGAGCACAGCTGCTCTGCACCCAGACCCATGGCTCCAGGCTCCTGCTGTCTGACTAGAGAATGAAGTCATCAAAATCCTTCCACACAATGGCTGCAGCATGGCTTGTCACAGTGTGTGAAGCTTCCTGGGGCGGGTTGTGATTTATTTCTCTTCTAGATCTTAAGGCTCTCTCTGTCTCTCTCTGTATTTCTGTATATCTCTGTCTCTGTCTCTCTTTCTCTCTCCCTTTCTCTGAGGAAAAGAGGGAAAACACTTCGTTCTCTCACACCTTTTGCTTTGTTCTCTAATCTCCTACTCACAAATTTCTTCTAGGTCCCTTGAGCATCTAATCACTTTCTGGTAGCATAAAATCACGTGGGCAGAAAATTCTTTGGTCTTGGAAGTGACTACTGTGTGCTTTGAATGCCTGTCTTTTGTCTCCTGTCATTGTTCCAGTGTTATATGGATGCAAATGATACCTGGCATCTGGGAAGACAGTTTGTTAGTTAAAGTGCTTTCCTTGAGAGTAAAAAGACTCAATTTTATGCCCTAGAGCCCATGAAAAATTGTCAAGGTGTGGCAGTGTGTGCCTAGAAACTCCATGCTAGAGTGGGAGAGGCAGGATTTCAGGGGCTTGTTGGACAGCTTCTCTAGCCACCACACACATGGACACTCATGTACACACACACATTAAGAACAAAAAGTGGCTCTTAGGGCAGGCCTCCAAGCATCAACCTATGACTGATGATAGCCTTCAGCTGTCTCCATCACACCCCTGTTAATGTCAGGAGGGCAGGTCCTTGAGGGAGTACCATTGCACAGACATCTCAACCTCACAGGTTTCCATGTGAGCAACCTTACTGAGGTTAAAGGCTCCTCTCAGGAACAGCCTGTGTACTTGCTCCCTCTAATGGCATAAGGAGAAGCTGACTAGAAACATTTGGTGACAGAAGACTTGTCTTCCAGGGCTTCGGTGATCACAAGTATCCAGAGAAACAAAAGTTGCATAAGACTTCAAAATAGTACAAAACGGTGCATAGAACCTTTGAATTTTGAAGTCACTCATCTTTTTAAAGATTTATTTTTGTTAAATAGTGTGCATTTGAGTATCTGCACAGATCAATAAAAGAGCATCAGATTCTCTGGAACTAGTGTTACAGGCAGTTATAGGCTATCTGAGGTGGGTGCTGGGAATTGAACTCTGGTCCTCTGCAAGAGCAGTATAAGCTTTTAACCAACCCTTCTCACTTTCCGAAAAATGCTGTGCCCCACTTAATCACCACACTCCCAAAAGCTGTGTTCTTGAAAGACAGCAACTTCTGATTTAGACTTGGAGGCAAAACTCTTCACATAGAGCTTGTACATGGGAAGACAAGGCATGGTCCATCCAGTGGTTTAGATCCATCTCTTGCCTTGCTGTTCAGAGAACTGCCCAATGGGTGTTCTACCATAGAAACAAAATCCTGAGAGAGATCCCATGTGGTGGAACAGGTCCATCACCGAAGTTACCGAGGAACCTGGGGCAGAAGGATCACAAGCCAAAGCCATCTTGGGTGACTTTGTGAGACCCTGTCTTCAAATAAAAAGCAAATAAAGACTGGAGATGTAGCTTCCTGGTATAGCATGTGCCTAGCATACATGAGACCGTGGGTCCAGTTCCCAGTGTTAGGAGCATGTGGTGAGGAGAGTAATATCAAAGACACTTAGCTGGGCAGTGGTGGCGCACGCCTTTAATCCCAGCACTCGGGAGGCAGAGGCAGGTGGATTTCCGAGTTTGAGGCCAGCCTGGTCTACAGAGTGAGTTCCAAGACAGGCAGGGCTACTCAGAGAAACCCTATCTCGAAAAAAAGAAAAAAAAAAAAAGACACTTAAAGTACTTTTGTGTGTATGTGTGTTTCTTTTTCTTCAGTTTTTGAGAAAGTCCTAAGGGAGCAAGAGAATAGTCAAACTAATAAAGAGTTGGATCAATGTGGAGGAGAAAAGATTCTGAAACAATGTGAGCTGGACCATGCTCACAGCCTGTGGGTTGTGAGTTTCCCTTACATTCAATCTAGGTCTTTTGATCTATGTCCCCACCTCCACTCCAGTGAGTTCTTGGACATCTGCGTTCACCAGCAGGGCTAACCAAGATTTCAACCAAATCCTGGTTTTATGTTACTCAACGTAGCCACTCTCTGAACATGGCTGACTCCCTCTGTCATGCTTTCCCTCTCAACCCCAAGCCCTTGGGGTAATTTTCTTCCACTCTATCTATAATCTTTTGAACCTTTCTAAATACATCCAGAATTTTCACTCCTAAATCAGCCCATTGCCGAGGAAGGGTGGATGCTGACTTTTGAACTTTAAGGCATTGATTTCTGTAGTACCCCGCATCATATGTAAAATCATATGTTAAAGCCTCAGAGCTCTTCTCTGTTGCTTGAATATTGCTTGATTCCACCTCCATCCATGCTGGTGTCTCAATGCCCCTATAGCTGTTGGTACATAATTCTGAAAATACTCTGTCTCACTGCTGAATCATTGGTATCATAGAATAAGGGAAGATACTCACCACAAGTTATGTAATGTGTTAGTGCTTTAGAAGTGAGCTCGTCAAGTTATGTAATGTGTTAGTGCTTTAGAAGTGAGCTCGTCAAGTTATGTGATGTGTTAGTGCTTTAGAAGTGAGCTCGTCAAGACTAAGGCATCAATGGCATTCTTAAGAGTCTCACAATTTCTCAGTTGACAGTCTGTAGCCCTCAGAGATTGAGTGGAATGCAAGCAAGTAACCTAACAGGCCAAATATGATTTAGAAGCACATAGGTGCACTTAAGAAGTCATGTTTCAATCCTGGATCTCAACCCATAAGGCTGACTGCATACACCCATGTCTTTCCAGGGACCACCAATATGGATCTGATGGGACCCTCATCACCTGCAGTTGTTCAGTGGGAATTGGCTTGTGACAATCTCTGGTTCGTGTTGTCCCACAGAAGGGAAAAGATTTTCCTTAGTTTTAAGGTTATTTCTCAGTTATGAGTTTTTCTTACATTATCTGGCAAGAAATGTCTTTTACCTGTTTTCTCAAATGCCCATCTTCCATTTTGGCAAAAGAGCACGCATGCCTGTTGTCTGCAGCCTTCCCTCACTGTTCTGAGTGTCACCACAAAGTTCTAAGTTGTCCATTCTCCACCCCGTGTATCTGTTCTCCTGCCCAGCTTTTCTTCCCCTGTACATTTGTACATGTCCTATGTTTTCTCCTTCTGATGTGTGTGTGTGTGTGTGTGTGTGTGTGTATGTGTGATGTGTGTGTGTATACGTGTGTATGTGATATACGGGTACTGTGTGTGGTGTAAGTTGTGCACAAAGATGTGTTCTCTCGTGCAGGGGCATTTGGAAGCCAGGAGGAGATTTCAGATTGTCTGCCTCAATTGCTTCTAACCCCTTCCCTCTTTTATTAAGAAAAATTGCTCTTCTCTTCTTTTTGCTAGGCTGGTTGGCCAGCAGGGCTCATGGGAACTCCTGACTCCTCCCCACCTACCAACAGTAGGGTTATAGGTTCTTAACTTCATGTCTGGCTCTGGTGTACAAGCCGGGATCTGAACTTAGGTCCCCAAACTTGCACACTTTACCTACTGAGCCATCTTCCATCTTTGCAGCCCTTCTTTATCTGTGTTTTCATATTCATTTACTTAGTATTATGTTAAATAGGAAGATGTACATAGATTATACACAATGCTATACCCCGTTACATGAGAGACCCTGCAATCTTGGATTTGGAGATGGTTGGGGATAGTGTCATCAATTCCCCATAGATGTCAAGGACAAATTATACTTTATATAAATACAATAAAAAAAAGCTCCAGGGCAGAAGCTCAGACCCAGCAGCATCCTCTCCTTCCTCCCTCATCCCTGTCTCTCTGCACTGAGAATGCCCTCCTGTTCTTGAAGCTGCTTGCCTCAGGGCCTGCCCAGTTATGACACTTTGCTAAGATTCCCACCTTATCTAGTTTAGTTTATTCCACACCACAGCAGTGAAGATTTCTCTCCTCATCTTCTCAGTCTCCTCTCAGCATTACTGTGGCCTTCTCCTCTAGTCTGTGGTGAGTATTTACATCACTTGGCTCGGTGCCTATTGTTTTCCCTGGGCTAAACCACCTATACATTCGCCTTCCATTCTCTGGACTTTCCTCCACATTAAAATTTATATTCCCCTGCATTTCCATTTTCTTCTGTGAACCAATCACTAAAGTTCCATGCCCTTATGATGTCTGATAAACTCCTCTCGGGGATTCATTTCCACAGATGCATCAAATAAGCCTGACTGCTCGTGCCTGCCCCATCCCCGCTGCCAACCTGGACACCCCTTTTCTCAGAATTCCCCAAACCCCTTGTCTTAATGTCCCCAGAACCTGACTTTTGGGCTTCTTCATCTTGCTTTAGTCTGGAATTTATTTCCTCCTCTCTCATTTCCTGAATTTCAGTTTTGCGTCATCTCACTAACTTATGGGATGTTGGTTAAAGCACTAACTCTAGTGAGCTTTGCGAGTAAGGACTTGCAGCAGGGATCGTCCCATGCTCTGTTTATCTGAAGTTCTCTTTATCTTCTGTTATACTGGAGGGAAAGGCCCGCATAACGGAGACCCAGCAGCCTTGGGCTCGTCTCAGCATTGCTGGGGAGAGGTGAAGGAGCATCTCTAGTCTTTGTTTTCTGCAACGGGCTCTTCTTTGTGCAAACCAATGATCTTTCCTAGCTCGGATATTTGAGATTTTACAATATTACCTTGCTGTCGTAGCTTTTATAATGTAACATTCTGCCTCTCTGGAAACTTGTCTTTCACGTTTCAGAAATTAAGCGGTTGGTTGGATTAATTTTTACTTATTTTTCTCTCAGTTTTATCTTACCACATTTTTTTTTCTTTCTCTTTTGAGTCATGGATTCACTGTGTAGCTTTGGCCAGCCTGGAAATCATTGTATAGACCAGGTTGGCTTCAAAGTTACAGAGGTAGATCTATCTAGACCTCCTAAGTGCTGGGATTAAATGGTGTGGTGCCACCACACCCGCTGTTTTACTGGACTTTTAGAAGCTGAGCACATTGGGCGGAGCCTCTAAGGTTTCTTTTTGCCCCTGTGGTCTATTTCTTTGCCTTTTAAAGGAGAGTTGGTAACTCTTAGCTTCCGAGTGGTCCACTGAAGATTGTTGCTCTTGGCTATCCTATGTAACTCCTTAACTCTCTTTTGCCTTCTGACTGTACTCTTAAACTGTATCCAATTCTCATTTCATGAAGATAGTATATTCTCAAAACTTCCTGATGATAATTACTGGACAGTTTTCATTTTGTTCCCTCTCCTGCTTCTGTGTCGTCCTTAGCTGCACAATCAATGATAGATAGATAGATAAACGATAGATGACCATGTTTATTTTTGGCCCTTTGCTATGTCTGATACCTTCTCCAAATGTTGCGGTACCTGAATACTTGCCAGTTTAAGAAATGGTCTTATATTCAGTCCACAGGAGACTGATGCCCCCTAGCAGCTGGCCTCTCTGTAGACAGTATAAGAATGAGCTGACTGTGTGCATGGGGCAGCTGGTTCCACAGAGGGTATTGGGAAATGTAAACAGGCTTATCTGATGAAGATCTCAAACGGAGTCTCTGCAGATTTCCCCCTTAGAGCCAATCTGTTCCTTTGTAGAATCTCCCTTATTTCTGCCTGGGACATACATATCTAAACTCTTTGTTCAGGAGCATTTGGAACCAACTTTTATCTACTGGCTTTACTTTGAGCCCAGCATCCTTTTGCCAGCTAAGACCGGATCCTCTCTGGTTCAAGTTCTCTCAAGTTTGTCCTGGCAGACATTAGGCAACAGACCAGCTGAGGGAGGCTGGTGGGAAAGCGTTAGTTAGGGCCTGATGGGCTGGGGTGGGTAAGGGAAGAGACGGCAAAGCCATGTGTGAGTGCAGGTCCTGCCCTACAGCCTCCCGAGGGATGCTCAGTGTGAAGACCCATCATTTCCAGGCTCCGCAGGTGAACCAACTGTACTTGGATTCCAGATATCCCCACACTGCTCTGCTCGTCTTGTTTTTCCATCATGTTTTCTTCCCCCAAATGTTTTGACAGTTGCCCAGTTGCCTGCTGTTTTCTCTCTCATGTATGCATTTATAAGTATTTAATTTCTCTCTTGTCATTTCAGAAAGGTTTGAGATGGGAGATTAGACTAACAGGTTTACTCTAACAGATTTAGGCAAAATGTTGTTCTTTTCTATATGACTTCCAGAAATGGAGGTGGTTTGTATATGTGGGGGGGGGGATGAGAGCGAGCACCTAGACAAATAGGGTTCATATTCAATTTATAGTAACTAAGAACTTCAAAGATTTCCAAGTCACTATGTCAGGAGTGGCCATTTGAATTTCCGGCCTCTGTGAATCCTTCACTGTGCCAGGCTCCAGTGAGGCTGGGGCTAAGAGACCTCAGAGAATTGTCTCCCCTCGAGCAGCTGCTGCAACATCAGGAGTCTGGAAGGCCAGCTTCTGGGAGGGCTTTGTATAATTAATTGGGGTCTGGAGCTGGACTCGTCCTATCTCTCTGTGATATTCACACTCACCCAAACTGCTGGGGATATTCTTAAAGGAAGAACACAAATAAAGAGACAAAGACTCCTTGTCCTAGAAATCTTGTCACACAGGAATGGCCCCGAGAGACCCTCCTTCCCTTATCTACCAGAGTGACTTGAGGGGGTCTGTCAATAGACAATATTTTTGAAGTTTCACAGAAATTTTTGAAGAAAATAGAAGTGATACTTGTTAAAAACAAATAAAAACAGCCCAGGATCAGGCACACTCTCCAGAATAGCTGAGCTATAGACTACCTAGGATAGAGGGGAACAGCTCAAGAAAACATGGTAGGCAAACACAATGGAATATTATTTAGCATCAAAGAAAAATTAAATTATGTAGTTTTAAGCAAAATGAATGAAATTGGAAGACATGATGTTGAGTAGAATAAATCAGACATAGACAGACAAGTGCCACACGGCTTCTCTCACAGTCGTGGCCGAATGCTGTCAACCTGAAGGTAGAGTGGAGGATGTTTATGAGTGATTGTGAAGCTTGGGCAGCAGACAAAGGAAGGATGGTTTTGATAAGGGCTTGATACATGTAAGCATAGAAATGCCACGCCGAGCCTCAATAATATTAATATCTATGTAATAGATGCTTAAATAATTTATAGTGCCATGTAAAATATCTTTTAAAAAGATTTATTTATTTATTTTGTGTGTGAGTGCTCTATCTGCATGTACATCTGCATGGCAGAAGAGATAGGATCCTATTGGAGATCCAATTAGATCCTATTGGAGATGGTGTGAGCCACCTTGTGGTTGCTGGGAATTGAACTCAGGACCTCTGGAAGAGCAGACAGTGCTCTTAACCACTGAACCATCTCTCCAGCCCCCATATAAAATATCTTAAGATCAAAACAGTCACATCTCCCCCTTCAAATAAAACCCACACACTGCCACAGCAAGCCCTCTTTTCTCTATTTAAGTTGAGCGAAATCATCTTGCTTGTTGGCAGCTGGGTTTTAAAAATAATTCAGGATCTATCAGGAACTGATTTGTGACCACTCTTACACTCTTCTCTTTGAAACTGGTGTGCTAGTAACCATCATTGTTGCATTGTGGGAAATGTGACATCAGAGAATGAAGGTTAAGACTTCTGTATTGGTTCAGGCAAACTGTGGCAGGAATCCAGATGCTATTTTATACAAGGATATAAAGTACAAGGATATACAATCACTGGGCCCTCCAATTTCTAACTCCCAGAGCCTCAGCATGGGATCCCTGTTGAAGTTAAGACTTTAAAGGGGAAATTGGGATCAATGAGGTCACATGGGTGGGGACCTCCTGCAGTCCCTGCTCATAAGAGGAGGAAATTTAGACATGTTGTGAGACGCCAGGGCTGAGGCACAGAGAAGGCTTCTGAAGGCATGGCGGGAAGGGAGTCACCCACAAGCCAGAGGATGGATGCTGCCTTCTGTTCTCCACATGTGTACACTCGTGTGTGCATGTGTTCCTTGTATCCACGTGTGCACTCACACACACCTACTCTCTCATACAGAGTGAAACTGAAGGAGAATTACAAACTCAGACTGAGAGGAGAAAAAGAGATACACACTGGCACACACAGGCATACATTCTCATACACGTGTACACACATGTCACACACAAATACACACAAGCATATGGACACATGCCATGCACACACAAATGTGCACATGTTCATACATACATGCACACAGAAACAGAAAGACACACAGATACACACACACAGAGACACCCACCAACACACACACACACACAGACACACACACAGACACACACACACACACACACACACACGGGAGTGTGAGTGGGAAAGAAAGCAGTAGAGTGGAGCAGAGTTTGTTCTGTGAGACTGTCATTCCCAGGAGAGTTTGCGTACCATGGGATTGCCATTCATGTCACTTTGGTTTGCCTTCACCTCCTCTGGTTCTGTTTAAATCTAGAGACTGTGTAAGACTTCAAGGAAGCCCATGTGTGCCTGCAAATGTGATGTGCTTTCTAATGGGTATTCATGAATTCACTGAAATGGAACAAAAGGGATATGGAACAAGTTAATATTTTCATGTTTGATTTAACCAGCAGGTTATACCTGAGACATTCAGCTATGAGCTGGAGGCCTTATTCAGGCAAAAGAAGCAATGCAAGAACTGAAGTCTGAAGGTGGCTGGCCACGCTGAGGCAGGGGGTGCTCATTCTTGCAGTATGAGTCTTCCCTACAAGCTCGGAGCTTCTCTGGTGCTTGTTAAATAGCGTATTTATGCCATGTGTTTGTATACAGTGAGATTAGGGGACAAAACTGAATCACTGCTGATAGTTGCTTGAAGGGATGTTTGACTAGGAGATTTACACAGTGTTCTTAATAATCTTTTTTATTTATTTATAGAACGTTATCATTCCAAACATACAGAGCTGCCGTCCCCAAGGAGAGATGCTTTCTATTTGAGGATCACCAGCTCTGCATGTTGATTTTCAAAGAGATAAAAAGAGCATCTGGCCACCATAGCATAGGCTCACTTCCCCTCCTTCTTCATTATGCGAAGAGTGGGTGAGATTTTTGCTTCATTCCTATTTATACAAATAAAGACAGCAGTCTGGGAGATAAGTCACACTGGCATGAGGCGCCACCGATCTTGCTGGGTCGAAATGTACATGTCCCATTAACAACAATTATAGTGTATAATTAAGGTTTGGGTTCCCAAGGGGGACTCTGTAGCTTCCTCAAATAGTCATGGGGTAGGAAAGTAAATATATACCTCCATCGTTCTCCCAATAGTCGGTCAGCTCTTGCCCTCACGCCAGAGCATCACCAGTTTGTGTCAAAAGTGATCTACAAAGGACAGAGTGTTCACGTGCCCTCTACTGTGGCTGGAGGTGATGCTACTAGGAAAATAGACATGATTTTAGAAGAAAGACACTAGCAAGCAAAGCCATCTGAAGAGTCGCATGCATTTATGGGGGCCCTATGTAATGGGATCCATGTAGCAGAATGAGGTTCAGGTTAAGACGATTTCAAATGACACCTCCTGCATGGGGCTGTCTGTGGAAGAATTCTTTTGTAGACCTCCATTTTTAGGTTTAGATGGAAATTTTCTGAGGCATTTGTAATTTTAGTACACCCATGCCCGTGTCTAAACAATCACAGAGAAAGGGTTAATGACTTTCAAGTCTTCTCTCATCAGAGGGTCTCTGGCCACCTCTCTTCCTGTAGATTTTATTCTTTAACCTCTAAAACTTTGGCTCTTAACCTGTTGGTCTTGACCTTTTTGGGAGGCAAATGACCCTTACACAGGGCCACTTAAGACCATGGGAAAACACAGATATTTACATCAATTTATAATAGTGGCAACATTACAGTTATGAAGTAGCAGCCAAATAGTTTTATGGTTGGGGGTCACCACAACCCAAGGGTATTAAAGGATTGCAGTGTTAGGAAGGCTGAGAACCACTGCTTTGGAGAGAGCTCTGACTTGTGTTACATCATGACTGCTGATCATGACAGATACATTTCTACACACAATTATCACAGTGGCTGGGTTATAAATTACAGATTGCCATGATGCTTCCCTGGAATGAGGCATTTCCTTTTGATGATGAGGTGGCTCTCCATAATGGTCTCAACAGCCAAATTCTGAATTTCTAACTATAGTCCAGACAAGGAGGAATAAACCCCTGAGAATCCCACAGTAGGCCCACATGGCCAGAATAGCTGTTGATAGAAAGCTTCAGGACTGAGACAGGTCAGATGTAGAGGGGGAAGGAGACTGATTGGGGACACATTTGTGTCATCTGTGCCAGAGTGAAGCATTCTCCTCTAGATTTCTGTGGTAGGAGACTGTGGTTACAGCAAGGGCAGTTAAGCAATGCTAATTTTGTTACTCTGCATTTCCTAGGGGAATTTGAGATAGGGGTCCGTGCTAGATCACTGCTCTATCTGATCCAGTGGGCGGCGCCTTGATGTGCTTCCTTGCTGAGGGATCAGAATCGAGTAGATATTGTCTACAAGAGTGTACGACTTTGAAAGGTTAGGTGCAAATAGTGCATGATCTTTATTAAATTACTTGTCAAAATCCCTGAAAGGAAAGTGGCTCAGGACAGAAAAGTCTGTTGGTGACCTGCATGGATTTCCTCAATACCTTGAAGCCTGAGAGTGGAGTGTGGTCAAAACAAAATGAAACAAACAAAAACCAAAAAATAAAGAGGGTGAACAGGTCTAAATAAACTCATGCATTCCGACATAGAAGGTCATGCTGGAGTAATTTTGTTGAACTTCTGGTTTGAACTTATTGATGACTGTCAAATCAACCATCCCTTTTCCTTTTTTTTGTAGAGAACTTAATTTGTTTAGAAGATGGATTCCCAGGCAATAACAAGTACATTTCTCTAGTTGGAGTGGTCAGAAGTATCCAAGGAAATGCTTTTCTTTAAAATACATGGAGAAGTGTAGAAGAATGTCTTTGTCCTGCTGGACGCAACATTTGTGTGCCCTTTGTGTGCACTGGCTGTGATTGCTGAAGCCAACTGCCAGACAGGAGGGCTTATCTAACAGTGGTGAAAAACAGAAGACACCAAGTCACCCAGCTCCCGTAAGCTGACCATTTCAGACTTCCTGATCTGTCAGAGTGTATCACATACAAGCACATGCACTCTGGTGATGTAATGTTTCCCCCACTCTTAGCTGCTTTCAGCTTGATTTTCTGTTGCTTGCAAATGATAGCAGGAGGATGGGCCTGGCACTATTCTGAGCAGTGTGTCACTGTGACGAGTCACTGTTATGTGCTTGGACGGCCAGCACTCCAGAGCACACGTACTGACAAGGCAAACACATGAAATCTGGTGATCTTCGGGATTTAGTTCTGAAAAGAGCTCTAATGCCTCTGTCCTTCTGTAACTGGAGAACTAGAATAACAAAGGCTATGAAAATAAAAACAAAAACTGGACTTTATTCTTTGACAATGTCATATATGTAAACAATGTATCTAAAATTTATCTACCACAGCGCCCTCTCCTTCTTCAGGCACCCATAGACATCCCTTTCTCTTCATTTCCTGTCCTGTTTATTTTTTGTAAGTCACAGAGTCCAGACTGTTCTGCCTATGAGGAAGTTGCCTGATATTGTTGACTGGATGTTGGGCCAGAGGCCTTAACCACAGAGAGTTCATGGGTGCAGTGACGGTCACGTCACACCCACAAGACATCATTCCACATCACCAGCTCTCGCTTTTCTTCAGCCCCTTTCCTTGGTGTCCCCATTTGGTGGCGAGCACTCAGTAGTCCCTTAGTCTCAGCACTTGGACCAATTCTGAGTCTGTATTAACTGCTGCTTTCTGTAGGGGAAGGTTTCCAGCCATGGTTGAGGGCAGAACTAATCCATGGCTATGAACCTACATATTTAAAAGACAGTTTGAGGACACATCCACTTAGTAAGATGACACTAGTTTCTCTCTTAGGGCTTATGACCTTCCAAGCCATGGAATTTTGACCAGGTTTACCGTATAAGTCATGAATTTCCTCCTGAGGGGCAGCCCTCATATCTGATACAAAAGTAACTGGTCTCCCTCATCACCTTTGTGTCAGTATTACATTAGTGAGCACACTTTGTCGGGCGGTTTGGTATTGCTAGATAAATCCACTGATAATTTGTTTCTCCCCCAGTGACCTCCATAGCATCTTACGAAACTCTGAAAGCTTGCCAGCAGGGACAGTGAGCTTTATAAAGCTCGATTTCTCTATGTCTTGCAACTAAGGCGTGCTGTTTCCAGCAATGGGATCTCACCTTCTTGCTCCAGAAGGAAGCGAGGAGTAATGGTGTGGCCTGTGTTGTTCTGGATGCCTCTGGCCGTCCCTGGCTCGCAGCTCATGGGGAGCCTGTAAGCTTTCTCACTCGTTTTGTTTTGCTTTATAGCTAAGCTGCTCTTGAACAAATAATCCTCCTGCCTCAGCCTCTCAAGTACTGGAAGTACAGTTATTTGCCACCATGCCCAGCTGTCTTTATGTCAACAATGGCAGCCTTTGGTAAATGAGAAAAAAATAGTACAATCTATAAATATTTATAGAAATAGAGTTTATTGTTTTAATAAAGTATAATTTAGAAAAATTTAATTAGATATGTTTTAAATTGTTGACAAATTGATTGCGAGTAATAAGCATCTTACAAAACATAATTATTTACATATTTTTCCAAGTCTGTAAATTTTCTACTCCCTGCTGTGTTGCCAGGGTGGTGTGTAAAGAGTGTCTGTGTAGAAGACATGCCTGGCCATAGGACATCGCACACTCCACTCTGTGTCCAGCATTGTGAGCCTGTGTGTGAAGGGGAAGAGGGAGCCAGAGCTCAGCGAAGTGACTGTGAGATGTGAGATATCCACCCAACTGGCTCTTTGGTTTGGGAAGGTATGTCACCTTTAAGAGGTGGGGTCCTATCGGAGAAAGGTCATGGGGGAGGCCTTGGGACTTTATGGCCCAGCCCACTTCCTGTTTACTCTGTTTCCTGAGTGGCCTGCCTCTGTGACCATACCTTCTCTGCATCCCTCTGTATCCCTTTGGAATGGATGCCAACCCTTTTTCTCTCTAAGTCAGCGTATTTAGTCACAGTTCAGGAGAGGAAGTGAAGATATGCTGTCAACTGGCTTTTCTCTCTAAGTCAGTGTATTTAGTCACAGTTCAGGAAAGGAAGTGAAGATATGCTGTCAACTGGCTCTGAAATGGGCTCCTCTTTTCAGTCATCACCTTTGACCTTCAACTTCAGGGGAAGGTAGTGGGATAAACTTTCTTGACCCCTGCCATCGCACCCTTGGACAGGTCTAACATTATTTTGTGGGCATGAATACACATGCGTACACGGAAGGAAATTACTGAAAAAATAGACAACATCTTCCAAGAGCTTCTGAAGTGATTGCCTTGGAAGACATTTGCGAAAATTGAACTGGGGTACTTTGCCATGTCCTTGGACAAAGTGGTTGGAGCCAGGACACAGTTCACGTGGAGAATATGACCCTTTACTCAGAAGGACTAGGATCGAAAGGTAGACGGTTCTACCTTTGCATGCGTGGTTGTGTGACCATGACCTGGATACTTGAAATCTGATGACAAGGTTGTCTATGACCTTCAAGATGGTGTCTGAGGAAGAATTCCACACAGTGTTCAGTCCACAGTCAGCGTACTATAACTACTAAAGCAAAAGCCAAGCGCATGCTTCCAAGAGCATAATCCCTGGAGGACAGAGAGTGATGTGAAAAATATTCTCTAAGGAAGTTATGGAGTGAGGAAGAGCTATGCTCCAAAAATATACAATCCGAATCCTATTGGATAATACAATGAATTAGAGGAGCAAGTTCAAAGATGTAACTTGGATGAAACTTTTACAAGTGGACTGCCCTGAGTTAGGAGGCTTATTGATTAAAGTCTTGGGAAGATGGCTTTCTGAACCCCAGTTAGGGTTTCCCAGCAACATCTTGGAAGTGTTACTGTCCATTCACCTTTGGTATCTCGCTTGGACAATGAGGTCTACACTGAGAATCCTCAACTAGAAATCACCTTTTTAGGTGTTAAACTGAAGGTCTTTCCAGATACGGAAGGCAGATAGGCCCCTGTCCTTCAGTTTTCACTTTGGCAGTTTGTATGTAGTGAGCTCCCTGGCATGGACGAAGTTCATGTGTGACTTTTTTGGTTTTTTCTTCTATCATATCTCCTATTAGATCATTTTAGAAAAATGAAGTACTTTGACTGCACAACTCAAGGTGTGTTAGTGGTTGCCTTGTTTTACAGAACCCACATCATGACATGCCAAGCATCACTCCAGAGAGAAGATGAAACTGCCTGAGAGATAACATTGAGACTTATCCTGAGGCCCCAGGACATGGGAGTGACCCCACACTTGCACATAAGACATGGCATTGAGACTCATCCTGAAGCCATGGGAGGCAGCAGAGAGTAATCCCACATGATCATATTATGAATAGCATCTATATGTAGGATTTAAATAGAAATGCTATAGTATTATTTTTGTTCCCGTGATGCCTTTTCAAGAAAGGCCATTTCTAATTGAATGTTTAGAGGTGACTAATTTATCAAAAAGAGATTCCCCCCCCTCTCCCCGTTCTTTCTTTCCTTCAATAGGGTTTCACCATGAAGCCCAGCGACATAATTCCCACAATCCTTCTACCTTAGCCCTGGAGTGCTTGAACTGTAGGCTTGTATATATCACCATGCTAGGCCAAGAAAGAGATTTTGATTAAAACAACAACATAGCAGATGAAGCCAAGTGGAATTTGGCCTTGGAGCCAGACTACTGAACCACTAACTTCCCATTTAGATGATGTACCTGTTGAATTTACTCATTGCTTCAGTGATGTAAGACTTGAATTTGGTCTCCTTATTTTCAAATTTCCAAGGACGGTAGAGAGTGTTGAGGGGAAAAGCACCAATGTAAAATTTTAAATTCAACGAACACAATTATATTTTGCAGTGCATCTCTATGAGTTGTCCTTTCTGCTGCCCATGCAAATGAACAGAAGGTTGGGTAAACTTGTCCTATGATGACTTTCCATGACATCTTTCATGGCATAGCTGCAGCCACTCCAGATCAAATAAGTGTCACCCAGAGATGTACAAATTGTCTCTTCTCTAATTACTCCAGTTCTGATGGTGCTTTGGCACCTGTCTTAGGGTTTCATTGCTGTGAAGAGACACCGTGACCAAGGCAACTCTTACAAAGGAAAATATTTAATTGGGGCTGGGTTGCAATTTCAGAGGATTAGACCATTATAATCATGGAAGGAAGCATAGCATCATGCAGGCTGGAGGAGCTGAGAGTTCTGCATCTGGATCGTCATGCATTGGGGAAAGACCATGTGCCACACTAGGTAGGCATAGCTTGAGCATAGGGGATCTCAAAGTCCACCCCCACAATGACACACTTCCTCCTAATAGTGTCACTCCCTATGGGCCAAGCTTTCAAACACATGAATCTATGGAGGCCATACCTACTCAAAGCACCAAAGCACTTTGTTTTTTATGTTGGGGAAGAACTGACATGATGGAAGGCGAAGCAGGCATTGACCGGTGAAGGTGCACTCAGGCACAACCAACAAGCCTGGTTTTCGGTGAAGGTGATCACTCTGCTTATGTTAAATACTTCACCATAGCTGTAGTGCTGGTTGTCAAGTTTTACTCCCATTTACACAAATGGTTGTAAATACCCATAATCTTTCATTTCCATGTTAACATAAATATCCATAATTATACATTTAAATAATGTGCTTAATATTTCTGAAGAAAATATTAATTACATATGGATTTTGAGTAAATTTACACTTTAACGTAATTCTCTAGTAATGAAAATAAAATTTAATGACTAAAGACAGTAGGCTGCCTTTGGGTGAATATTTATGGAATTCCATCCGTATTTCATGTATTATGCTCTGGGCTACAGATAAAATGGGATAATGGGTAAGAGATGGGCCACATTAGGGCACCCACAGTCCAAAAGAGTGGACCTAGTGTCATAGACACCAACTGTGGCACGTTGATAACAGGACAGTGACAGGATAGGATATCCTGTTCTAAGGATGCCGAGTGTGGCTGCCGCTCACAGGAATTCTGGAGGAAAGGAACACTTAGTGTTATTCTGTCCATATGAAGAGCTTCAGCAATGCTCTTAGGCATTCCTCAAATACTGTCTGTTTTTAACATTTCTAAATAATCATTAAGCTACCTATCAAAGCTAACATTTTATAATGTGATATCCTTTATTGATACCAAAGTATTTGTATGCAGCTTCAGATGAGAGGTTGATCTTGAAGGGACTGAGGAACATGTCCTAAGTCACGGAGCTGGCTCATTGACAGATGGAAGGTTGTGAGTAAGGTCTCTGTAAGTACTTGAGTCATGAGTGTTTTTCTACATCACTATGCTGAGAAGCCTCCAGATGCCATTTCACAAGTGTGCTTACTAGGGATACTGCATTGGCCATTGAGCTGTTTGAACGCTCATTCTGCACACTTGTCTACTACAGACCATTCCCTCCCTGTGTCCTCTGTCTGTTAGGCAAGTGCTGCTGCCCCCAGCTCTTCCCTCTCCACACTCTCTCTGGGAGATCACACTGATGTTCAAAGCATGCCTTCCAAGTAAGAGACATTTCCTAAATCTACATCCAACTCTACGCTCTCCCTCTGGTGGCCTCTGACAAATATACCAACTAAATGTTTGGCCTCTCTCTGGGATGCTCTCAAGTACCACATAGGTTCAATTTGCTCTTCTCTCTCCCACTCAAAGCTAGTATTGTCTTTGTGATCTTAACTCGCTTGATCTTGGCACCATCTGCCCAGACAAGCAGCACGAAAGCCGATGAATTTACTTCTGTCTCTTCACACACTACTACTGGATAAACATGTCTTGAATTGGTCTTCTAAATCTACTTTTTGAAATGTACTCTTCTCTCTTTTCTCAAGAATGAGAAATGTCCTTTCTCATTCTTGAGGCCAATGCCATGTGTATTTAAATAGTGCCTCCAGCTTGACGGCAGCTTTCTTTGGAACATACTGGGGATGTGGGTGAGTGATTTACTTATACATGCATTCACACACCAGTTAAACTCCACAAAAACTTATGGAGATAAGATTTTACCACCTCAGAAAAAGTGTGTTAATCCTTCTTTGAAAATTTAGCTTGACTTTGGCACCCTAACCTTTTTCTGTACCATCTAGATGAACTACTCCATAGCTCTTAAGCCACAGAGACTTCAGACTGGATATTGAGCAATGATTTTTACCAACAGTTTGTAAAGAGCTAAACTTCCCCTGAAACTACTATGATTCTACTAAATAGGAACCTAAAGTCTGGATAGAAAAGATGCCTGGGCCATTTGCATAGATATGATTTATCAGGCTTTTCTAGAAGCAACTGTAAAAATCCCAAACCATGGCAATGTCTCAGCAACAATATCTCTGATAATTCTGATAGACCTTTTTTTTACTTCTTGTTAACTGTGTGAAATGTTTGTAATTTATAAAAGGAGTTCTTATTTCCTGAGCTGTTTATGAATATGTTTCCTGTCCCATTCATCAAGTAGCCTTTAATGAAAGGAACGAAGAGGAGCAGAGTAGGAAAAGTTTTGGAAATTAACAACACAGAAAAAAAAATCCCCGAGAAGAGAACATATTTCTTTTATATTTGTATATGTTTGTATGATGTCTATATATGTTTTTTACATGCTTGCTCGAGAGGGTGTAAGTGTGGGTGTGAGCATTTCTTGGTGCACATCTGGAAACTGAGGACAACCTCAGATTGGTCCTCACCTTCGTCGCTGAGGCCGGGGCTCTTGTTTGCTGCTGCATCTGGTAGGATATGGCTGTGATGAAGTATCACTGTTGAGAAGGCTATAGAGCATGCGGGGAGGAAGCTCAAGGTAGGGAGCTGTAAGAAGAGAGGACAGGGGAGGAGAAAGAGTGGCCACCAGGGATCATGAGATGCCAGTCAAGTGCATGAAGTTTTGTTTTGTTTATTTTCCAGAAATTTAGCTCAATTCTGCAGCATGACTGGCACCAACCAAGGCCACTCGGAGTGGGACTGTTCAGCCTGTCCCCATCTGTGTTCCAGACTCAGAGCATCTTACACAAGTACAATAGCTAGTTTTTGAGTATATGCACTCCAGAGGAGTGGACTTTTTTAAAAATACTAATAGATAAAACAATTGGCTCTGAAACCAAAACAAGCTAGTGAGCTTCCTGTATCCACCTGCCTCTGCTTTATACATATGTGCCTCTGTGTTCATGTATTCAAGCTTGTGTGGCAAGCAGTTGACCCACTGGGCCATCTCCTCAGCCCCACCCAATCACCTTCTGAAGGTCCTACTTTTCAATACTGTTGCCTAGAGAATGAAGCTTCTCATGTGAATTTGGGGGGGGGGGGTAGTCAAACCAATGTGTGTAAAGTATCTGTTGAATTGGGTGTCTGCAAGGGGTAAATCTGGCAGACCAAGGATTAGATGAGATTGGACAGGGAGCTGATTAATGGGTCTCTGGTTCATCCTTAGCCAAGGAGTGAGGACCTTGCTTCTAACCCTGGTGGTCTATGGAAAGGTCAAAGTGAAGATTGTGTTCATACACTGTCAGCTCTTGGTGGATTTTCCACTCCCACTATCAGGTACACTGTACCCTTTGTTTTTGTCATACTGGTGATCTTAAGTAATTGTCCATATAGTGCTGGTGGATGGCAAAAGATAGGCAACTGGAAAGCCTAGGGTTACGGGAAGGCCGCTTCTTGAGCTGAGAAAAGCTGATGACTTTACCAACTAAAACCAGAAGGAATACATTCTGATTTTGTTTGCCTAACTCTAAGAAAGCATACGGCTTGGAGAGACCAAGGGAATGTGACTTCAGGGGAATGTTTGCTGTAGTCCCAGAGAAGAGAGTAGAGACTGTTCCTAAAATGCTCAGAAACATTTTTAACTGTGGAAGAAATCTGCAGTTCCTCAACCTGTGTTGTGTGCCAGGGGCAATTACATCTTCTCTAAGTAATGAGTTAAGCACGATTCTTGGCAAGTGTCCCCTCTTTTGCCTGAGTTTGTCAGCGTGGAATTCTCTGAGGTCTTGGTAAATTGCATTTACTTAAGTTTCTGAGGTATGGAGATTGACAGGAAAAGTCCTCTTGTTGGCTGTGTTTCTGTGTGAGTTGCTAAGAGGTGGAAAATGAGACCACTCACCTGGGCTCCATCACTATCCCTGAGGAACCCTTCACCTCAGGTGGTAAAGAATGGATTCACATTTGCAGTAGGCCTACTGGGTGACAAAAGTGAAGGGCACTATCCTTGAACAGTACAGGGAAGGAGAAAGGTGGAGTTGTAGCAAAGCAGTGGAAAGATCCAGAATGTTCCTCTCTAACATGTAACCTACAATATGTCTTCTTGTGATAATAATTTTGAGATTTCATAAAATTATGCTACTTTTGTAAAATCATATAAAAACTAAAAAATATACCATGTAATACTTTGTATAAATGCAGGTATTAATGTCTTCCATGTCTATATGTGTATAACTGATGTGAATATTTTGTAAGTCTATTTGGGGATGTTGTCAACAATCATGTCCCCATTTCTTTCTAGGTATTTGGCAATTTTGGTTTTCTACATCTTCCTAGGGCATCTTAGTGTCTCAGTTTCATTTCTTGTAGCTATGAAAAGAATACTCTGACTTAAGGGAGAAAGAGTATATTTTAACTCTCAGATCAAAGTACAATCCATTGTGTCAGGGAATCCAAGGCAGCAGGACTTTGAAGCAGCTGATCATATCACATCCGTAGTGAGAACAAAGAACAATGAACATGTGCCTGCTTGTACTGAGCTGACAGTTTCCACTTTACAGTTTTAGGTACCAAGGCTGCAAATGTGTGCCACCCACAGTGGACAGCCCTTCCCACTGTAATTAATGTGATACAGATACCCTCCCTACCTCACTGTCCCCAAGAATACCCCGGAGTCTACTCTCAGGTGATTCTTGGTTCTAGATTCTGTCAAGTTCGCAATACAAACCATCACATTTGGCAACTAACGTTTTCATGAAAATGGGTCATTTACTTAAAACTACATGGATATTGTCTGTATTTGTTACCTCCTGTGTAATTTTAGCTTAAATCTATTTTAACGTGTTTTTTTAAATTCAACGAAATAGCTTCAAGATTTAAATTTTTCTTTATTTTGACCAAATTTTGAATTTTTGCTTTGTTTTTATTTTTCATGATATTGGAGCTTGAGCTCAGGGTTTTCATGTGTCAGGAAAGAGTTTTACTGCTGAGCTATATCCTCAACACAAGATTTATTATTTAATCGAATTTCTGTTTTTATAACACATATGTTTTTATTCTGCTATTTATTAATCCCTTCAGTGTTCCTCCTTTGTTGGAATACTCTATATTTACATGAATGCTTTGTAAATGCTCCATCCCTTCCTGTTGGTTAAGCAAAATGCTTTACTTACTGTATTTAAAATAAAACTTCTTTGTGCTCAGCCTGGGTCAGCAGTAGCTTTCTTTCAAGCTTCAGGGATGGGATCCTCTCCATTATGTTCTCTCTTTCCTAGGGACTTGATATTATTTGTGCCCCTAGGTGTGTGTGAGAGAGAGTGAAGGGGGGGGGGAGAGGGAGGTGGGGAAGGAGAGGGACAGGTGGCATCACATTTACACATGATACATAGTCATGGCTGCTTAAGTCCCAGGCATGAAGTAGTGTGTTCATTCTGTTTATATTGCCTTGACTGGATTCAGTCACATGATCCCACCCTGCAAGGGAGGCTGGATAATGTAGTTTAGTAATGATCTCAGTAAAAAAAAACAGAAATAGATACTTGGTGACAACCAAAGGGTTCTTCCAAATCCTCAAATATTTTATGGTCCTTCCCTCACTGACATTTGTTTATTGGAAAGTATGAACTTTCTTACAGCATTGCCTATATACCCTAGCCTGTCCCCTATCTTAACTTCCAGGGGACCTCTTGTTGTATGTGTAGGTTTCTTCCTCAAAAGAACATACCTAGATTCGAAGTTTTCATAGCAGCCTTATTTATAATAGCCAGAAGCTGGAAACAACGGAGATGTCCCTCAACAGAGGCATGGATACAGAAAATGTGGTACATTTACATAATGGAATACTACTCAGCTATTAAAAACAATGACTTCAGGAAATTTGCAGGCAAAAGGAAGGAACTTGAAAATACATCTAGAGCAAGGTAACCCAATCACAAAAGAACGCACTTGGTATGTACTCACTGATAAGTGGATATTAGCCAAAAAAGTGTGGAATTCACCCATGATACAACTCATAGACCATATGAAACCCAAGAAGAAGGAAGACCAACGTGTGGATGCTTCAGTCCTACTCAGAAGGGGGAAGAAAATAATCATGGGAGATAGAAGGAGGAAGGGATCGGGGGGGGGCAAAAGGGGGTAGGATCAGGAGTGGGAGGAGCTGGGGGGGTGAGAAGCACAGAGGGACAGGAAATTGAACAGAGGTGTGTAGCAGTGGGAGATGGGGAACTGGAGGTAGCCACTAGAAAGTCCCAGATGCCAGGACCCAACAGAGATGACATTAGTGAAATACCCAACAAAGGGGAAATAGAACCTGTAGAGACCATATCCACTGGATAGGCACAGTCCCTGGTTGAGGGATGGGGCTACCCACTCATCTCAAAAATATTAATCCAGAATTGCTTCTGTCAAAAGGAAATGCAGGGACAGCGAGTGGAGCAGAGACTGAAGAAAGGCCATCCAGAGACTGCCTCATCTAGGGATCCATCTCATCTTCAGACACCAAACTCAGATGCTATTGCTGATGCCAAGAAGTGCTTGATGACAGGAGCCTGGTATGGCTGTTCCCTGAGAGGCTCTGCCAGAGTCTGACCAATACAGATGTGGATGTATGCAGCCACCCATTGGACTGAGCATGGGAACCCCAATGGAGGAGTTAGGGGAAGGACTGAAGGAGCTGAGGGGGTTTGCAACCCCATAGGAAGATCAACAATATCAACCAACCAGAACCCCGGAGCTTCCAGGGACTAAACCACTAACCAAAGATTCCACCATGGATGAACCCATGGCTCCAGCTGCATATGTAGCAGAGGATGGCCTTATCTGGCATCAGTGGGAGTGGAGCCCCTTGATCCTGTGGAGACTTGGTGACCCAGTGTAAGGGAATGCTAGGGCACTGAGGCAAGAGGGGGTGGGTGGGTGTGGGAGCAGGGTGGATGAGGGAGGGGATAGGGGTTTAACTGAAAAGGGGGATAACATTTGAAATGTAAATAAATAAATTAACCAATAAAAGAAAAAGAGAGAGAAAGTTTTCTGTCAGCACCAGTGTTTCAATTGGAAGGTTTTAGTTACAGAAACTTGTGATTGTGAACACCAATGGTTTGTGCTCTAAGATCAAGAATCGACAAATGGGACCTCATAAAATTACAAAGCTTCTGTTAGGCAAAGGACACTGTCAATAGGACAAAACAGATTGGGAAAAGATCTTTACCAATCCTACGTCCGATAGATGGCTAATATCCAAGGTATACAAAGAACTCAAGAAGCTAGACTCCAGAGATCCAAATAACCTTATCAAAAAATGGGAAAGAGAGCTAAACAGAGAATTCTCAACTGAGGAAACTCGAATGGCCAAGAAGCACCTAAAGAAATGTTCAACATCCTTAGTCATCAGGGAAATGCAAATCAAAACAACCCTGAGATTCCACCTCACACCAGTCAGAATGGCTGAGATAAAAAACTCAAGTGACAGCAGATGTTGGCGAGGATGTGGAGAAAGAGGAAGACTCCTCCATTGCTGGTGACAGTGCAAGTTGATACAACCTCTCTGGAAATCAGTTTGGCAGACCCTCAGAAAAATGAACATAATACTACCTGAGGACCCAGCTATTCCACTCCTGGGCATATACCCAGAAGATGCTCCAACATGTAATAAAGACACATGTTCCACTATGTTCATAGCAGCCATATTTATAATAGCCAGAAGCTGGAAACAACCTGGATGTCCCTCAACAGAGGAATGGATACAGAAAATATGGTACATTTACACAGTGGAATACTACTCAGCTATTAAAAACAATGACTTCAGGAAATTCGCAGACAAATGGATGGATCTTGAAAATATCATCCTGAGTGAGGTAACGCAGTCACAAAAGAATGAACATGGTATGTACTCGCTGATAAGTGGTTATTAGCCCAAAAGTTCAAAATAACCAAGAGTAACTCCGCAGCAACAGTAGGGCTAAGTGTGAGGTCCCAGATGGAGGACTTGGAGAAAGGACTGAAGGAACTGAGGGAGTTGCAGCCCCAGGGAGGGAGTAATAGTGTCCACTGGCCTGACCCCTCCATACTTCTGGAGACTGAGTCACCAACCAAAGAATACACATAGAGGGACCCATGGTGCTGGCCACATATGTGGCAGAGGAGTCTTGTTAGCCATCAGGGGGAGCAGAGGCCCTTGGGCCTGAGGGTGTAAGATCCCCTAGTATAGGAGAATGCCAAGGAGGGAAGATGAGAGTGGGTGGGTGGGTGGGTGAGGGAAATACCCCCATAGTGGCAGGGGGAGGGGGAAGGAATGGGGAGGTTCCAAAGGGGAGATCTGGAAAGGGGGAAAGATTTGAAATGTAAATAAAGTATGAAAAAAAGTAAATTATTTATTATAATTTTAAAAAAAGAAACTTGTGATCACAGGTATAGGTATTTTCTAGAATTTTCCCTTATATCTATTTTTATCATGGTTTTGATATTTCCCAATTTCCTTAACTTTTAATAATTGATTCAATTTTGACCCTTTTCTATGATTTGGACACAACCAATTTTATTCTATTAGTATAGCTCAGTAATTTTACTACATCTAGATAGCTTAACAAGTTCAAATTTATTCATTTCTAAAATATCCCCTCAATGAAAACATAAGGACTTCAGAATTCTTTAATTCCAAACATGCTAACTATTTTACACTTGTTTCACTTTTGGGGGGTGGGGTGGATTCCATACACTAATACTATATTTACCTCATTTCACCCCACCACCTCCTCCTATGTCTCCCCCAAGCTCTCTCAAATTCATAACCTTTTTTCTTTAATTATGATTATTATATGTACACATACATGCTTATATACACATATAAATGCCACCAGCTGATCCATTTCGTGCTGCTCATAAGTATTTACAGCTGACCACTTTGGATTAGATAAGTTATCAGGAGGCTTGTCTCTGATCCTCTTCCTCAGAAGCCATTAATTCCCTGTAACTCTTCTTCTAGAGGTAGGGCCATATGAGATTTTATTCACCCGTGTTGGCAAGTCAACCAGTGGTATCATTATTCTGGCAACCATATTGTTGGGATTTCATGTGTACAGTGTCCTAATGTGTACAGAAGATACTACCTCCATAGCAGACCTCCTAGTCCTTTGGCTCTTACAGACTTTCCACCTCGTCTTCAACGTTCCCTGAGCTTTATCTTTTTAATTCTTTGGGAATTTCATACATACCTCCAATGTATTTAGATCATATTCACAAATGCCCACCCATGCCTTCAATACTATTGATCAGTACCGATGAAAAGATTTATAAGTACAGGGCTCCGAGGTTGCCTGGTGACTGGCTTTCTTCCTTAGATTTCACACTGCTTTCTGAGGCAAGGATGCTGCCAGTCTGCCTCTAGCGCACTCTGTCTCCACTTCCTGCTGTACTACGCATGTGAACAGTTTCTGGTGCTCGCTGAGATTCATCAGCACGTTTTCCATATCTTCCTGTCCTTGTGATTTCATACTAACATCCGATGTTCCTACAGGAGAGACCAGGTCTGCTTCACACATTTTGCCCTTAGCAGGGCTATGATAGAAAGTAGAATAACAAAAACTGGCAAACTAATTTTTAAAATTCTCTATGACATAAAAAATATTAACCCAAGGAATTGAGATGTGACCCTCATTCTGTTAAAACTGATGTAGGCTGCTAGGTGGCAAACACGGGATTATCCAGAGTGTTCAATGGAGACATTATGTAACAAGGTGGCCTGCTTTATGTACTTGGAAGCTGAACAGTGTCTGCATCATGATATAGTCTTCTTCATGACAGAGTCCTTTAAAGAGTGGTCTACTCATAGCACTGCAGCGCACCTCTGCTTAGACAATAGTTTGTCAGCAATTAGTCCGAGCAGAAATAGGGGCTATGGAAAAACAAGGCTTCAAGGAAACCTATTCTGCTAAGGCTGAATTTTAATACAATGGTTAAAATTCAAATTCTCACTTTAAGCAAACAAACTCTTGAAATCTTGAGATTGGTTCACAATAGTCTTACACAAAAATTAACGTGTGAAATCAGAGTGCAGAGGCTACTCCTGAAAAATGCATAGAGAGGTCCCATTGAGAAAGAGAAGGACATGTCCAACGGCTTGCATTCCATCTTCCTCTTCTTGAAGGATGGTGTGCAAGCTAAACCCTTCCAAGAACCATCTTTAGGTATTGTAATGTGTGAGATATGATTGCATTTGTGGTGTCGCCTTGCAGGGCCTATGTCCTTAGCCGAGATCTGGTAGCATCTGTGGCATTGCCTGGCAGGGCCTCTCTCCTCAGCTGTAGCTGGGCCCCTTGAATAGGTAATAGGCCTTGTCTCTTTCTCTCCTATCAAGTGTGTCTCTGCCACCCCCGAGAGCTCGCTGAGAACCTACCACTATGAAGGGCTAGGGCCAGATGCCGTATTTTTTTTACAGATATTTTCAAATAATACAGGGATGCCCGGGGAAAAACAAATTAAGAAAATGCCTATCACAGAAAGGCTGGGGAGGGTATGAGCCACCATAACCTTTCTATTAGCTATGCCGTGAGCTCAGCAGACTAGTTTTCTACCCACCATAATATCGGTATGAATGTTGTCAAAGACAGTGAAGGGCTGCTCTGGAGGAGGTGTACTAGTTGAGTGCAAGGTTTGGCGGAGCACTTTTCTCACCAGAAGGATTCAGGGCAATGTGGTAGAAAGATCTAGAGTTATGGTTCCAAGGCCAATACCTAGATCCCACCTCTATCATGCGTAAATCTGTGGCTACTGGCATGCTGTTCTGAACCACAGATTCAATATCTCTAAATTAAAGAGTATTATTACAAAGGGTAAACAGAAACAAAGGAGGTGAATTAACTTACCAATGGTGAAGTAAGTGACAGTGAGCATGATCCATGAGGTAAGCGTTTGTTGAGAGGTACATCAGCTTTATTGAGGCTGATAGTCATTGGCCAGACATCCTTCAATGGTACAACCTACCTTTTCAATCTACCAATGGCAAAGTTTATAAGAGAAAGATTTTTTAAAAGCCTATTTTGTGTCTCGTTGATAGGATTTGAAAAAAAATAAGGTAGAATTTTAAATGCATATTTAAAAAAAATTGTTTTCATTTTGAATTGTGCGCCTGTGTTGGGGGACGTGAGGGAGGGTTGTATGTGCATAGAAGTTCAGGTCCTTCAGAGGCCGGAAGAAAGTGTCAGATCTCTTAGAGCTGCCTAACCTGGCTTCTGAGAACCAAACTCAGATTTCCAGCAAGAGCAGTACATGCTCCTAACCGCTAATCCGTCTCTCAATCCAAATAAGCTAGGATTTTTTAAAAAATCAAGAAGCACAGAGATTTTTCAACACTTGCTCCTTGAGTTTATTAATTATGAGAGAACTGTGCCAAAGGTGTATGCTCCAGTTAGAAATAATGAGAGAAAATTGTTTGCAAGGCCTACTTGGTCAAGTGCAATTAAGCCAGCCTGTAATTTTTGTATCAGACTGCTGGTAGTCGGAAACCAAATATTTGGAGCTATTCATTAAATAAATTACCTGGATTAAGGAGTTTTCCATTACTGTAAATATAGGAGGGAAAGGTGAATATGAAACCTCTGGTCTTCTAAAATACAGGCTAATACAAGTGATCAACAGGTCATCCTAGACTTTGTCTGCAAGGCCCATGGGAGCTGTTGCTCAGACCCCTCTAATTCTGATTGCAAGGTTTGCAATCAGGTTGCTGCTATTGCTTGTGGCTCCTCTGAAAAGGTGACTATCAGACAACATAAAAAATCCTTAAGGTCAGTTTCCTCATGTCTAGAGATTCGGAACTGGACAAGGATGCTGTGGTGGCAGATTCAGGTTAGAAGTGATGAGCAAAGCTGACTCAGAAAAGCTTTGTATGTTCTCAGCTGACTAAGCATTGTCTGGGGACTTCATTCAAATATACATTCTGATTCGGGAGGAACTACCATCGATGTGGTCCCCATGGTAATGTCAATGGTGCCAGCCTACATATCTCACTGAGTGTTTGAGGGTGTCACCAGTAAAGAAAAGTCAGCCCATTCAATTAACTAAACAAAGAATAGGAAACAGGACAAGTATTGGTCTCAGATAATGCTTGTTCTCATTGTTTGTCCTAGTCAGCATTAGCTGTCAAGTTGACACAGCCTAGAATCACCTGGGGGAGAGGCGGAGCAGTCTTAAATGAGTAATTGTCTCTACCTGGTTTGTCTCTGAAGGACTGCCATGATTGCTAATATAGGAAGCCCCAACCTGTACCATTCTCTAGGAAAGTGGCCCTGGGCTATATCTAAGGAAGCTAGCTGAGTAGGAGCCTGACCATAAGCCAGCAAGCAGCAGTGCATGCTTTCTGCTTCACTGCTTACTGCTTACTGTTTCACTGCTTACTGCTTCGCTGCTTACTGCTTCACTGCTTACCACTTCACATTACTGCCCTGAGCTAATTCAGTGATGGATTGTGACCTCAAAGTGTTAGCCAATGCCGAATAAGCCCTTTCCTCCCCAAAATTGCTTCTGTTCAGGGCGTTTTATCACAGACATGGAAAGGCTATAAGAGCACTTCTCAGGAGTCAAGGCTACGCTGCTTGGTGTTGGCATTTCTGGTGGTCCAGGCTGGCTGTGCTTGGTGTGAAGAAGTGGTTGTGCTTGGTGTGAAGACATGGTTGTGCTTGGTG
>JADRCH010000086.1:3644443-3660190 GCA_019843965.1 Rhynchomys soricoides
GACATGGTTGTGCTTGGTGCAAAGACATGGTTGTGCTTGGTGCGAAGACATGGTTGTGCTTGGTGTGAAGGCATGGTTGTGCTTGGTGTGAAGGCATGGTTGTGCTTGGTGTGAAGACATGGTTGTGCTTGGTGTGAAGATAGCCACATGCAATTTCTTTGTCTTAGTTCATACTTCTTACTTTTTCTGCTTCAAACAGAAAACTTTCTAACAGTATTACATGGAAAATTTTTAGTATTATTTTTTTCTGATTATATGCATGAAAATAAATGACTGGCTTAACAACAAAGGAACCTAACAGTAGGTAAAATGCTACAAATGCAAAGTCAAAGGACTGAGAGAACCAGAGATGCACCATGACAGAATCATTCACTTTCTGCACTGGTACCACCAGCCTCTTAAAGAAGCTTTACTAAAATGGTGTGTGAGCAACCAATTTAAGAGATGAACATTTGTTTTTGAATACTGCAGAATGAAAGAGCTTGTGTGGGTTCATCCAAGACTCAGCTGACTACTAAACAGCTGGAGGCCAAGTATGTGTGATCAAGACACACAATAAAGAATGACTTTCTACATAATGAATAAAAGCCACTAAAATGTTAGTTTTCTCTGAGAAGGGGGACTGTCCCTTTATATGTCAACTAGAACACTTTAGGTGAGAATGCTATTGCATTGTGTATGCAAGCCCTGTTGAATGCTTTTATCATGACTAGAATGTCCACTCATGGGATACATGTGCTTTTTCAAGCTGTGGCTCAGGGGCTCCTTCGTGTTGGTGTTCTAGGTAACATTACAACCCCAGTATCAAGCACCAGTCTGAGAATATTGATCAGAGTTGTGTCTCATCTTATCTTACAGTTTTTTTTTCAGATACTGAAAACTTAGAATGATTTATAAGAAAATGGGAAAGAGTGAAGGAAACTGACTACCCATATGGAAATCTTTCCAGCATTTAAGAAACTGCAGGATGTGCCTAGGGCTCAGGGAGCATTGTGGAGGAAAGCATGGAAGACTGGAAGAAGGCGAGGGAGCTTGCTGTGGGATTATGTCCTAGTAGTATCAGATGCCACACCCATAAAGTGTCGCCAACACTAGTGTCTAAATGTGAGCTGAACGAGGGATGACACCAATAACCACGCCAAACTGGCCTGACAAAAGCCCTACATAAACTACTATAGGCAACCAAGGAAGGAAAGCTGGAAATTGGAGAAGTGGCCTTCCTGAAGGAGGGGCACACCAACGAATGTCCAGTGCCAAATGATCTGCACTAAAAACATACATGTAGATATTATTATATGGACTGAACCGATTATATTTAGGAATATATATGTAATACATATACATATTATATGCATGCAATAACAGCAAAACAAACAGAAAGAAAGATTTTTAAGAAGAGTGGGGAGGTTTATATGGGACATTTTGGAGAGAGAAAAGGGAAGGGAGAAAGAAGTCAGAGGACTCAGCTATTCCACTCCTGGTCATATAACCAGAAGATGCTCCAACATGTAATAAGGACACATGCTCCACTATGTTCATAGCAGCCATATTTATAATAGCCAGAAGCTGGAAACAACCTAGATGTCCCTCCACAGAGGAATGGATACAGAAAATGTGGTACATTTACACAATGGAATACTACTAAGCAATTAAAAACACGACTTCATTAAATTCACAGGCAAATGGATGGAACTTGAAAATATCATCCTGAGCGAGGTAACGCAGTCACAAAAGAATGAACATGGTGTGTACTCACTGATAAGTGGTTATTAGCCCAAAAGTTCGGAATACCCAAGAGTCACTTCACAGCAACCGTAGGGCTGAGTGTGAGGTCCCAGAGGGAGGAGTTGGAGAAGGGACTGAAGGAGCTGAGGGAGTTTGCAGCCCCATGGAGGGAGCAATAGTGTCAACTGGCCTGACCTCCCGATGCTCCTGGAGACTGGATCACCAACCAAAGAATACACATGGAGGGACCCATGGTGCTAGCCACATATGCGCCAGAGGAGGGTCTTGTTGGCCATCAAGGGGAGAAGAGCCCCTTGGGTGGAGGTTCCAAAGAGGAGATCTGGAAAGGGAGAAACATTTGAAATGTAAATGAAGTATCAAAAAAACTTAAACAGTATAAAAAAGGAAAAAGAAATAAATTTCAAAGAAAAAAGAAAGAAGCAGAATAAATGGAACCGACACTAACTGACTGAAACAGTGGCCTTTAAGCAGCACAGCTGAAGGCTGGGAGGCCCATGGCAGTTCTTACTGCTTCTCCAATATTAAAGGCCGCAAACATGCCTGCTCTCTCTGCCTCATGTCCTGGTTAGTGTTAATTGTCAATGGGACACAGCCTAGAGTCATCTTTTTTTTTTTTTTTTTCATATTTTATTTACATTTCAAATGTTTCCCCCTTTCCAGATCTCCCCTTTGGAACCTCCCCATTCCCTCCGCCCTCCCCCTGCCACTATGGGGCTATCCTCCCACCCACCCACCCACTCTCGTCTTCCCTCCTTGGCATTCTCCTATACTGGGGCATCTAACACCCTCAGGCCCAAGGGCCTCTCCTCCCTCTGATGGATAACAAGACCCTTTTCTGCCTCATTTGTGGCCAGCACCATGGGTCCCTCCATGTGTATTCTTTGGTTGGTGGATCAGTCTCCAGGAGGTCAGGCCAGTTGCCACTGTTGCTGCCTCTCTGGGGATGCAAACTCCCTCAGCTCATTCAGTCCCTTCTCCAAGTCCTCCATCTGGGACCTCACACTCAGCCCTACTGTTGCTGCAAAGTGACTCTTGGGTATTTCAAACTTTTAGACTAATAACCACTTATCAGTGAGTACATACCATGTTCATTCTTTTGTGACTGTGTCACCTTGCTCAGGATATTTTCAAGATCCATCCATTTGTCTGCGAATTTCATGAAGTCATTGTTTTTAATAGCTGAGTAGTATTCCATTGTGTAAATGTACCACATTTTCTGTGTCCATTCCTCTGTGGAGGGACATCTGGGTTGTTTCCAGCTTCTGGCTATTATAAATATGGCTGCTATGAACATAGTAGAACATGTGTCTTTATTACATGTTGGAGCATCTTCTGGGTATATGCCCAGGAGTGGAATAGCTGGGTCCTCAGGTATCTTACAGAAGCCGCAGTTGAACCACTGTAAGCAGGTTGGTCTGTGGATGTCTGTGAGGGTTTGCTCCAACTGTAATGCAGGAGGGCCCAGCCTACTTTAATCATACCATTTCTTAGACAGTTGGTCATAGGCTGCATACAAAACTACCTGTGAGTCAAATAGCAAGTCAGCACATAGTGTTCCTCTCTGGTTTCTGCATCAGGTTCCTGCCCCGATGTCTGTCCATGGTGAATTGTGACCTGGAACTATAAGCCAAATAAACCTTGTCTTCCACAGCTTACTTTTTGTCTTTTTTTTAACACAACAGGAAAGCAGTTAATACACCCTAGTTTTAAGGAACCGGGAAAGCTGGGAGGCAAATGCAATAACCAAGATAAACTTTTATGGGAGTAAGATCTTCTTGCTGAGTCCCTAGCTGAGGTCCCAAGGTCGTTTCTATACAAATGTGTAAAATGGACAATGGGTTGGCAGGGGGAAAGAATTTTGGGGGGTTAATATGAGACTTGTGGATGAAGTCATCAGTTAGACTGGGAAGATAGAGACATGCAGTGCTGATGGATGAATGAGAAAACCTTGACTAGGTTGGAATGTCTGAGTAGACTTGATATGAAGTGCTCACATGACGTGCTCACATGAAGTGCTCACATGACTTCATAAGCATTTCTGGAAGAAGGAAAAAAGTAAAACCAAATGACAAATGGAGAGAAGGCGGTAGAGCAGTGGGGTTGTACGTGTTGTTATGAGGGAAATCCA
This sequence comes from Rhynchomys soricoides, assembly GCA_019843965.1. Lineage (NCBI taxonomy): Eukaryota > Metazoa > Chordata > Mammalia > Rodentia > Muridae > Rhynchomys > Rhynchomys soricoides. The sequence goes on from JADRCH010000086.1 coordinate 3,648,318, forward strand.
CACTGTTCAGTGCCACACAACAGCACACTGGCCAAGGATGGAGTGCCCACAATGTCACCCATGTGACCATAACAGATCTAAAATGTCCCTACCACCCGAGTAATAATACAGCTATCGTGACTTCACAGAGCAACAGTAGTGACAGCAATTGTAGTGACAATTGTGGAGTTACAGTTTCTTGGAAAAAAGCAGGGAAAAAACCTAAAAGAATAGGTTTTTGTTTTAATCCCAGTTGTGGGATGTGGGGCCTGCTTCCGACCGTCCATAGCTGCTAGCTATGATTTGCTTCACGTTACGGTGGGGCGTGATTTTGCCAGGTGCAGATAGTTTTTGTGATTGTGTGAAGTTTGAAATTCTGGGGAAGTTTTGCAGGGTAGATAAATGCTAGAGCCCCAAGAAGTGGGGTGAGTGTTGGTTGGTTGTTGGTGGGCGCAGATTGTTAAGTAATTGTATACAAAGAAGAAACAATAAGAAGACATTAGATCTCCTGATGGCGAAGAGCAAACTTGCCCCAAGGAAGTCAGCGCCCCTAATCAGCAGGAAGTCATCTACCAATAACATCACCCCTGACTTTGTGATTTCGCCCTTCTCCTCTCTACCCTTTTTTTCTCCTCTATCCAGTGCTAGGATGTTAAGAGAGTGGAAGTACAGAAGAACCCACACAGTAGCAAAGGCCGGCTATAAACAGCAGTACTCACCTGTGTGAGATGGTGCTGGTGGAAGTGAATGTTCTCCTTTCCCACTCTAATAAAGATAAAGAATGCACAATTAAAGTACAGCACATAATATTTGATGATGATAATAAACAATTTATGTGGCTTATGTGTTTATAGTACTGTACTTTATATGGTTATTTTTAAATTTACTTTACATTTTAAAAAGTTTACTGTCAAGCAGTATTCTGGTTGTGCTAGCAACAGCTTCATACATCTGCTTATCATGTCTTGCACCACTTTTCTTGTATTTAATTTAATCTCATTGTGCATTATCTTATACATACATATGTAATGTATATATGGCATGCCATATATACATTAAAAGTGTATGTTGCCATCAGAACTATATGTATACCCAGGAAGTGCAGGTTTGTTGGTCCCTAGCACCTTATCTTTAATAACTCAACAATGTTGAATATATGGGTATTTCTGCCCTGGGAAACGCTGGTCATACGGCAAGATAGTAAATGGTAAAGATAATAATATGGTAAAGGAGTGAGCAGAACTCTAGTCATGTGCAAGTATCTTTGGACTCTTTTTTCAGATTGCTTGTATTACACAGGTTATCCTTTGGGAAGGAGTTTCTGGGAACTAGTCCCAGCTTTTCTATGGACCATGTGATATACAAGCCCTAGCTGAATCTGTGCATATTTGGATGACTGGATATTTAGAACGATTCCCGGCTATCATGGGTAAAATGCAGTGGCATTCCTGGTGTACCACAGCTCGTGCACAAACACACACTACTCTTGTTTTTTGAATATAAAGTCAAACAGAGCAGGGAAGGACCACAGGTTTTTGTTGTTATTAGGGCCATGGGTACCAGGAGGCATTCCACAATAGTCTGGCAATAGTCTGGTACTTCAGTGAAGAAGGCTAGGGGAAGCCAGAGGCATACCCATGCCACATTTTATCTAGCCGTGACCACCACCTCTACCTCTTCCACCTGAGTATGATGGAGCCAGCATTTTTGATACGATAGGTGTAAACTAACTGTATCCATGCTATTACCATACAATGGCAATGTATGCAGTGGGAAACATATCATTAACCTACAAGAGAGGAAGGGGCTCAGCAGAGAGAGTTTATGTTCTGTGTTTCATGAGACAAGCTAAATTTATTTTTCATGAGCAGTGGCATTTGGAGAAGTGTGCTTGAGAATGAGGAGATCGGAGGAACGTAAAAGATGGGATACAGGCGATGAGTGTTTTGAGAAATGGGTCAGGCAGACTCATTCAACAAACACAGCTGGGCAATACTGTATGGTCTGGAGAGTGATCTGCAAGAGCCAAGGTTTTTGTTTTGAACTAGTGAATTTATTAAGGGTGTGTCAAGCCAAAGTAAAAGAATAAAAAGAAAGCATCAAGAAGATAGCAAAATCTTATCAAATAGGACACACACACACCACTCAGCAAAAGTGGACTGGGGAAGCCCTTCTGAGACACCTAGATGGAGTTCCTTCTAGTGAGGCTTCTCAGTGAACAGGTAGCAGTGGCCTGAGAGAGCATCAAAGTGGATTCTCACAATGCCTAGCACAAACCGGCTGGGGAAGTTGAGGCAGTCAGCTAGCAACCCCTATTGAGCCTTTTCTCTGTCGGTGAGCTTCCTGTGGCTGAACCTTCAGCTTGTCCTTTCCAGGCAGACTCTTATATCATGGGATGAACAGTGAGAAGGGAAATGATTTACCTTCTGACTCTTCTCAAGAGCACCATGAATAGTTTTCCTCTTGGGCTATTTCATTGTTCTCTTTTCTCCTGTCACAGAGGTAAGGTAAGCCCATTTACAGAAAAGGGGGCCTTGGAGGACTCCTTGAGACAAACATGCTTGGGTCTGCAGTGGGGTCTGGGAGGGACGGATATAACTCATTGCAATTACTAATATAATGACTAATATAATACTAATATTATGACTTAGTATTGGGAAAGGTTGATACCTCATCCAACATGTCCTCTTGAACATTTTAATAGATGGAATCTTGTAGCTATAGGGAAGTGGCTCTTCATTCTAGTGGTTGGTGCCCAAAGGCTTGTTCCCATATCTTGAGGCTCTTCCATCTGTGGAAATCCTGTAGTGAAACTTGTAATTTATGTCATTGTACTGGGACTGTCCTTGCTTCAAGAACAGGTCAAAATAAGACATTCTGCAGTACAGTTATCAGACACAGAAAACATTTTGAACTGTACCGTTGTCCTCCATGCAGGAAAGATGGATGATAGATGGATGGATGGAGCGAGTGAGGGAAGTCCAGCTATTTGATAACACATTATAAAAATGATCCTAGTAAAAGATTATGAAATGAGGTGGAGAGAGCGGCTTTGTCCCATTGGACTACTGACTTGCATCCTAGAATCAATTAAATTACAGCCAAGTGTAATGACACCTGTCCACAATAAGCCTAGGTCAATAAGCAATGGTCAAGTGTGTTGTGAAAGACAGCAGATACTTTAGTAGTTTTATGAATTTGTTCTGCAATGGAATAGAATTGTTCCTTGGCCATAATATGATATATCGTGTTGATGCCATTCCAATATGTAAGTAGAGCTTGTGATAACACTGTGTTGACAAATATGTGAGAAATGGGATTGAAGATGCCTTAAATATATAATGGGTATTGTCAGACCACATGACGGAGGCTTCAAGCCTCATGGAATTCACTTTCCCTCTGAAGGACTAGAGAACAAAGGTCAGCCATGTTTGCAGCTGGCCATGTCTCCACAATAAAACCTCAGGACACCAGGACTCAAAGGAACATCCAGAATTTCAGTACCCCTGCTACTGTTGATGTTGTTGCCAAGAAAGTGAGCACTGTTTACAAGTCTATAAGGAGACGACTTGGAAGGCCCATTTCTGGAAGCCTCAAACACCCTACTTTATAGTGTACTGAACCACAGCAGTGTCTGTAGCAGCTTTCAGAGGGTTCTTATGAGTTATTAGAACTGTGAGAAACCTTGGAAAGCTATAAAGTCTGTAATTAGTGTCCAAAGTCAGGGGGTCTGGTGGTCCTTCCCAAGAATTCCACAGGTTCATTTTGTGATCGCATTTGGACCATTTTTTCCTTTTCCCAAACCACACTAAGCATTCTTTGATGGTTCCTTAGATGCCATTCCAACTGTTCCATAATCCACCCTTAAGATCTTAATACAGATATATGCATGAAATAAAAAGTGACTTTAAATGTACAGAAACAATTTGCTTTACATTAATAATTCATCTAGTTTTATTTGTTTCTAAACAAAAAGCAAAGAAGACCCGTTCCACAGAACATTATGCACAGTTTTTATTAAACCCCAAGAAAATCTCTTAAGGATTTTAGATTATGAAAGTCACCCAATACGCTGTGTGACACACTGTGACACACGATAGCTTCCAGGACAAGATCTTTTGTTTTTAATTCTATATTATTTTATTCTCTTTCAGAGGGGAGGTTGCAAGGGTGGGGGGCAGAGGAAATGACTGGCTTTGGGGTGATGTAAAATTCACAAAGAATCAATAAACTAATAAAGAAAGTCACACAAATTCACTTTTTTTCTCTACCAAACTTCTCTAAAATTTTTTTCCCACTAAACTCAAGCTAGATGCAGGCATGGGATTGTTCTTCCCCTCCCGCAGCAAGAGCAGGTGGCAGTGTTTGATACTTTTAAATGCTATTTCCATCAGTCCTTTCTCCATTGCTGTCACATGAGCTTGATAAAAGCTGCTTGCTGGAAGGAGGTTCTATTTTGACCCACAGTGTCTTGGGGTGAAGGTGGTTGAGTTCACACTTACCCGAGCAGGTTTTGTAGAATCATGAGAATGTTTGCTCACATCTTGGTAGACTAGGGAGTAGAAAGCCCAGGGCTGGAAGTGTTGCTGGACTATACCTCTGAAGGCCTGTCCTCTAAGTGGTCCGATTCTCCTAGGTAGGCCCAAGCTCCTAAAGGGCCCAAGAAAGCCATGTCATAAGCTGGGCACATGAACTGGAATAGGGGGTGAGAGGACTTTACAACCAGACCATAAACTAGTGTGTGTGTGTGTGTGTGTGTGTGTGTGTGTGTGAGAGAGAGAGAGAGAGAGAGAGAGAGAGAGAGAGAGAGAGAATGTGTGTGTATGAGCATGCTCACACTTGTGTTTGTGGGTATGAAGGTAGGTTTGCATGCCAGGGCATGTAAGTGCCAGGGAATGTTTGTATTACAGAAGATAATCCAAGATGTTGGCTCCTGCTTTCCACCTTGTTCGCTGCAGTGTGAGGCAGACTGCGTAGCTTGTAAGCTAACAATGCCCTGCCTCTGCCCCTCCTCTCATTTGGGAAGTGCTTAGGTTGCAAATTAACTACGGTGTCCAGCTTTACATGGATTCTGGGAATTTGAATTAGGTCTTTGTGGGTATGTGGCAAGCCTTCTACCCACTGAGCCATCTTCCCAGTCCCACACTGTAACACTACTCTTTTTTCATAGGAAGCCACATGCACTCCTAATGGCAGCACTGTCTGTCCCAGGCCATCTGCTCTGAATAAGTTCAGTCAGGTGACTCAGGATGAAATAAGCAGAGGAGGCAGCAAGACGGGTGCCCCAATGGTCCCAGAGTCCACACACTGCTCGCTTTAAAAGCTTCTTTCTGGAGAGCACTGGGAACCAGGTGCCAGGCACCAGAGAAGTCAATATTCTTTGGTCCCCATCTTGCAACTGCCCCCCTCAATTAAACTATAAAAAAATTAAATGAAGACAGGAACAGGGCAATAATGAAGAGATGATTCCGAGTGATGGAGGAAACCTGATGAGTTGCCCAGGCAATTGTCTTTGCATTTTCCCATACCTTTCCCGTTATATTTGAGCTGTGGTTACTGAACTCTCAGGCTGGAGGAGCGATTGGCCTTTGGAGCAGGCTGCAGGCATTATGCTATAGGTTAGGCTCCTAAGTCTCATTAGCCTTAGATGCCCAGTTCAGGACACTCTGGTTCTACAACTGTTTCACCACAGAAGAAAGACAAAACTTCATGGGAGGGGAGATATATCCCCTTGGAAGGAGAATCCATGAAGCTCTCTAAACTTCCCAATGTCACTATACGTGATTCTGTGAACTTTAAAAGTTTGACAGGCAAATTTAAACAACATTTCAAAGGGCAATGTTTGTGAATATAGTGATCCTCATTTTCCTCTGATTTTATGTGTAATTCCATGAAAATAACTTGAGGATTAATTACACGGTAAAGTATTTTCAAAATGTAAAAAGGAGATAGAGTCTGATGCTTCTGATCGAGGAACAAATAAGATTTTATATACATCTGCTCAAAACTCTCCCCCAGCTGAGCATCGTAGTGCTTGCCTTTGATATCAGCACTCAGGTGGCAGAGGCAGGTATATGTCTGGGAGTTCGAGGCTAGCCTTGTCTGCATGGGAAGTTCCAGGACAGCCTAGGATATATAGAGAGATCCTGTCTCAAAAATGAACAAACAACAAACAAACAAACCAAAACCACTCCTCAAAATGAAATTTAGTCTGCCCCCGTTTTATGTCTGATGGGTTTCCTTGGAAGTTCTTTTGCTAAAATAGTCATGGCACAATGGCTGGGGCCTAGGCATTTATCTCAGGTAAGCATTTATGAAAGAGGGGCCTGTGACAGCTCCAGCTCCTCACCATTTTACCTGCTGACGCTGTTACTTAGACTGTATTTGCATGTCTGTGATACTCAGATAGCATGAATGCATTCATCTCAGTACACTCTCCATTAGCTCGCTAAGGAGTCACCTACGCAGTGGTTAGGAGCACACACTGCTCTTGTAGAGGACCCCAGTTTGATTCCTAGCACCTAAGTCCCACCTGCAGCTCAAGCTCTGAGATAGCTAAAGCCCTCTTTGGGTCACTTCAGGGCACCTGTACTCATGCACACAACTTCAAGCACATATAATTAAAAATAAGATGTCTTTTCATCAATGCCAGTGAGATTCTGAGATCTCCTAATTGTACTGGGATATAAATTAGTCAAATGAGCTAACTTTACATGAAATTTTTGTGTTAAGAAACTTTTTGAGAATTAATTTATATATATGGCTGTTTTGTCAGCCCCTGTGAATGTGCCCATGTGTGCCTGCAAGAAGAGGGCATCAGATCCATGAGAACTGGAGTGACAGATGGTTGTGAGCCATCACGTGTGTGCTGAGAACTGAACCCAGATCATCCATGAGAGCAAGAGAATTAACTGCTAAGCTATCTCTCCAGATCCAAGCTTTTTGTGTTTATGATAATCATAAAAATGAAGACAAAATTTGCTGGCAAGGTGGCACCTGGAGGCAGAGGGTAGCTCACAAACACCTATAATCCCAGCATTAGGACAGCCAACTCTGTCTTCTGGTCTCTTTGGGCACCTTTACTAATGCCTGCATACTCATCTCTCCTAAGACATGTAATTAAAAATGAAACAAAGACAAACCACAACAGCAAGAACAATAAAAGATTAAAAAGACAGACTGCTTGAGCTCTACAAAGCTTGTCACAACTTATAGGCTGTCTGGGCCCAGATTGAAAATGTCCATTTATAGATGCTCGTGTGTACACTTTGGTTTAACAATATTTGCTCTAATTGTTCTAATCATGAGCTAATTGAGATAATTCACTAAGACTTAAAGTGGAGTGCTGGAAGTATTTTCCACTGAGAGTGTCTCATTTTCTCTATGTTGTCTTTTCTCGTCCTCAGAGACTGTGAGACACACACAGAGTCTTACCAATACTGTTTCCTTTAAAGGTTTTGTTGATGTGGTCTTTCTTATCAGTATCCTAATTTGTTTAAGACAGCTTCTCATGTGGGAGTGGCCAACTCGCGTGGGACTGGTCTAACTAGGCTCGTGCCACTAGAGGGAGCCCATGCCAGACACTGCCTAGAAGATAGCCAGTGCTTGGAAGCTGGACGGACGAAATCAGAGACCTAGTGTGGCACCAAAGAGGACGGAAAAAAAGACAACCAAGCTAGCTTCAAATTCGGGGTGATCCTTTGCCTTGACAATGAATTTCTGCTTAAGTCTCTGTCTTGTTATGATGGTCCCAGAAAGTGTATACAGTCATATTTTGAGCAGAAAAAAAGTAGTGCATATCTTCTTTGGCACAGCACAGGCACATAGCCACACATAGGTCTAGAAGATGGGGCAAAAGTTGGACAATCATCTAAAGAAAGTTTTCATTCTTCCAAAGTTTCTGTGTTGTTTTTGTCTCTTGACTCTTCAAGAGAGCCCCAGGAGTGCTTTGTTTGTCCTAAACTTTGGGTCCCAGAGAATTTTTTTTGTTTGTTTAGCAAAATGAAAAACGGGGCATTTATGCACCTGAGCACTGCATTACAAACCACATTGGTCATATACAGGAGCATTGCATTACAAAACTACATTGCTTGCACACATTTATTGGTTTTTTGTTGTTGCTGCTTTTATTTATAAAATTCTTAAAGGGGGTCCAGCAGTAGTTGTGTACGTCCACTCTACCTGTGTGCAGGAATAGAGGCAGGCTGTGAGTTTGAGGCCAGTGTGTGTCGCCAGTGAGACCTGTCTCAATATCTGCCCTGCAGGAAAGAGTAAAATCCAAAACAAGAGGGGGCTGAGAGTAAAGGAAGGCAGATGACGTAGTTAATGTGAGATGTACGTATTACGGAAATGTCACAGCAAATCCTACTCACTGGTATAACTAATATGCATCAGTCATTATGACTGTAAAATTAAAAGTAAGAAAAACCAAAAAAAAAAAAATGGAGGAAAACATTTCAAACTTGTCTGTAAACCTATCTCATCTGGAAAGAGCCATTTTTGTAAAGCATGTTCTCTCTGTGTGTATTATGGATATGCCATAAAAATGCTTTGTGTGCATGAGATTACAGTCTAACCATTACCATCTTATTTCCATGTTTAACTATTTCACTGTTTTAATACTTTCCTATGTGGTATCACATAATTCTTTATAAAAATCGTTTGAAAGGTGCACGTACTTTGATGAACACACCTTAGAAGACGCCCTGTGTTGAGGAGAGCTAGGTTACTTCAGCATGATGCTCTGTTGAGGACTGTTGTGGTTATCCTGACATGACATGGTGTTCCCACCTTGCTTCCTGAGAAGGTTTGCTAGGGCGCTGTCCCGGCTCTTATTTCTAGCCTCGAATTTCACTTTGTCCTCTTGAAGTTGAGTTTTCTGATGCCCACTCCAAATCCAAAACTACACGAGCCCTTGTTCTTCACCACTCTTTTTACCCACCAATCACCCGGAGGCCTGCGCTTTGAGACTGTTGAGAACTATCCCTATAGCCTGTTAGCAAGAACAGAAAAACTCTCCTTCAGTTTCTTTAAATTAGTTTCCTTAGAAGTGAAGATTCTCCAAAACTTCACTGAAGATGAAGGGCGTGTTGACTATTCTGCTCTGACGTCATCCCTTCCTCTTGCTACCATCACAGGGTCTCAAAAATGCCCTCAGCAAAAGTGTATAGAGCCGGGCGTAGGACCCTGGCAAGGCAGTAAATGGTACTCTAATGACTTCACGGATGGAGGCTTCTCACTTTTCTGAAGGGTGTGTGTCTGCCTGGAAAAGATCTTCCTTGGTGTTAGTTACCCAGAGCCCTCGAATGTCCAAAACATCAAGAGTTTCCACCACCAACCAGCTTCTCCACAGCCCCCACAGAATGCTACCCCCGTGTTCCATCTTGTCTCATGTGCTCAATTTATAGTGCCCCCCCCCCGCACTATAAATTCCATTACCAAGGGCTTAGAAAATACATCTTAGTGGTCTTGTGGTTAAAAGAAGTCTCCCTTTGCTCCTCGGTGGTAGCGGTGTTGACTGGTCAAGACTGACTGTTTATGGAGGATGTGTTTGCCTATCCTTGGCCTGTTCTGCCTGGCTCAGTCCAAGCCAAGTCATACTGTCCAGGCAGAACCAAGTGGAGCTTTTCCTCACTGCTAATGAAAAATAACAAGGCCCTTGGTTTGAGGATCTGGTTGAGAGGGATTCTTTTTGAAGCATTCACAAAGCCAGCAAGAATTTCACACCACTTTGAGTGCTCAGGGTAAAGAATTTAACAGCTGGTGGGAGTGTAAATTAGAGCCAATTATAATTTGATTGACCTGCCTTGACAATAAAACTGTCTTCCCTAATTTAAAATGCCTAGCAGGACCCTCTCTGCTTCAGGAAGGTGGGGATTTCAAAGGAAGAGCCGCTCAAACTAGGCAACTCTTTAACAATGCTGACAGTAATAAAGATGTATAGAGCTTTTTTTTCCTGTTAGACTTAAATAGCCACATGCACAGAAAGGAAAGAGTCAGGGCGTGGTAGAGATGTGTCTCCAGAATGATGATGACAGGAAAACACAGGAATGTTCTGGGAAGTTCCAATGAAAGAGTAAATAAGGTGTCCAAGTTCCAACCCAGGATGCTAGTTGACATAATCGGGTTTCGTAGTTTTAATTAATTCAAGAGGATGGGTTTCTTCAGGCACCTCACGCATGTGCCTCATGGCACTTTGCTCACTCATGTGCTGGACTCCTCCCTGCACCTCAGCACCCTTACTAATCCAGTTGCAATACTATTTAAACTAAACATAGACTTTTAGCTATTTATTATTTAGTTATTTTTTGAAACTGGTTTAAAATGGCACGAGAAGAAAGCACACTTTATTCTTGCTATTTACCTTAGGAGCTAGTTCATCCTCTAGCCCTATTTGGACATATGAAGAAGGTGCACCACCCCACACTAGGCCTGCCCATTCCTGGCTTCTTATTTATACTAGCTCATCTTGATAACATCCTCCAGGAAGGGCCCTGTGGGTTTCTGCTTCCCATTTTGCCTTAAATAAAACCCTGGAATCATTTCTATTGGCTTAATTCTGGTGTTGGTGAGCTGCTGGCTTTGCAACGTGATGCTCTGAGCAGTGGCCAAGAAGAGCTAAACAGCTCAACTCTTTCGACTTGGTTCTGCCTGCTAGATAGACTTGATCTTGGGCATGTGGTCCTTTCTGAGTCTCCGGTGCAACATCTGAGTAGTGGAAACAACAATGACCTCATGGAGGGGTTAGTGGTGTTTACTGGCACCAGGAACAAAATAGCTTGACCAGGGTCTGGCCTGGATTCTGACCTGTCTCTGAGAAGGTCATCCTGTTTCTCCCCGGTTCAGAATCCACCTTCCCTTCCCCTCGTGTCTGGGGGAGTTGACTGACTTTCCTCCTCTTCTCACTCCCACAGAACCTTTTACAATGACTCAAGCTGAGATGTGGAGCAGCAAGGGTGGTAGAGGAAGCTACGTCTGTGATGTGTTTATAAAAAGATAAAGATATATAAGAAAATGTTCTATGGGGGGAGTGGTGAGGTGCGGGGGAAAGAGGTGCCTCAGTGGGCCCATGCCCAAGCAGAAGCATCACTTCCCGCTAAGGGACCAGCCACATCAAGGTATACTCTAGAACAGAGTTTATTCAGGGCACAGGGAGGGGTAGTAGAGGCAAAGAAAGGCAGAGAGAGGGAGAGAGTAGAGAAGTAGAGGCGGCCATGACCACATGGAGAGAGAGGGGGAGCAAGGGAGCAAGAGAGCAAGAGAGGAAGCAAGAGAAGTAAGAGAGATAAGAGGGGGCAAGGAGCCCCTTTTATAGTGGGTCAGGCCTACATGACTGTTGTCGGGCAACTGTGGGGAGGAGTTTAGACAGAATGCTAACAGTCTGTCTTCCTTAAATGGTACCATGTCCTCCATTATCTGAGATTTCACTTCAGGAACCTACACTTGTACAGTCAACTTGTTTTAAAGGCACTGAATAAAAAATTACAGTCGTAAATAATATATAAGTTTAAATAACTTTGATCTTGGTAGATTGTTGAAGTGATTCTCCTTTGTTATTACTTAGTGATGTTAGTCTCTTACTGTGCGTAATTTATAAGTTAGATTCTGTCCTTGGCATGTACTTATGGGAAATTTCAGGCACAAGGGTCTTGCCATGACTCCTGGTGGTGAGGGGATGTTGCCATGACTCCTGGTGGATGAGGGGATGTTGTCATGACTCCTGGTGGATGAGGGGATGTTGTCATGACTTCTGGTGGATGAGGGGATGTTGCCATGACTCCTGGTGGATGAGGGGATGTTGCCATGACTCCTGGTGGATGAGGGGATGTTGCCATGACTCCTGGTGGATGAGGGGATGTTGTCATGACTCCTGGTGGTGAGGGGATGTTGTCATG
>JADRCH010000086.1:3666710-3708185 GCA_019843965.1 Rhynchomys soricoides
TGCCATCACTGCCTCTGCTGTGCCATCACTGCCTCTGCTGTGCCATCACTGCCTCTGCTGTGCCATCGCTGCCTCCGCTATGCCATCACTGCCTCTGCTGTGCCATCACTGCCTCTGCTATGCAAATTCATGTTACACACTCAAGCTTTCATCATGTGCCTTCTTTTGCACACCCCACGCGCTCAGTATGTGCATTTTCTTATTATTTTGCAGTTATTGCAACTGCTATGCTATGTTGCAACCCAAGCCTTAGTATCTCACTATTGTTCTGAACAATCATATAAAGTCTGTAACAGAAAAAAGCATAAAAATAAATCTTCGATCTTCCATATGTGTCCACACATAGCAGTGCGGGCTTTCCTTTTTGATCCTGTGGTCTTTGTGACCACACGATGCCATTTCCTTTAATGTTTCTCAGGATGTTAGGTGAACTATCAAAGAACTTTCCCGATTCTTGGTTATTTGGAAGTGCCCGTTTTCTCTCTGAACAATGGTTTTTACTAGATACAAGATTTCCCAGTGAAATTTTTCTTAACTGTTGAGTGCTTTGAACATATTCCCCTGGTTTCTGGGTTATGCTGTCTCTACTAAGGAGTTGTACTGGTTTCTTTGCTGTGGTAAAAGAAGTAACCAAGTCACCTTGGAGAAGGAAGAGTTAATACACGGCTTACTGTCCTGGGGGAGTATAGTCAGTGGAGGGGAAGAGGAAACAGAGGCAACTGACAGCTGTATCTTGACCCGCAAGCGGGAAGCAGAGAGAGCAAACTCAGAATGGTAGAAGTCTTTAAGCTCTCAAAACCTGTCCCCAGTGACACACCTCCTAAGCCTCCAGATGGTGCTACAAACTGAGGGCCAAGTACTCAAATACCTGAGACTGTCTGGACACCTCTTCCACAGCTCCACGGAGTCGCTGGCCCATCATCGCACACACCGGCTCTTTTGTACAGTGCGGAATCACTCACTTCTGTCTCGATCACCCAGGGGTTTCTCTGCTTGCTCTTCAGCAGTTTGGCATCAATCATTTTGCTCTGGTTCTCCTTGTGTTTAATTTATTTAATGCTTGTCCATCAGGTTCTGGGAGATTTCAGCTATAAAAGTCCCTTCTCATGTCTTCTGCTAGGACTTCCCGTTCACCTACCTATGTTAACAATCTTGAAGTCATCTGAAGAGGCCCCAGAATGTCTCCTTCTACTTCATTTATCTCCATCTGGTCTTCAGATCTTATCATTGCCATTCATCTGTTCTCAAATTCTTTCTTATTTAGCCAATTCAGATTTTCCGTTGATCCTCTTTAGAAAAAAATTTCAGTTATTTTCTTAAGCTCTAGAATTTCCATTTTGTTCTTGGTTTTTATTTCTCTGTTTGAGACCCTCCATTTGTTAACAAGTCATTAGCATATTTTCCTTTAGCCTTTTATGCGTCCTTTTCTTAATTGCTTGGGCATTTTTACAGGACCTCTTTAAAGTCTAGCCTGCTAGTTTAATGTTTAGGTCGGTCAAGTCAGTTTATGATTGCTTCCTGTCTCCCCTAGAGCACAGGTTACAGGATCCCTGTTCACATACTGTTTGTTCTTCTATACCGAGTAAGTTACACTGTGGAATTAGTTCCCTTCAGGTTGTGACCAGTGATATCTCTGCCCAACAGAATTTCCAATTCTCTCTGTCTCTGTCTCTGTCTCTGTCTCTGTCTCTCTCTCTCTCTCTCTGTGTGTACTCACATGTAGTACATTTATATAGAAAAGACAGTCTGGGGTCATGGCTATATCTCAGTAGTAGATTGCTTGCCCCACATTGGTAAGACACTGAATTCAATCCCTAACATATCTGAATAAATAGGTAGTATTATCTAATGCACATTTTATTACACAGCCTCTTTATGGTTCAGTTGCTAAAAAATTAATTCTGCTTTTACAATAGAGCTGTTATAGGCTAGCATTTAATAAATATGCATCAAGCATAGTTAATTTTGATTTTTTTTTTTTTTACTGTTTTTGAAACAAAGTCTCACGTAGCCTAAACTGCTAACCTTGAACTTGCTATATAGCCAAGGATGACATTGAATGTTGGATCTTCCTGCTTCCACCTTCAAGTGCTGGGGTCATAGGTATGTGTCACCACATCCAGTTCTTGGCTACTGGAGAAATGCATGGCTTTGTGAATGCCAGGCAAGCCATCCACCCAACTCTGCTAGCGTCTCTGATTGGTGGCTTACTGAAAGCCAGGCTCTGTGCAGAAAATCTTTGAAAGAGTAATAAATTTTGTACCTTAGTATGATAGGATTATGTTTTAGGAGACCCATAATGTTTGTTGAGTGAATTTATCTAAAAGAGTAGCCAATGACCTTTTCTTTCAGAAGAGCGAGGAGTTTTAGAGGAACAATCTGGAATTTTTTCAAGCTTTGTTTTAGTAACAAGAACACTGATTTATTTTGAACTCTCTTCTTTCTTTCAGTCAAATGGAAATCTCTTACTTTCCTACATCCTAAGAGAAGCCCTTAAAGGAGGGAAAACTCACTTATTTTCCTACATGAAGAAAGAGGCAGAGAGATTATAAAGTAGATAACTCGACTCCCCCCATCTAGTTCAGATTTATGCACAAGCTTGTCAGTTTAGAGGCACAAGCAGAGACTGTCAGCAGAACAATCATGATGGTGCATTCAGAGATTCAGAAGTGCTAGCTATGAAGGAAGCCATCGCCACAGAGACAGACATTTCTGAGCTGTTTGGGTGGATTAGTTTGTTACTCTCTCTGAAACCTGTATTTAAACTAAAGCTGTATACCAGAGATCTTAAACTGGCAGCCTGAACCCAGCCCACAAACTCGCTTCATTTGGCCTAAACTACTGTAACAAAAGCTTAGTTTCAATTGAATTAGAGATTTCCAGGCAGGGAGATGGCTCAGTTGTTTTTCTCCAAAGAGCTCAATGAGACCCCCAGAACCCAAGTTAAAAACAACTAGGCATGGCAACACACTTGCTTGTGTAGTCTCAGCAATAGAGAGGCAAAGGCAGGCAGACCCCTGGGCTCCCAGGCCAGTCAACCTCATCTACTTGGTAAAGTGCATGCCAGTGATGCTGGGCATGGTGGCACACGGTGGTAGAGACAGATAAGCATATCCTTGGGGGTTCTTGGACCCCTGTCATTAGCTGGAGTCATCCTCTAGTCCCCATGCCCCCACATCTGCATTTACAGGAACACACACACACACACACACACACACACACACACACAATTGGATCAAGTAAAGTTAGAATCCAGGAGGGGAGAATTGTTGATGCTATGTATCAATCACATAAAATAAAATCACCACAGATAAAGTTCATCCATCCATTTATTCATTCACTGTCCAGTCACTCACAGCACGTGTCCCAAGAGCTGACATATAACGAGAGCCCACCCACAATTAAACAGGTGCTCCATGCAGAATCCACGAGACAACAATGGCTCACATTCCTATTATTTTTGCTCTCTAGAAAGTTTGATAACTCCATTTCTCAATCCACCAGCTTCCTAGCAACAGTTGAAGGTCTGCTGTGGTTGATTTAATAGCAACTAGTGGTATTTGTAAAGATTTCCACATGCTGTTAATTTAAAAGGAGTAAGAGAATTTGTGAAATCTGAGACATTTTACCTGTAATTGGGCTGAGCAGCCTGCTTCTCATAAGCAGAAACGTCCAAATTAGTGAGATCAGGCAGCTAATTATTACAGAGACTTGCAGTGACTTGGGCCGTGGTGCCATGGGAGGCTATCATTAGAGGCCAAGTGGACCTTTCATTGCAGACCCTTGTTAATCCTTCAGTAATTAGAATAAAATCCATGCCAAGTAACTTAAACTGGACTGAGATTCCAGGTGTGCAAGCCCCTATGCTAAGACCTGTAGACAGGAAGGGAAGCCCAGGTTTTCATTTAACATAGCTGATTCCCACACTACTAGAGCGGGTCTGTAGTGGTCAGAACCAATGCCCCGGTCACCCTGCCTGGAAAGTCCAAGCTCTCAGCAGAAGGACACGGAGAGATTAAAGGATGGGTACCCTTCAAAGGAAAGATCTGAGTGGCCGGCCTGGGACTCTGCCGTCACGGCAGATTTTTGGAAGGAGGCTCTTCCCTGGGTTCTTAACATCCTGGTAAAGGCAGCTCTGGTGAGCCATACTCTTGGTGGTTGATGTTTTGCCAGAAGTTAGACTCCTGCTCTCCCCTCAGACCCACTAAGGATTGCAGATACCCAGGTTTCAAGCATCAGTGGACATGCACTATTCGTCCTGGCAAGTGAAGATACCCAGACTTAAGAAGACAGCGGAGAGTTGTAAAAAAAGAGAACGCCAAAGGGAACCGGGACGCCTAGGTGTCCGTGCTTTGACTGTATGACATCACCCAAGGCCATGCTGCATGCCTAAGACACTGTCATCTCTTCCCGCAGACCACCCCCACCCACCATTACTGCCATCTCTACCCATCCCAGAGGAAAACTATAGTCTCAGGGCTAAAAGACCCACAATAGCCTAGCTAGGGTTTAGGCTCCCATCTTTTGAAGAGGAAGATTAGACTCTCTAATTTTTGAGGAGGAAAAGAAAAAGAAAGAACACACACACGCACACACACACACGGATACAGAGGTCTTATTAATATATTGGAAAGGCTTTAGAGATCTGTATTATAAAGCGAATCTAAATGAGCCAGTCCAAATTGAACATGCATGCCCACTGCCGATTACCAGAGAGGCTAATCGCTCCACTTGCCTCAGAGAGGAATAAAATTGTGGGCGTGTGAAGTGTGTAAAGGTTCTGTCGCCTTCCCGGGCTTAGAGACCCGCAGGAGGAAGAGAGGGCCTTTCTGACGGTAGAACTCCTCACTCTCATTGCACGTTAGAAAGCTCTAAGGAGGGTTTTAATGACACCAGTGCTGGTCCCTCTTGAAGGAGACAGCCTGGCACACAGCGCCACCTAGTGTCCGTATTAAAACTCCCTGGCAATCATCTTTGCGTAATTGGCCCCAGTAACTTCTATGAAGTAGGGCAAAGAAAATAAATCCATCAAAGCTGACTGAATAACAGAGAGGAATGCCAGCTGCAAGCAGTTCTGACTCTTGATGCCTTCAAACGCCAGGAAAGTTAATCCTTGCCTTATGTTTCTTTCTCCGTGCCCAAAAGGCAGTGGAACTAGTCACTAAACCCAGGGAGGTGAAGCAGGTCACTAGGTTTATAATGGAATTGGTAACGGCTTTTCATTTTTTCTCTGCATCCTGGCAGCAGGAGATAGGCAGCTTGTTATAACTGAGAGGGGGCTCCTGGCAAGCCCGCTTGCTGGGTGGATTTCTGTAGGCGAGGGCTCGCTGGGAATATTATAACCTCACAGAGTCACAGATTTAATAGTATTTCTTCCACTCCATTCAGCACAGCGCTGAGTTACAGTGACTCTGGCTCCAGCACGCACACTGCCGACATGCTTTGTTCCCGGTGAGCTTCGCATCTTCACGGTCCCGCTTGGGTCCTGGCCCCACTGCCTGCTCTTGCTGCTGATGCTGGCAGGCTCTCCAGACAGCTCTCCCCTGCATCCCCTCCTTCCCACCTGGTTCGGGTCTCCCTTTCCATTCTTTCACGCCCCTCTTTGTTCTACACCATCAAGATAGCTATCATTTTGGAGCACCTACCACGTTTCAGGCACCAGGCCAGATGCTTCACATGTAATTTGCCATTTGAGATGGTTCTCTGTGTGTTGGTGGGCTAGGAGCCTGTGCTGCATGTGAGGCACAATCGGGGTTGGGGTGCCCTCTCTCTCCTGCTGTTCCCACTCTTCCACGTTGCTGCCACTTGGAGGCACAGAAGTACTAACACCCTGACTGCTCTCTCTGTCCTCTTATTCCTAGGGATGGCCTGACATGGTTTAAACAATGGTGAGTGCCCGAGTTTTGTTTCTGTTATTGTGATAAACACTCCAACAAAAAGCAACATGAAGAAGTGTTTATTTAGCATAACTCCAGGTTACATTCTATCCTAGAGGAGGTCGAGGTAGGGACTTGAAAGTATAGCACATCCACAGACCAGAGCAGAGAGAATAATACAGACCTTTCTTTGTTCTCACACAGTTCCGAGTCCAAACCCAGGGAATGACACCACCCACAGTGGACTGGATCTTTCTACGTGGATTAAAGCAATCAAGACAACCTTCCACAGGCATGGCCACAGGCCAACCTGATCTAGACAGTTCCTCATTGAGACCCCCTTCTCGGGTGATTTGAGGTTGTGTCACGTGATTACAGATTGTATCAAATTGCTGGTTAAAGCTAACTACCACCGTGAGTTTCAGGAGAATTGGGCTCGGATGCCCAGACTATCTGCTCCCTTCCTTACCTGCTCAGACAGAGGCAGGAATGCACATTCTCGCTCCTTTCTCTGTTTTCCCAATTTCACAGAGCTGGTTCTGCCCCCGGAGGGTGTATGCAGACTGGAGATTCATCTCGGGCAACCTGCTTGTCACAGACCTAACCCACAGCTGCCACAACTGTCACGGCTCACAATGAATGACATTCTCATGCCCCCTGACCTGGCTCAGAATGTTGATGTGTTCTTGGTGGCAGCTCAGACTCTTTAGAGCCCAGCATTTGTTACTAAATACAAGGCAGTGGGGTGGGGATATTTGATCTTCAGTTGATTCAAACTCAAATTTGAGTTTTGTTATTGTTGTTAAGGTGTGTGTCTGTGTGTGTGTGTGTGTGTGTGCCCAGACACAATTTTTTGTAGTGTAAAGAATGTTCTAGATTGGCAATAAGATAATACGGGCTCTATTCTGGACTTAGAGTCTACAAGCTTGGCTACTTGGAGATGTAGCTCTAGTCTTTAGTTCCCCATTTGTGGTCTGAGATTCCCAGAGCAAGGGAATTGGGATCTGAAGGCACCAGGATGAGGTGTTTCCACCATGGTGATGAACTACCTCTTCCTTAGTTCCCTCAACTTGGAAAAAGCCTTTGCATTGTTCAGAGATAGTAAATTCATGGAACATGTGCCTGAGGCTTGGCACACCCTCACCTCCACTCCAATAAAGAGAAGTGTTATACTCAGTAAGCAGTGGGCAGCCAAGATGCTGAATTTTATCATCATCGTTGTCATTGTCGTCGTCGTCGTCATCATCATCATCATCATCATCATCACAACCACCACCACCATCATCATTATCATCTTGAAAACAAAGCTGGGATTCCCGGGTTGACAAAACATTTTCTCCTTGATTTTTAAATTTTAAAATTCTTGATTTTACAAGAGTGTTCCTTTTTGAACAACCCTCAGGAACATACCAGCTAAGTTGGCTTTCTTGAGAAGAATGGCATCATGTGGGCTACGGAGAGATGGTGGAGCTTCAAGTCAGGTAGGGGTGACTTTGCAAAGCAGGCACATGGCTTCCATTCAGAAGATATAAACGTGGGGCTCAGGAAAGGGTTATTTTCCTGTTGCAGCCTTGACCTCACCAGTCCTCTTCATCATTTTAGGATGCTTCAGCACCACCCCATGCTGCTGTTTCCCTTACCGTGATTTCTTTTTCCTGGAGGCTCTGGTATATTGAACACTCACCAGCGTGTCTGGACACTATCTATGCTCTGTATGGCCATCACCAAACCTCCCTTCCAAGCTCAAGTTCAACCTTGTCTTCTGTGGAAATGAAGCAGGTAGGATCTGGCTTAGACTTATAGAAAAGGAGTGGCTGGAATAAGATTTCATTAATGGGGTGTATCAGGGGTAATGCTAACAGTTCAGTATGAGTCAAGTCTCTTTAGCTTCTATTCACTTTCTTGGTGAGTTCACCTATCTCACAGAATGCCAAGCTTTTACAGGACGTTTAGTGAGTGCCTGCCCTGACGCTGCACTGAGGGATATAGGCTCAGATATGGTCCATGCTCCTGTATAGGATAAGATGTAGGTAATAGCCTCGCCTGCAAATAGAGGGTAAGTATGATGCCAAGCCAGTGATCTGGCAGGGGTTGCGGATTCTGGTCTCTTTCATTTTGGAATTTCATCAGATTCGTTTATGGTTAGGGTTAGAAGAGAGAATGTAATATGCCCAGGAAACACATCATAAATATGATCTTGCCAGAAAAATACTCGTCAGGACAATCATTGCCAAAATGATATTTTAGTGGCTTGCTTTCCCATTCTTGAGGACTTTCTGTTAACTTTCATAAGCTTTATGAACTTTGATATGGAGAATTTCTCCTTGAAAGGGGGATTCATGATCCTTGGTCTTAGAAAGGAGTGAGTGGCCAAGCCAAGTCTTCACCTTGGTCCTCCTGTGGAGGCAGCATCACATTCTCACAAACCCTGGCGTCTGTGGTTCCATTTTGAAGTGCAGTTGGCTTCTTGTCCATACCGCTCTCCCAGAGCCTCAACGGCCACACTTCTGACTTGGAGCATCACGGTGCACGTGTTTTCCTAAGCGAACCCAGAAGCATTTCTAATCCTGGGGTGACGGGGGTGGGGGGGAGAAGGGTGCTGATGTGAGAGAACTGCACGACCTCGTGGAGTCGAGCCTACTGTGTCTTGGTTTGTCTTTCTTGGCAGCACACTGCTTTTAATGACATCTTAAACTTAGTGTGTATGCAGTTGTGAGTGTGTTCATATATGTGTCTACATGTGCGGGGAGCGTGTGTGCACGTGTTTGGAGAATAGAGGTCAACAGTAAGTATTTTTTCCCATTGCTTTCCATCTCGTTTTTTTGGAGACAGGGTCCCTGGAGCAGTGCTGCAGTTACAGGTACACACGCAGCCTCGCTCTTTACGTAGATATTAGGAACGGGTCTCAAGTCTTCCCGCTTGCTTGACTGACATTATATTGACTGAGTCATGTCCTCAGGTCTAAATGAACATTTAAGACTTACCCAGAGTTCAAATACAGAATTGTTCTTCTTTTAATCAGCTGCCATGTGTCTTCCCTCCCATTCATCACATACAGAGTCTGGATCAAGAGTGTTCCTTCCTTTAGTGAGCTCATGGTACACCATGTCTCCATTGTTATAGATGCACAGGGTAGGGCTAACTTAATAGACTGAGCGAGCTACTACAGGAGGCCAAGTCTCCTTGAATCTTTTGAGAGCGGCTGTAGGTTGAGGATCTTGGAGGTATTCTTTTTTTCAGACTGAACTGTCAGAAACTTGTGGGATTTCAAAGGCCCCTTCAGGCTTGGTCTCTTCAGAGTCCCCTTTAGGCTAGGAAAAGTCACAGAGCTCAATGACAGTGCTATCCTGAACTGGCCAGAAGCAGAGACTCATAGGGACTCAAACACCTTTTACTTTCACAGATGTGGGACCCCTGGAATGTTGAAGAGTGTGAATAAGTGCATTGTTTCCTACAGGGGAAATTACTGGTGGGCTTAGTACCTAAATTTTACTTTATTTTATTTTTAGCTTGAAAAAAATTCTTTCTGTGTATATTGTGAATTTATGTGTGCTTGTGTATTTGAGTGTGAGTGTGTGTGCAAGTCAGAGGTCAACTTCAGATGCTGATGCTGACCTTCCGCTCTGTCAGAGGCAGTGTCTCTTGTTTACTGTTGTGTGTACTGGGCTGTCCTGTGAGCTTCTGGTGATTTTCCTATTCCTATCTCCTGCCTTGGCACAGGAGCTGAGTATTAAGTGTTATTGCACCCAGCTTTATGTGGGTTCTGCAGGTGTTCTGCAGCTCCTCATGGGTCTGTGCAGGTGCTTCGCCTGCTGAGATATCCAGCCCTCAGTGAACCAGGGTTAAATGAGACTTCATCTTCAGGCCTATCTGATAAACTTGCTGGAATGTGCTGGAATGTAGTCCCCGGGTTCAAAGGCTAAGCTGAGATGGTAAGGTTCACATAGCGGCCTCTTAATAATACCATTGGTCTTCCCATCAGGGCTAGCTTCCATTTTGGGTCATGTTTTGAGCATACACTGTCACACGTGATGTGAGGATCCCACATGGACAACAGACTTTTTACTCACTCAGAAACTGCAGTGGTTTAGAGATTAGCTCCCGGTCATGGGGGAAAGGGGCAGCTGATGACTCTGTACAACCCAAGACACTTTGTACTTGGCTGTACTTGGGGCAGAGCACACACTGCCTTGTCTTCCGTCCTCTTTACATTGACAGAAGAAGCACTCAAGCCAATGTTGGCCATGTGAGTAAAAACTGAACTGCCCTCATTGGACAGGTTCTGTTGGGGCACCAACTCAGGACTATGGTCACCATGGAGCTGCTCAAGGTCTTGGTCATGTGTAGTTAAGATGACTGGTCCAGTCTGAATTTTCCTCGGGTGTTACCTGCTTCCATTTAGCCTGGTGGTTTCCTTGTATTGGTGTCTCTTTACAGTGATCTAAGCTGGCTCAAAGCTGGGTAACTGCTCCCTCAGGCTTTGAAGGGTCTTCAGAGACTATGAATCCAGAAATTAACATCTCCATCAAGAGTGCAGCTGTAGCTCAGGCCTTAAACGCCTACACAGCTCCTCACAAATGCTGGAACAGTGAGGTTCCTTTTTAAAACTTAAGTTCAATCTGCCAGCACTGCCAGCTCAACTACGTCCAGTTCTTTCTGCTTTCTTTGTGTGACAGAGCCAGGTAACAGGTAGTAGAGGCTTCCCAGGGCTGTGGCTCTGATGGAAATGAAAGCTATTTTTTAGGCTCTTTACAGCATCAAGTACTGCTGTTTTGTGATCAGTTTTTACTTGCATTATTGTTTCCCAGACACTGCTGAAAATATCCCTTCCTACTGATTACACAAGCCTAAAATATTAGCTTTAATCATTTTGTACCAGTGGCCACGTGGAATACACAGGAAGAACTGTGGCAGAAGACGGCAGGGACAGTTAGACTGTGGATGAGCCCCAGGTAGGAAGCCACCCTTTGAGCATCTGCAGTGAGGAAGAAGAGTTGGCAGCCACGAATTGAAGAAGATTCTCCTGCTGTAGCTACTGGTCAGGTCCCTGATATTTTCCACAAACCAACATGGATGTGGCAGTGGCTTTCCAGCCGTGGTGCTCAGTGGTACTCAGGTGCTTCCCAACCAGGCCTTGCCTGTGAGTGAGTCTAGTAGACATCTGAGGAGCAGGAGTGGGCAAAAAGGTGCTTTGTTGGGCTGAAGGAAAGTGTGTTCTACTAGAGCTGACCTCTCCTCAGGCTAAAGCACAAAGCTGCGTCCCTGTAAAGAGGAAAACCAGTCTAAGCGTCTCTCAACCAGCCACTGCACCTTATAGACATGGAAGACACTGTCATCTGTATGTAATGCTGTTACAGTAGCGCTGTGACATGGGAGACCATGCTGAAGCCTTTTCTTCTTTTCCCATCCTTTCTCATCTGTTCCCTTTCGAGACAGAACAATGGGGATGCTGAGACAAGGGGTCAGGTTCTGTTAGCTTGTGGCGATGCCACCTGAAGGGATGATAGCTCCATGAGAGGCTAGGTCTAGGGGAGCCCAGGTCCCAGCCAGATCCAACCCCTACTGACTCCACACTGGTACTATTGTGTGTGTGGAGTAACAGTGACATCCTGTGGCCAGTCTGGTTGATCTAAGTGTCTCCTTTACAATGAAGAAGACCTGATGGTTTATTTTATTTTATTTTATTTTTGCATTGCAGTGTGAGCCCACACTGGCACCTCTTTCACATAATACACAGAGAAAGAGGGAGAAGAATGCCTACAGGACTTCCTGGGCTCTATTCTGCAGTGGTCTCTGAGCAGGGTAGGGAACATTTGTGGGACAGAGATTATATCTGTTTTTGTGCTCCATTAGTTCAAATGTTGCTATTTGAGTGTCCGGTGATCCATCACAACAACCACAAGGATGGTGTGGCAAAGTAGTGACAGGGAGACGAGATTGTCATCTCTTTAAAAACATCATGTGGTTCAAGGAAGAATTTGTTTAAAAACGCTTAAATGTCTTGATCCTTGCCATTGATTTGTTTTAATTTTAGGGTCGGGTGGCACTGACTTCATTTTGATCTTACTTAAAAATAGAGAAAGGACGAGATGGGGAAGAAGCAGCTCTGCTCATCTGCTTTTCTTTCCTTCTCCAACCACCTGACTTTGCTTTGCCAGTCAGAGCTTAGCTATGCTGCTCTGGGCCTCGGGGCTTCGAGGACTCAGATGTTCCATGCATAGTCTACCCAGGGTGTTCACTGGATGCGGGCCCTCCTTGGAGCCTGGTCTGGGTGTGGTAGGTAAACTCTGGTCTGTTCTTCAGGGTAACTTGTTTCTATCCAAAGGATGCCATCACTTAGAGAGAACCTTCGACTCGGGGTCAGTTTAGATGTCCCCCAGGGTCATTGATTGAGGAATAAAGAAAGACAAATGCATTGTTGAGGACAAGAGATGATACTCCGATGTTCCTCAGACTTGAGCTCCAGTTACAAGCCTTTTAGCTGGTCCTTTGACATCCTTAAGGTTGGAGGACTGCGTTCTCACAGATTGCTTTTGCAAAATGACGGCAGAAAGTTTCTAATCACAGGAATGGCAAATTACTCATGAAAGCATGTTACTCCTGGTGTGATATATTAACAGTTACACTTGTAGGTCTGTGAGCCTTTAGGGGGAAGACAGTTCTGGGGAGAGTTTCTATAATTGGCTAGGAAAAGCATAATCATAACTACTTCATTCTTGGTGTGTGGAGATGAATTCTGAATGCATGCATAAGTGCACAGTAGTCACCAGTGCATGTGTTTGGGGTACACTGAGACGGTACAGTTGATGTTGCTGTTACTTCTAAAGACATGTGTGTACCCAAAGCTGAAGACTCTTCGTCTCCCGTTCCCAGATAAGGTGCATAATATCTCTGAACTTGTCATTTGAGGTTTGAGTTGAGGGCAAAAGAGTATCCAGTAGCGTGTGTGTGTGTGTGTGTGTGTGTGTGTATGCACACGCATTTGTGTATGCATGTACATATGTGTGTATGTACATGTATGTTATATATGTGTGTGTGTCATGTGTCTGCATGTGTGTATTGTGCGCGTGTGTGTAACATGTGTGTGTATGTGAACACATGTATGTATGAGTGCATTCAGTGACTCACTCTTGCTGAAGCTCTGCTTGAGCAGTTTGCCACAGAAAAGTCAAACACAGCAGCTGCCCGGAGGTGATGTACAATGCTTAAGACAAGGAAAAGAAGAAATAAAATGGGACCGGAGAGGAAGGGGAGGGAGCCAAGAAAATGCCAATAAAGGAAGGAAATGTAAAGGATTAGCAAAAAGTCAGACTTTCAGCACCGAGTATTCTCCTAGGCCATTTTAAAGTTCTCCAGAATCATGATAACTTAATTCCTGTGTCAGGAAAGGTTTTGCATACTTTTTGTCTAGTGGCAGAAAAAAAGGGCCAAGCAAAGATTCCTCCCACAGGGCAAAAATCTTCCTCTTTCTTTTTTCCTTTCTTGGGTAACTTAAGCAAAGACACTGAGAAGATAGCTTAATTATTCACATCTCCTTCGAGCTGTTCAGCTAATCATATGGAGAACACATGATAATGCTTGCCCCTCCCCTCAGCCTGTTTCTGGGCTCCTCTTCTTGGGTTTTGGAGTGAGTCTTGGCCTATACAGTTGGCATTTGCTCTTTGGCCTTCCAGTTCCCTCCTGTGTTCTTTCTGCTTACAGCCGCCATCTCCCTTGTTTGTTTGCTCCTGTTTCCAGTATCCGATTACCAGGTGGATTTCCCACATCCTGGCTGTAAAACCCAACAAATTTGTGGAAGACAGCGTTACTTAAGTGTTGATTACAACAGAGGGAAAAACTACCATTACAGAGAGTCTTAGAGTATGAAATTCCCATCCCTGTAAACAGCAGACAAAAAAAAAAAAGAGACTTATTTCCTTCCCAGAGAGCTTGTGGGGCACCTTGGCTTGAAGAGGGTGATAACTTGGGAAGGCAGAGCCATGAAGCAATTCAAATTGGTTTACTTCCTTGAATGAATTCTTGTTTATCTTGCTCATGTGAAGTCTGAGTGATCAGCTCCCACGATTTTGACAGCCCCCCATGTTTCCTTGCATTGGAACAGAGAACATATTAAGGACAGATATGGCATGTGTAAGACATAAATTTCTTTCTGGGAAATGAAGGCCGGAACATTGTCATCGTAGGGAATCAGAATTTATTCATGAAGTCATTGAGCTCAGTGAGATATAGTAACATTTACCTCTTAAGTCTGTGGCCCAGAAGAGTGAAGGCGTCAATCTCGGGCCCTCTCAGGTCCGTTTTATAGAATGGGCCTGCAGCTTCTCATGATCAGCTACTGCTCTTACAAAAGGCGCGAGGACAGCCAGGAGTGATGCTAGCACACTCTGCTTGGCACCTGGTCTCCACTCCCCTGCCTCTCACTCTCTCCTCTCTGTTCTCACCCTACACTACTGCTGTCCTATTTAACCAGAATGGGGGGCAAAATGGTGTTCACAGGTGGGTGTCCCCGCATCTCTCTCCTCCACTCTCCTTGCTTTTCTCTCTTCTTCAAAAAGATGGAGCCGACATTAAGGGAGTGGGCCTATTTCTCAAATTATCCCCAAATATGAAGAATTGTGACCTGTCTCCTCAGGGATGATAAAGCCATGTCTGGTTCTGAGGGACAGAAATCCCAATACTCATTGGATTCAACAATATAGGAAAAAATTGACTTGCATAGTCCAAAGGTCTTTGACATGTTGTCAGTCATCCACCACTGTCAGCTAGAGCCTCATCTCTGTCACTCTTCTGCCATCTTCTTCTTCGGGCTCTTCTCCCTCATAGCCTTGCCTCTCCCTGGTCCTTAAAGGAAACCAGTGTCTCTTAGATAACTACACAACTCCTTCTCTCTGAGCACAGCAAGAGAAGAATGTAGTCTTTTACCTTTCCCTGGTTTTCTTTTTGAGGGGGAAGCCCATCATATCATGACCAGGTATCTTTAGACAAGTGAGTTCTGTATTATCAAATTTCTGTGATAGCCAGTGGATGGTAGATGCTAAGTTGTGTATGTCAAGAGAACACTGACACTGGCAGTGCTGACTGGATAAAGTCTCCATAACTTGGTAGAAGATCAAAGCTTGTTGGTTTTGTGGTTTTATGGTTAATCATAGTTGTTAACCTGATTGGGTCTGAAATCATCTTAGAGGTGGGCCTGTGTGGTTATTTCCTGGAGTGATTACAAGAGGAAGACCTTTTCACAGTGGGCAGCACTTTCTGGCATGGCCAAGAGAGGAAGGGATTCAAGGTGACAGCTGTTGGTTTTTGTTCATCCATCTTCACTCCTTGGTGGTGATAACATCTACTTTCCTGCTGCCACTGCTGCTGGCCTTCTCTGACATCAGAATACAGCTTCTTCAAGCCTTCTAACAGAGTGTAAAGACCAGTGACTCTCCAGGTAGCTTCAAGATCTTCAGCACCAGGATGAGATCACAGACACATCAAGCTACTTGGCTCTCAGCCTCTCCAGTGGACAGATGGTCTCTTTTAACTACCCAGCCCATACTGTGTTAGTGAATCTATATGGATTCTCTTTGTAATGTAATAGACACTCACTCTATTGATTCTATCCCTCTAAAGAAGACTGACTAGTGCACTTAGCCATCTAGTTGGTGACTGCTTCGACAGAGGTGGCACTGAAAGAGTGAAGCAAGTGGGTAAAGTTATACATAGGAGGTGGTGGGAACTTTCACTATGAACACATTGCCATCGCCAATTATTTGCTTTCAATTTGAGCCACAGGCAGAGCAAAGTTGGCTCTAAACAGTGTGCTTCTCCAATTGGACTGGTTGTCTCAGCATTTTCTCCTCCCCTGCCATTATTGGTCTTCCATACCAAGAAAGAGATGGAATTCAACTTGTCAGCAAGGCTGGGTTCAAATAGCTTTGGCTATAAACGTTATCAAGTATCCTCGATAAGTAGTATAAGTAGTTATAGCTACTTCCCATGAGGAAGAAGGACAGACATTTGCAATCCCAACAGCAAAGAAATAGAAATCAAACTCCCATTGCCATCATTGCTTAGTCAGCAAGTGAAGACCTCCCCATTAGATCCCAGCATGGCTGGGCTTGGATGGTAACAGTGGTTTTATAGCTGCTTGAAGGGACAGTGCCTGCCAAAAGGCTAGAGATGCCAACTGCTCAGTGTTCAACGGCAGAGAATAACTTGGGTATACCCATTGCTCTGAGACATTCAAGGATTTATTCTCTAGCCAGAGGAGAGTTTGAGATGCTCACCATTGAATTCTGACTATCATTCTGCGTTTCCCATCAAGACAGAGAAGCAAGTCACCAACCTGATCTGTACTACTAGGGGTCAAGCCCTTGAGTGGCTGCCATGCTATAGCTTAGTTCTAAGCCTGAGTTATCTTCATGGTAATTTTTAGAAGCCACAGGGTTCATATCTGTAACCAAGTGCAGTGGCTTCTCACCTAGGTCAGTGCAAATCCAGAAGAAGCTGAGAGCTGACAAAGTGGAGAAAGGTTCATTGCCTATAACAGATAACGAACACACAAGAGTTCTTTCCAGTGCAGTAGTCTTACGAGTCAAGAAAGCAATAGTCTCAGTGGAATAGTCTACCTGCTCATACACGAAATCATTATGGGGTGTGGGATGGTCGGCACCTCGCTCCCAACTTCTCCTTATCTTTTTCACCTGTGGCTTGGTACCCTTTTCTTTATGTCTGACCGCCCATAGTGTCTTTCCCAGCATTTGTCACCCTCTATATCTACTTCTGCACACAATGGGTCTCCGTCTGCCCAGTGAAGTGTGTCTTTGAGAAGACCTTTCTCTCAGAAGCACTTGCTGGTCCATAGTCTGACCCTGCCGGTGGTACAGAATATGCTACCATTAAATGTGTCACATTTGTTTAATGATTATTTTAATCTAAACACACCTGCAGACCTAGCTCTTTGTCTGCTCATGTCTATGTAAAAACATGGTAACTTTTTCCTTATTAAAGGAAATTTTCATTACAAAGGAAGTTTCCATTTGTACAGATGTCTCCATACCAGGAAAACCCATCTTAAGATCACCCAGTGCTTAAAAGAGTCTTCTTGGCAAGATGTAGTGATCCTTAGTCAGTACACATTTCCTTACTTCCCCTCACCTGAACTCCTCTCCCACCCCAGAACCCTGAAACTTCCTTTGTTTCGCATAAGATGTATACAGGTATCGATCTGAGGTGTGGTGGCTCCACTGAGCCTTGGCATCCTGGAGTCCCATTGCTTTTCCTCCTCTCAACTTTCCTTCCTTCCTTCCTTCCTTCCTTCCTTCCTTCCTTCCTTCCTCCCTTTCTTTCTTCTTTTCGACAGGGTCTCATGTAACCTAGCTTGATCTCAAACTCACTGCCCAGCAGAGAACGACCTTGAACCACCTATTTCCAGCCCCCAGTGTTGAGGTTATGGGGTCCATGTGTTACTGGGGACCCAGAAATCTGTGCTTGTTGGGAAAGTTATCCACCTACAGCTCCAAGTCAGCCCTGTGATTCTGTGTGTGACTAAGCTGGAGTCTTCAGAAGGTGAGGGGAAGGTATTCTGTGCACTCTCCACTTGGCAGCATCTTCTGCCATCCATGGGGTTGTCCCATCGTAAGTCCAGAAGCATCTTTCTTAGATGATACAGAACATAGTTACTCTGCGAAGGAGAGAGAAATCCTGACTGAGTTGTAGCAAGAAAACAGCTTGTTAAACGCCAGCAGAGGCAGGAGGTTTTGCTTCCTCGGAACTCTGCTTATTCAATGCCTGAGCAGCTCTTGGAGCAGCAGGATCCAAGGACCCTCTGTGTACCGAGCAGGCGTGTTGGATGCCAAGCTGGCATTTATTTATTGGAATCCATTTTGGCTAGTTCCCTTATTTCTCTCCTGGGAAGGCATTGTTGGTGGCATCTTTGAGTTAGACAGAGTCATATTTCAGGCACTTACATTTCTTGCTTAGTAGGAGGATCAGGCAGACTTGAAAATAAAGTTGATATTCCTGTCATCGGGATCTAACCAAAAACAGTCTCTTCCCCCCCCCCCAAAAGAGTTTTGTGTTGAGACTTGAGGAAAACATGTCAAGTGTGTTTGATCCTCGTTTCAAAGAGCAGCAGAGCAGGCACAGGATGCATGCATCAGTCATTGGAAGAGCATTGCAGTCAACAAATGAATACAGCGCAGGTCTCCCTCCTCCCCATTTTGTTCTTCTCATGCATGCTATTGATTGATTTACCTCCGGGAGGAGGTTCTTCTGACTCAGACACTAAGCAGGTTCCTAACGAAAATATCAGCTTTAAAAGGGAGTAGAGGAGATAGCAGGGGCAGCAAAAATCACGAATCTTCCATTTATAAGAGCTACAGAACATCTGGAAAGCATGTGGAGCTCTTAACCCCCAGAGTGCAGGAACAAATGAGCAGGAAAAGGAACCCCACCACCTCTCCCCCCACTAATGGAGTGCCATCAATTTGAATACAATGCAAGGCCCCACAGTAAACATCTTCAGACCATCTGGGACTCCCTCTGCACCTTACATGACTTGGGACACTGGATGCACAGCTGGCCTGCACAGGAAGCTCTTTGGAGATAGAGGAACAATGAAGGTATCTTTAGAGAAACTCTCATTTTTTCTCTTTTTATAATTTAAAAAATATGCATCCTGAGGGTGGGTTCCTCTCTTGTAGTGTGCACGCCATGTGAGCATGAGGAATTGAATTTAGATCCCTAGTGGTTGTGTGAAAAACCAGGGGTGGTGTTTTACACCAGGAATTGTAGCGCAAGGGGATACCTGGAGTCTGTTGACCCATTGATCTTCCCTAGTTGGTGAGCTTTAGGTTCAGTGAAAGGTTCTAGTTTTAAAAATAAGTGTAGAGTAATAAAAGAAGGCACCAAGACATTGACCTCTGACCTCCACATACACAGGTGCACACACACACACACACACACACACACACACATATATATTTCATCATCAAAATGAAAACAAAATCAGAAAGTTCATAGGAGAATATGTTGTAAGGTGTCCCATGCAGTGGTGAGTGAAGTTTGTCTGTATCTGAACTGGTATCAGTAGCATCTTAAACTAAATATCCATGTGCATGGGAAAGAACGGAAGCCACATGTGTCACAAGTGGCTGGCAAGATAGTCACCGTTGGAAGGACAGGATGGGTCTGAGCTTGAGTTGACATTGGCATCACCTTCCCTGGGTCATGGTATCTGAAGACAATCTCACTCCATTTAAGCAATATGAGAACACAAATTATAATACTTGTCTATTGCCCTTCTCTCAAAGGTCTTGGGGGGCAAAGTAAACACGCCGCAGGTTGCTTTATACAGAAGCCTGGGACAAGCAATCAATGTAAGAATTAATGATGTCATGTAGCAGTTGTAGCAGCCGATCCAAGTTTAGAAAAAGGGAAATATTTCAAAGCATGCCTTTCTTTCAATACAGAAAAAGATTTTCTTATACCTCCCTAAAGCAGAGATTGCTTACTGGCCGCCAAGATCCTAGATCTGGACAAAAGACAGGCCTTATTGGTACACAAGACATAGCAACTTTCTTTCTTTGACATGGTCATCAATATTGACAGGAGTATCCAGATTTTTAATTCTTTCTTTTTTGTTAAAGATTTATTTTATTAAGATTTGTTTATATGAATACAGTATAACAGTCTTCAGACACACCAGAAGAGAGCATCCGATCCCATTACGGATGGTTGTGAGCCACCATGTGGTTTCTGGGAATTGAACTCAGGACCTCTGGTAGAACAGCCAGTGCTCTTAACCTCTGAGCCACCCCTCCAGTCTTTATTTACATTTCCAGATCTCCCCTTTAGGACCCCATCCCCTCTACTAATTATTTCTTTAAATGGAAAAACCCTGTTGTGATTGTGCCTTCGACATGAAACAGCACAAAACAGTTGGAGAAAAGAGTGGGTGTAATTTGGAGAGATGGCCTCCTCCCTCAGACAACTGATTTACTTTTGTATATACACATCTGGTTCATTCCACTTGTGTACAGGAGGCCACTGAAGGCAGTGCTTACTCAGAAACTTTGAGTAAAGTATTGTATTAGGAATGTGTGTGTGTGTGTGTGTGTGTGTGTGTGTGTGTGTGAGCTTTCTATCACTGAAACAAATTACCTGACACTGGATGCCTACGAAGAAAAAAGGTTCATTTTGGCTCATGTTTTTGGATTTTCAAGACTAAGATTAGACAGCTACATTAGTTAATTAATTAATGTGTGCTTCTGTTAGGGAACTAGATTATGGTGGGTGTCAGGATGTGGGCACACACTATGAGCCAGGAAAGAGAGAGAGGCTGGGGAAAGAAGACAGCAGAGAAGTAGAAACAGTAAGAATGAGAAAGGAGACTGGACAGAAATAAAGGTCTTTGTCCATTCTGAGGACAGGACTCTGATACTCTGAGGATTCCTATAAGGACCTTCATCCTGGGGATCCCCTTGGCTCCCAAAAGTGCCTTAGGCATCAACTCTTCACATATTCATGTTTTGGGAGACATCTATCCAAGCTGCTGCTGCTACTACTCCACACACACACACACACAGAGAGAGAGAGAGAGAGAGATGCTTCCAAGGTTACTGTCATGCAGAAACACCCTCAAACACCCAGAAGAGTTGTTGCCAAGCACTTGGACACCTGTTATTCCAATCAAGGTGAAAGCCATTTTTATGTGGTATTTGTTTGTGTGCATGTTTTTACGTGAGTGTAAGTGCATGTGTCGTTTCACAAACCTGTATAGATTTGTGCACACACGTGTACACAAATATAAAGGCTCAAGGTTGATGGAGTCAGCCTTGAGCACCCTACCGCTCTGTTCTTTGAGGCAGCGTCTCTTAAACCCGGTACTCAGCAATGTGGTCAGTCTTGCTAGGCTTTTCTCTGAAGATTTTCTGTGGTTTTGCTTTCAGAGGCTAGGATTACAGGTGGACTATCATCCCAGTTGACATTTACATGGGTTTCTGAGCATCCACACTATTGTCACACTTCTATAGTGTGACAATATAACACTTAACTGCTAAGCCATCTCCCAAACCCAGACCATTATCTACCACTAATGGTCTTGAGCTCAGAGAGTATAAGGCAGCTCTCTACACGCCTTTTTGTCTAAAACACTGCTAATACTGCTGGATCAAAAATGCCTTGCAAAGGATAGGTGGGTGTCTGGTGCAATGTGTGGAGGGTGCAGGAAAAGCTTCAGATGGTAGGCAAAGCACAGAATTAGAAAATAACTCTTCATTCTTTTCCCGGGTTCTCTGTATACCTTCACGTTCTATGCCCCAAATAACTGACAGGTTATTTAGAAAAATCAGTGTTTATTTGTGAAATCATGTTGTCTCCTCAGAGAGTTCCTACAGAGACTGTCAGCCTTCACTCACTGGCTCATGAACAGAACAGAACAGTTACTTCCTGCCAGGATCTGAGACCTGCAGGCACCGCAGGGAAAGTGAGAGTTTGTTCTCTGGGGAGGAGCCAGTCATGATCTACACTGGCCATTGCTCTGTGGGTGTCAGGGAGGGATGCGTGGCATCCCAGTGAGGAAGGTAGAAATGTGAGGGAACAAAACAGACCAGCTCATCTTTCAAAACCAGCTGAGACTCGGAATATGGTTCTAAAGGCTTTTTAAAAAGTTTAGTGTGTGTGTGTGTGTGTGTGTGTGTGTGTGTGTGTGTGAGAGAGAGAGAGAGAGAGAGAGAGAGAGAGAGAGAGAGAGAGAGAGAATGCATGCGTGCGTGCACATAGGTGTGTACAGGTTCATGTGCCTTTGGCCATGACCAGAAGAGGGTATCAGATCACTCAGAGCCTAAATAATAGACTTCCATAGGCTTCTGGCTTGTCTGTGGGGGTGGGATTTGAACTCTGGTCCATATGGTTTTGCAGCAGTCACTCTTAATCATGAAACTGTCTCTCTAGCCTCTCTAACCTCTTAAAGATGGTGACAATGATTTCCATCCAAAGGCAGACTTAAAGGCAGAGATAGCATCTGTGATTTTTTTCCTTACTGTGAATGAGTTGAGAGTCGGTAGATCTATTCATAAAGCTTAGAAAGAAGCAGCCACACACAATGCCACCTCATGACACTTTAGAATAGTGACATAATGTGAGCTCTGTTCTTTGAACTATTGATTAAATATAATCGTGGACTTTTCTTCATTACAGTAAATGGATGGTTGGTGGCTGACTACCAACAGCATGATTCTGTCATTCATTGCAGATCTGGAAATCCCTGCCCCTTTGCTTCTGTCTGTCCAGCCCAACCCCCACCTGGTCTGTGGGCAATCTTTGCAGGACTTTGAGAACCAGAAGAGCCATTCCATGTCTATCAATGAGAAGTACCTCTGCTGGGCCCTGGCCTCCTCCTGCCCTTCAAAAGGGAATGCCAACCTGTCCAGTGGGCGTGAGTGGCCATGATTTAAGCAGTGCCAAGTGCTGGGCTTTCCATTGGGAATGAGCTCTCTGCTGCGTAGCATTCCCGGCCATCTGGGCTGGGAAATGGAGACCACCTTGCACCAGAATAACCTTGGCCAGTTCTTTTTGCAACTTCTGCTTCTGGATCTATTTTGCTCAATGCTGTGGCATGCCATCCCAGGAGCATGGACACCAGGTGACCTGAAGGGGCACTGTGTATTCTTCTGCCTCCAGTTGCTCTTTCTCCTTTCTCTCTTACTTGTGCATTGTGCAATTCTGTCTTAGAC
The DNA here is from genome assembly GCA_019843965.1 of Rhynchomys soricoides. Lineage (NCBI taxonomy): Eukaryota > Metazoa > Chordata > Mammalia > Rodentia > Muridae > Rhynchomys > Rhynchomys soricoides. The sequence continues at coordinate 3,689,308 of JADRCH010000086.1, forward strand.
AGTGATGAGCACTTGCTTCCTTTACTGGATTCAAAGTAGGCTGAGCACCTGCATTTGGAAGTATGCACATATCATGTACACACACACACACACACACAGAGAGAGAGAGAGAGAGAGAGAGAGAGAGAGAGAGAGAGAGCACTATATCTTTCCACAGGAACAAGTTCTGTCTCACTGAGGCTGACTGAGATTGTGGGTACAGTCTGTCAAGGGAGAGAACATTTGATGAATCTGGGAGAGGGAATATTCTGAGGGATGTTTGCCTAAGACTGGAACTTTAATGTACTACTAGTACATTAAATACTGTACTACTAGTACATTTAATACTAGTAACTGTTAACAGGGTACCCCCAACATGATATCACATGTTACATGTTATCCTTTGCTACTTTCCATGGAACTTGAAAGCTCTTAATAATCTTCTCAGCTACATAGATCCTTAAGGATTAACTAAACCAAAAGTGTATGTGTGTACACGTATATGTATAAGTGTGCATACATGTGTATATATGCATGCATGCATGTATGTATGTACACACGTGTGTGCATACTGTTTTAGCTCTCCTTCTGTTCTGAGGTACTGAATTTGTTGCCATGGTGTGTCATGGCCTTCTATCTTGTCTCTTCATTTGACTATATTTGCTATAATCTATTCTTTACATATTTTTTAGCATCTTAAATTATGTCTCTTGCATAAGTTAACTGAACAAATACTTACTGAAGCTATTAATACAAGACTGGGCATGCCTCAGTCCGCAGCTTCATCTCAAACTTCTTCCCAAGCATGTGTAGAGAGCACTTTGCATAGGATGCTGGCTCCTTACTGTGTCACCTGAGCTGTCTCCATATGTCCCCTCTCAGTTCTCTCAGCCTGCCTCACAGACACCTTCTCTGGCCTCCCATCTCAGCATGGCTTCCTCAGAATAGTCTCTTTTCTTCTCTTCCTCATTCTCTATGGAGAATTCTCAAAGGAGGCTGTCTTAGTGTTCTCTCGTGAAGATACAGCATGACCAAGGAAACAGAGGAAAGCATTTAATAGGGACCGGGTCATCATGGCTGAAAGCATAGTGGTAGGCAAGCAGATGTGGTACTGGAGAAGTAGCTGAGAGTTTCACATTTGGAGCCACAGGCAGAGAGAGATTCTGGGCTTGAAATGAGCTTTTTGAAAACACAAAGGCTCCTCCAGTGACACACTTCCTCAGACAAGGCCACACCTCCTAATCCTTTCAAATAGTGCCACTCCCTGGTGATCAAGTATTCAAATCCAAGAGCCTACAGGGGGCTGTTCTCATCCAAACCCACACAGATGCACTCTATATTGTAAGACTGTATGCCTGGGGTCTGCTTTCCCACCACGCTACAATCCCTGGCAGGCACACATGTGCTTGGTTTTTTTGTTTTTGTTTTGTTTTGTTTTATGTTGCTGCATCATTTTAAAGGATGCATTGGATAAACATTTGAAAATAAATATGTTAAGAATGGAATAAAACAAGGTAAAAGGGGCAGATTAATTAAAAATAGCTTTGTAGTTATGCCATGGAAACATTTAGATTCCTATAGGATTCCTCTTTTTTTTTTTTTTTTTTATTTTCATATTTTATTTACATTTCAAATGTTTCCCCTTTTCCAGATCTCCCCTTTGGAACCTCCCCATTCCCTCCGCCCTCCCCCTGCCTCTATGGGGATATTCTCCAACCCACCTCCCCACCCCACCTCCCACCCACTCTCGTCTTCCCTCCTTGACATTCTCCTATACTGGGGGATATAACACCCTCAGGCCCAAGGGCCTCTCCTCCCCCTGACGGGTAACAAGACCCTCCTCTGCAGTCTTTGTGGCCAGCACTATGGGTCCCTCCATGTGTATTCTTTAGTTGGTGGATCAGTCTCCAGAAATATGGGGGGTCAGGCCAGTTGCCAGTGTTGCTACCTCCCTGGGGCTGCACACTCCCTCACCTCCTTCAGTCCTTTCTCCAAGCCCTCCATCTGGGACCTCGTACTCAGTACTACTGTTTCTGCGAAGTGACTCTTGGGTATTTCAAACTTTTAGGCTAATAACCACTTAACAGTGAGTACATACCATGTTCATTCTTTTGTGACTGCGTTACCTGGTTCAGAATGATGTTTTCAAGATCCATCCATTTGTCTACAAATTTCATGAAGTCATTGTTTTTAATAGCTGAGTAGTAATTGTGTAAATGTACCACATTTTCTGTATCCATTCCTCTGTGGAGGGACATCTGGGTTGTTTCCAGCTTCTGGCTATTATAAATATGGCTGCTATGAACATAGTGGAACATGTGTCTTTATTACATGTTGGAGCATCTTCTGGGTATATGCCCAGGAGTGGAATAGCTGGGTCCTCAGGTAGTATTATGTCCAATTTTCTGAGGGTCCGCCAAACTGATTTCCAGAGAGGTTGTAACAATTTGCATTCCCACCAGCAATGGAGGAGTGTTCCTCTTTCTCCACATCCTCTCCAACATCTGCTGTCACCTGAGTTTTTGATCTTAGCTATTCTAACTGGTGTGAGGTGGAATCTCAGGGTTGTATTGATTTGCATTTCCTTGATGATTAAGGATGTTGAACATTTCTTTAGGTGCTTCTCGGCCATTCGAGTTTCCTCAGTAGAGAATTCTCTGTTTAGCTCACTTCCCCATTTTTTTGATAGGGTTATTTGTATCTCTGGAGTCTAGCTTCTTGAGTTCTTTGTATACATTGGATATTAGCCCTCTATCAGATGCCTCATTTTTTAATATCACTTTCTTGTATTTGGAGAGATCTACTTCATTATTGTCAGGGACTGGAAGAGGTCTAGGTACTACCTACATGTGAACTCACAAGTTAGCCTTCCATGAATGAAGACATGAGTCTCACGTCAGAGACTCACGTCACTCATAGTACAGCAAATAGCATGAGCATTAATATGTTTGCCAATTTCCTTTTGATCATAAATCCCATAGGAATAGTGAGGACCAGTGTGGTGCACATGCTGCAGAAGATTCCTGAGGCTAGGAAACTTGACTGCTGGGCATAGGTACCAAAGAAGATGCATAGTAATCTAAGACTTTCAGCTAGTGTGCCTTTCACTCTAGTTGGAGACACTAAGTCTATCTTTCAAGAGTGTTTACTTTTAAAACACCCTTGGACACACAGTCCTGGAGAAAGGCAGTTGCTGCACTACTCAGAAGATATGAAGCTTCATCAATGAACAATGAGGAATTTCCTTCCCATAATATCAAACCCTATGAATATGACCCAAGAGTGTTATAGACATGTAGGAAAATGTCACAGTATGTACAATTAATATACATTAATACAAAAGTCTCCTAGCTGTTGGCAAAGCTACTGTATTGATTTGTGATTAATTTTCCATGACTATGCAGTCTCTCTAACTAATCTGATTGACAGAAGCTAGAACAAAATCCCATTAGCTTGTCTCAGAATATTTTATTGCCTACTATCAACAAACCAACTTTAAACAACAGGATGAGGACAACCTACAGTATTGACCTTAACTATGCCCCCAATGTTCTGGATCCCTCCAGCTCAGCAAGCCTGGAGGGCCAACAAGATTTAAACTTCTTAAAAGTTAGGTAATGTTCTCCTCTGAATCATCTTTTCATGTGGCCCAAGGATTTAATCCAGAATGAATGAGCAATTGCTCTGTCTCCACCTTGACAATAGAGGAAAAGCCCTAGCGTGATGTTCTTGCAACTGATATTCCTGGCCTGTTCATTGACTTCAGTGACTTCAAGAGCCAAATGGCTTCAGTGATTTCTTCAGCTGAAGTCAGGGACACAGTTTACACCAGTTTTCTATCTATCTGGATGACTCCTGTTGGAGAGAAAGCTGCCTCAGGCTGTGCATAAATAGCATGTCTGCTAGCCTCCTAGGAAAACCAAATATAGCCTTGTCATCTGAGGGCCACGTAATTTACTAGTGATGCTTGCCTAAACATCTGACTCCAGTTCCTTTTTGACCACTGCTGAGGTACAAGCTCTCACAATTATGTCTTAGATTTAGCTGTCTTCCGTGTCCACCATTCTAACTAAACAGCCTGTTCCTCCAGTGCAAAACACCTTCAGCACATCTTCATCTTTTCTGCATCCCTTTCCATAGCTGTTACTAGTTTTGATTCTGACTTCAACACCAGGGGTAGTTCCAGGACTGTCTACTGCCCCCTTCCACTGGAAAGAAAGTATTGTTTATGATTGGACCTTCCTTAAGGTGGGCAGGACCTCTATCAGTTGACAATAGTTGACAGTGCTTCATCTTGGTTCCTCAATTAACCTGTAAAAAATAAGGTACCAAGTGAGCTCCTATGTCTGGGGTTTGACCTGAGAACAGTTAGTCCAACCTGTTCCATTTGTCCATACTGCCAGACTGGAGACTGTCACCTGCACCATTAGTGGAAGTCATGGCAACAGTGATGGGTAAGATGCCCAGAGGCACTGACAGGCATTTGGCATGGCTGTGCAGAACCTGGGGCCATCTTTTGACACTTTGCTAGACTTGTCAGAACATCTGTGGGAGACTGGCATGTGTATCAGGAAACCTAATTTAAAATCCTTATATCCATTTGATACAGTGGATGAAGGATGTTTTCTGAACAAAAGGCTAGTGAAGAGTCGTAGACAAATATTCATAGTACATCTCAATCCACTTCTGTGAAGATTAATTGTAATTGTCAACTGGACTCAACCTGAAATCTTCGATAAGATCGAGGCACACCTCTGGCTATGTCTGCAGAGACATTTCCAGAGAAGAACAATTCAAGGAAGGCAACCCACCCTCAATGTGTATTGCACTTACCCACAGACTGGGGGACTGGGTAGGATGGAAGGAGAGGAGCAGCTGACAGTCCTTTCTCTGTGCTTCCTGACTGTTGTAGCAGGAGCTGCCTGCTCTCTCACGTTCTTCCTGACATACTGTATTACACTCACTGAAACCAGGAGCTAGAATATATCCACCATCTTTAAGTTGTTTCTGTCAGGGGTGCTCAGTCATGAGACAAGCAATGAACATCCTCCTTCTAGGTTCTGATGTCTTTTCCTTTCACAGTCACTAAAGTGGTGAGCCTCGTTCTAGGAACTGAAATATCACATTTATCTTGATCACTCCCTTTCACAGTTGGGCCTGTACCCGATGCCCCACCCTGTGCCCTGTTTTGGCTCCAGTGGGCCACCGTAGGGGAATGTAGTTACCAACCAAGCACTCATCCTCTTGTCCTATTATCAGGTTGGGCCAGCCAGCCAATCCAGGTGGCTAAACTGGCATCTCAAGTTTGGGTTCTCAAGACATTTTGGCTGTGGCTTTACACAAAGGATAATCTAACCTGGTCAATCCAGGACTACTGTCAGAGCAAAGAAAGAAGGCCCAGTGAAAAGATGGTCATGTGGAATCCAGAGTTCAAAACAGACTTGTGTAAGCCCCAGTTCCTCTCCTTGCAGCATACTGATTACTTTGGGAGAGGCCAACCTGTGGATGGTTGAGTCTACATGTTGATCATTATTCTGGTGTGCATGCGTGTGTGTGTGTGTGTGTGTGTGTGTGTGTGTGTGTGTGTCAGAGAGAGAGAGAGAGAGAGAGAGAGAGAGAGAGAGAGAGAGAGAGAACCCATACACACTCTCAATGATCCTGGAGCCAGGCTGACTGCCAGAAAGCCCCAGCTTGTCTCTCTTTATCTCTATGCTAAGATCATAAGCATGTATGTCACTACACCTGGCATTTTAGATATGAGTGCTGGGGATTTGAACTTATGTCCTCACACTGATTTAGTACTCTTACCTACTGAGCCATCTCTTTAGCCCCGACTGTGTTGGTTTTATAATCAAAAGTTTACCACTGTGGATGTCAAAATAGATCAGAAAGCCAAAGCGATGACATTTTAGCTTCAGTGTTTGTGGGAGATAAACAGATATCATTTTGATAGGAATAACACATGTGGCTTCTCTGCACTAGAAACATGACACCCATTCCCTTCTTCACTATTTATCATGGGAGATAAGTTCTGGTCTGGGACAATGAAGGATATATCAGTAATGGTGGTGATCTGGCCACTTCTGATCCCATCACCAACTTGGTTCCATCAGGCCTCCTAGAAACACTGGCTCTTCCTCTGGATATCCATGAGAGCAACCCAGATGGTCTGACTCACAGCCACAATATTCTTCCACGTTCAACAGCCCCAAAGCACAGTGCCTTTAATCTGCTAGTCTGCAGTTTTCCAAATGGCAGACCGAACAGCTATCCCACTGGCAAGAGTCCATGAGTCAAAGTATAATATAGTTCATCAAAGGGAGTACTGGCCAGAGCTGGGACGGTAGCTTTGAGCTCTACCCACAGAGCAAAATAACTCCATCCCAGCTTTGCATGCCTGGCAGGGAAGCTAAGGAGTCACATCTTGTCCAGCAGACCCCAGGAGTTTGGTATAGCCAACCATCAGTGACCTCGGCTCAGGCACTTAGGGAAAATTCTGAAGTAAGGGCCTCCCTGAGCCATGGCAGAATTACAAGTAATGTTTTACCCCAAGGCATGACCACTCTCTTTTTGTATAAAGCAGAGATGCAGCTGGGGCCAGGCTGGCTTCTATATTTTTTTGATTTGATTTGATCTTACTTGATCTGATGAAAATGTTGGGCTCTTCTCTTTTGTTAGTAATCAAGTTCTAACCTGACTTGTGCCTAAAGAGGAAAACATGTCACAAGGCTGCATGGGTCAAGTGCTCAGTTGGAGTAAGAGCCCATAGCTGTAGCAAGCTCATTGCTGCTTCCCCAAGTGAATGTACATGTTAATTATGTCAGGGAGATGACAGGTCTAAAACCCCAAGGGGCATCTCTGCAAAGATGTGACTTTGCCCTTCCACAGGCTCCACTGGGTAAAATCATGTCACAGTGAATAGTAGGCACTGGGGTCAGAGGCTCCCCAGAGTGCCACAAGTTCCATTCATGGGCTTCTCCCTGGTTGAGACTCCTGTTGGCACTTCCAAGGCTGTGAGGATAAGAGGTGACCACAGCTGTACAGTCTACAGTGGAACAGTCGTGGATCTGCCCAAAGGCCCCAAGTGAGCTTCTCCGATCCACTCAGAACCTTTTGCAGACTGCACAGATTGAGCTTGGGTGCTCCCTTCTCCTATGAAATCTTGTGTAATAGTGTCCCAGGCTCTGGTAGTCAATGGTGTCAATAGCATCTAGCAGTTCTATAACCCACCCCTAACATTTCTCTGTATACTTACATGGATCTATATAGGGCTTTCTTTGCCCAGGATAGGGAGATTTTGGCATCATCTGTAATCATCGTTAAGACATGCATAAACGTGGCTTTGCCCTTCTAGAGACTCCACTGGGTAAAATCATGTCACAGAGAATGGTGGGCACTGGGGTCACAGGTCAGAAGAGGAATGGGGTGTCTCAATGGTATAGATATAGAGGTGGTTGTAGACTTCTGCATTTTCAGTTTTGAGCAGCTGTTTGCTCCCTGACAACTCAACAAACTTGTAATAGTTTGGTCTACCTAAGCCTTATGTAGACACTGTTGAGCCTATCCATCTTTTGTCTGGGTCCAGGAGATCACTGATCCAAGCTTAGCAGTTCCTATTCCCCTCTCTTGGAGGAGGATGAGCAACAACCAAGGTTCTAATCAGGAATTCTTTTCAATCCCACCTCCACCTTCAAGGCTTCTTCAATCTTGGGTCACATGTTACATGCAGCCAAAGTTAGCTATGGATGTGGCCCAACAGGAAAACATTAGGAGAGGCACTGGGGGAGATGGCTCCTTCAGTAAAGTGCTTGCTAGCAAGCCTAAGCACTTGAGTTTGACCTCAGCTCCCATGCTAGAGCCTGGAGTAGTATGATCTCAGCACTGGGAACGCAGAGACAGGAGGATCTTTGTGGTTCCTCTGGCCAGCCAGCATGCCTGAATCAGTGAGTCCAGGTTCCAGTGACTGGGTGACTAACTCTGTCTCGAAAAATAAGTTGGGTAGCTCCTATGGAACCATACCTGGAGTTGGCCTGTGCTGTGCATGCAAATGATTGTCCCCAACATATACTCATGAACACACATGCATACACATGTTTTAAAACTTGTTTGCTTATTTATTTGTGAGGCTCTTAAACATGGACTTTGTAGAAGACAACATTGTGTCCCAGTGTCAAAAAGTTGGACACCACTGACAGAATCTAAACATCTGTTCATGTTGACTGCTTCCATGTGCTGAGAACATTCTCAAATCCCTGATTATGCCTGCATGGTCTACTCCTTCTCTCAGAATCCATGTTTCTGGTAGCATCCCATCTTCAGTACTTGGCAGAGTATGTAATTCCCATCCTGTTTCTTGAGCACACATGGCAGCTGGCCAGAGCTCCTAGAGTCCTGTGGAACAATTGACCCAAGCATGTTCATAGCATGGCAGTGTCAATATTGCTGCCACTTTCCTTTGCCTTTGTATCTCATAAGAGCCAGGACAGGATAGAGAGAGGTACAGAGACTACAAGACCCGATCGGATGCCCGTGCACAGCAACAGGTTGGGTTTGGAGCTCATATGTTATGATGGATGATAAGTGTGCCCACAGTTTGCTCAAAAGGAGGTGCTGTTTTGAATCTCTTTGCATACAAATTCCCTTCAACAGTTGAGGATGGTGCGCAGTTAAAGTGCAGAACTGCAAAGGATCATGGTGAAGTATATCAGGCATACCTAATACTGGGTGATGGGAAGAGGTTGGAGAATGAATGAATCCAGACCTGAATATGAATTTCAGATGTATTTTAATATAATTGCAAACTTGAGGATGACTGAATTTCATCTTTCTCTTGTATAAAATAATGCAATACTAGTAACCACTATTTTTCTGAGTGCTCATTGTATGCCAGACATTATTTTAAGTGCATTTTACATATTGCTTAATCCCTATGATAGTAACAAGAAACAGAAGGACAATTTTTCTATTAAGAATATTCTTAAGGATTTATTTTTATGTATGTGCATGTACATGCATGTGCAAATGGCCCTAGAACTGGACCTACAGGTGGTTTGCGAGCTGAAAGACATGGATGCTGGGAACCAAACTCTGGTTTGGTCCAAAAGCAGCATGTGGTCTTAACTCTTTAGCCCTCAAGTTAAAATAATTAAAGTAGTTATTACTGTGTGAGGGGCTGTGTGAGCAGAGTTGTCCATGAGCTGTGGTGCATGTGAGAAGGCCAGAGGCCATGCGGCTGTCATTTTTCTTGGTCCCTATTTATGAAGGTTCTGGGGATTGAACTCAGGTTTTCAGGCTTGCATGCAGAACCCCTTTGTGGGCTTAACCATCTCACCAGCACCAACTGTTTAGTCTCAGTTTTACAGATGAGGGAACAGGACACAGGATCAGTTGTCAATGCCACCCACCCAGCTGGGTCAGCACTAAAGCGAGGAATTGAACACATGCAACCAAATCCGACTTCTCCAGCTTCCATGCCTCCCTCTGCTCCCTCCTTGAGATTCAGACACAGTAAGAGCTTCACTGGAGCTCTGTGTTGGGGTTGAAAGGATAGTTAGCTACTACATTAAGGACAGTCGTCGTCGTCGTCTTCTGCTTCTGCTTCTGCTGCTTCTGCTTCTTCTTCTTCTTCTTCTTCTTCTCCTCCTCCTCCTCCTCCTCCTCCTCCTCCTTCTGGTACAGAGGTTTAATTAAAACTAAAAAGCCCCAAAATTCTTGGAATCTTCATTTTAAAAAAATAGTGATTATTATTTTACCAAGTAAAAGTGGAAAAATATGTTTCTCCCACAATAAAAAGGGGAAAAGGAAGAACCAAGTGGGTACAGAGTAGTGATGGGAAATTGAACCCAGCCGTCTCCAGGTTTAGGAGGCAGAGCCACCCACGTGGTAAGTAGACCTCCAGGTGTCTGTGAAGACTCTGTAGAGCTGCAGATCCTGGCTTGGAAACAGTTCCTTCTTCATCAAGTCCAGATGAGCAGCCCACAGAGAGAGAGAGAGAGAGAGAGGGAGAGAGAGAGAGAGAGCGAGAGAGAGCGAGCCTGAAAGACTCTCCCAAGAGGCACTACGAGAAGAAACAATGGAGTCTAATTTGTTGCAGCCTAGAACATGCCGGCTGTCTTTGGCTCTTGTCTGAATGTTGTGGCTGTGGTAATCTGAGCTCCTTGCTATCATCACGGATCTTTCTGTCCCAGTGTGGGGCTCCACTTATCTCCCCCAACAACAAAAATAGTTTGTGGTTTTAGAAGAGACTTGTCCAAAAATGTAACATTTCAGAGCTGATGTGTTTGGTGGGAGGAGAACACCCAAATCTGAAGCCTGCTTAGTGGAGATTTATCTCTGCGCCACTGACTCTCCTGGAGGCTAATTTATGCATCCCTGTATAATGTTGACATCAGAATGCTTGGGATCATTTCAGACAAACACTTGGGCAAGATAAATAAAATGGTATTTGATTGATTTTGTGAGCACATTATTCATTCCCATGGTGTGTATTTTCTTTGTAATTGCATGCTTTTGAGATAGACAGGAAAGGTTTTTGTGTGGATTCAGTATTCTTAAAAGTCTCACTGTGCTTACTTGGCAATATCTCCCACTAGGACAGAGGGATTGTATCATATAGTCAGTCTTTGACTAAGCTAAAAAAAAAAAAAAAGGCAAGATGCACTCTGCCCACAATGCCTCCAAACTGCAGGTCACAGAGAACCCTGCTCCCCACGTAGATATAATGAGTAGATGGCTCTATTGTTCTGACAGAATGATGTATAGTTAGGCAAAGACTGAAGAGCCATCAGGAGGTTGGGCTTATATCACAGTTTGGTCTGAAGTGCCTCCTACATGCTCAAGTCTTGTAGGCATGGTCCCCAGCGTTCAGAGCATTCATATTCAGAGGTAGTGGCTTTCGGAGTGACTGGATCACAAGGGCTTTGACCTCAGGAATAGGTTGTTCTATCCGTAGATCCATAGCTGTAGAAGCTACAAGAGGGTGGTAGAGATATTATGGAATAGGACCTAGCTGGAGAAAGCAGGTAATTGGAGCCATGCCTTTGAAAGGAACAACCCCACCCCCACCCCAGGTTCTCCACCACAACTCTTGCTCTGCTTCCTGGCCACTACAAGGTGAACAGCTTTCTTCCCCTGCTTGCTTTCCAGCTGACATTCTTCCTCAGATGAATGGCCTAGCCATGGTGTAGCCAAGTGGCCATGGACTGACAGCTCTGAAACGATGAGCCAAAATGAATCTTTTAAGGTGATTTTCTCAGGTCTGTGGTCACAGCAGAAGGCTGTTGAGAGCTGTACTGATAATTTTGACTTATTTCTCTTCATGCATCTATCTCCTAGTAGTCTCTTGGCTGCTCTAGGGCAGGGAATCTCCTTAACTCATCCTTGTCTTTCCTATCTACAGCAGGCAAGGCTGCTGGTCCTTTGGTCCTGGCACCTCCCTTTGCCATCTACGTTGTTTTACGATAGAGATGCTCACTACTAGGCACACTGTTTCCTGAATAATTTGCTCATGTTATTCTGTTTATCTGCATCTTAGGGATTCCTCCTTATTCTTCAGAATTCATCTCAAGGAAGAGTAGTAGAAGCTAACAGGAGTGGTGATGTGACCGAGAGGAAAGGGGCTCTTAGTAGAGCAACCTTAAATGAAAAGGAAGGACTATAGAGTCTCAATAGATAAGTGTGCTCGCTGAGTAACCACAAGGACCTGAATTTGAACCCCCAGCATCCATATAGAAAGTCATATAGAAACACTATAAAAATATGGTCTATAAATCCAGTTGTGGGGTAGTGGTTAGGGACAACAGAATCACTGAAGCTTGTTGGCTGTCAGCCTAGGTCCAAATCACTAAGAGACTCTGACTGCAGGGAATGAGGTAGAGACCCATGCCCCAGGACATTCAGCATCCTCCTTTGGCTTCTACACAATGCCCATGGGCACAGGTTCACACCAACACACACACACACACACACACACACACACACACACACACACAATCACCACCATATACATACCCACAGAGGCGCACATGCTCAAAAAGGGAGGGGGGCGGGAATGAATAGATGGGAAAAGAGATTTTCTTGGCAAGAGCAAACCTATGCAAAAAGTTGGTGCCTCAAACTGCATAACGTTATAGACTTGTTTCTTCAATCACCAAGTGCCTTTCCTGTTTCTGATGACACATATTCGCATTCTGACCACACAGCTTCTCATAAATTTTGATTGTAAGTATATAAAATACTAGAAGGCTTATAGTAAGCATCTGATTCATGTCTGTACTCCATGTAGTATGTCTCCCGTGATGCATCAATCCCTGGGGGCTGGCTTAATGAGCTTTCCTATTCTGGATGAATGTTTTGTCTGATCTGCCTGCCTGACCATCTCTCCATATCACCCTGTATGATTCATGGGGTGCTCTGCCCCAAGTCATTTAGCTGCACTGTAAGTATTAAGGTTTCTGACAATTAAGTCTTGGTCCTTGGAGAATTATGTAGTTTTGGATAGATTGTTGGGATGAACAATAGACCTTCTCTATGACACATCTGTTGTGCTTCCTTCTTAATCAACACACACCCATTCTTACATGTAAAAAATAAGCCACACAAAAGTTTGAAATTGTTAAACATTTCACAGTTATCACAGATAAAGTCAACTTTGTAAAATTTACAGCTCTCTGTGTTTGTCTGTGTTGTAATCACTCTGCTGTGTGTGTAGTGTCAGCGCAGTGTGCTTTTGCTCTGTTTCTCTAATAATTAATGATGCATGCATATTTTCCTCTACATCTTTGTCATCAAATTGTTTTCCTTGATGAGGCGCCTGTTTAGATACCTTGCCCATTCCCGTATACACGTCACTGTGGATCTCTTCTCTGTTGTTGAGCTTGGAGAGTTCTTTATATATTCCGGATACAAATTGTTGCTAAGATAATTCAGGAATTTCAAATAGCATTTCTGGTTGCTAATCTTCTATCCTGTTAACTGTCCCCTAGCACACTGCACAGATTGATTTTGCTTGTTGAAGTGTGTGTATTCTTTTATGTCTTTGTTGTTGGTGGTTGGTTGGTTGGTTGGTTGTTGGTGCCCAATCTAATAACTGTATAATGCCAACAGTTACCAAGATTTTCTTCTGTTTTCTTTGGAATTTGGAATCTAAATTTTACATGTAGATGCATGACTTAGTTTTTCTGCTTACATTCCGAGGTACATCCGAGGCTCATTTTTAACACATAGGTTCCAACTGTTTCAATATCATTTGATGAAAATCCTGTTTTCCTCAATAGTTTTTTTTAACATATCTGTCAAAATCAATGAGAAGAGGCTAGCAAGAGGGCTTAGTTGGTCAAGTATTTGCCCCATCAGCATGAGGACTTCAGTCTGGATTTCATGACTCCAGAGCTCACAAGGCAGAGAAAGGAGGCTTCTTGGGGCTCACTGCCTGTCAGGCTGGGCTCGGTGGGAGATCCTGTCACAAAGATAAGGTGAAAAGCAATTGAGAAAGACACTTAATATTGACCTCTGTGGTCACACACACACACACACACACACACACACACACACACACACACACACCAGGCCATTGTCTAGGCCAGGGGATGAATCTCAGGGATAGAGAATTTACCTAGGATGTATGAGGCCCTGTGTTCAATCCCTCCATAAATTCTTTGCTCTTGATAACTATTATAGACAACAACCTTGAAATACAGACGTGTGTACTCTCTAACTTTAATTTAAAAAAATATTCTTGCTATTCTAGTCACTTCAGTTGTTTGAGATATGAATATGGAATAAAAGAGTACTTTGACATACTGCTCCACATAGTTCTGGAGTTGTAGGTGCTAGTGATCAAGCCTGGCTTTGCATGTGCGTTTGGGGATTTAAAATCAAGTTCCGTGTGTGTGTGTGTGTGTGTGTGTGTGTGTGTGTATGTACACATATACATATATATGAATATGTATTTTTCCTAAGTATACAAATACCACCTGCTCTGTCCACATAAAGTTGCTTGTATATTATGATTCAGGGCTGACAACTTGGAATCAGATAACTAATTGGCAGGCTCTTTCTTGGGAAAGATGAATTCTCCCATGCTTAATATTTAGTTTTCTGTAGTCCTTTGTCTAGGGCCCTTGAGATTTCTGCTCCCATGTGAGCAAGCCTATAGATGGCTTCCTGGCTCCGGTCTTGTTGAGGCAGCTAAGGTGATGAGGTTCCATGAAAGAAATAGAGGCAAAGCAAGCAGAGGGGAAGGGTTGCACTGAGTGGGGGGGCAGAGCAAGCAGAGGGGAAGGGTTGCACTGAGTGGGGGAGCAGGAGGCAGGATGCAATTATATTTTAATTTCAGAAGTATAAAAATTAAAATTATGTGACCAGCATCTTGTACTATGTACAGGTGGATGTCTGTGACATATAACCTCTCAGATTTATCTTGGCCATTTCATGGAGCAGTAATTAGTTTGTTTTCATGGCAAAAAATAATCAGAATTTTTAATAACATCGATTGGCTTATTCATATGGTTTTCTTGATTAAGAAATTGGGGTAATTTCTAGTTTGGGACAGTTAGAAATATTGCATGTAAAACACACTCTTTACAAATGTACTTTTGTGTTATGTGTATGTGTGTGTTCCCTGCATGTATGTCTGTGTACATGTGTGTGACAGAAGCCTGTGAAGGCCAGAGCAGTCAGAGCCCCAGAGACTGGAGTCGCTGATGGTTGTGAGTCACCATGGAAGTGTTGGGAACTGGACTCAGGTCCTCTGGAAGAACAGTCAGTGCTCCTAACCACTGAGCCACTGCTCTACCGCCTAGAACACACGTTTGTGCACTGTAGAACTCTACATGCATTTCCTCTAGCTAGAAGTAAAAATGCTGTGTCCTCTATCATCTTCACACTTGACTTTAGTAGACATCACCAGAGTTATCTAGAAAATGTTAAAAGTAGTAAGTGTGTGTGTGTGTGTGTGTGTGTGTGTGTGTGTGTGTGTGTGTGGTGTGGTTGCTTTGTGCCTTTGCCAGGACTTGTTCTCTTTGGCTACCTTCTGTTCTTGTTTTGTCTGTTCTTATTTTGTTGTTTTTCATTCTGACCCTGGTGTTTGTCTTTGTGATTTGATTTGTAGTTCATGATGACAAATGAAACTCTGCACTGTCTGGGTGGCCATTTCCAGTTCAGATTCATTCTTCTTGTGAAGTACCTCTGGCCATTTAAAGGAATCAGGAAATTTGTTCTGTTTTTAAAATTTGTGTGAGCTATTCCACTTACATCTCTGCTTTGAGCTCCACTCGTGTTCTCTTTTACCAGACAAAGCTTTTATGCGAATGAGGGCGGGCGCTGCAGTTAGGGCCCAGGCAGTTGTTTTCTGGCTACAGATTAGGAGCTCTCCCTAGCCTATCCCTGGTGGGGCAGTTATTCCCTGGCATTGCTTCTTACTAACTTTATTGCCTTTTCTCTTGCACTTGAGGTCTATCATCCATCTGGAATTGATTTTAGGGTTGGTTTGAGGCATGGATCAAGGTTAATTTTATTCATATATAGAAATTCAATTATTCTAGCACCACTTATTGAGTAGCCATTGCTTCCCACACTAAATCCAATAGAATACTTGTTGTAAATCAGCGGCTGTATCAGGGTGGCTGTTTCTAGGCTCATGCTGTCCTTTAGTTCCTATTGCTGATCCTTGCACCAACTCTTACTCTGTCTCAATTACTATAGCTTACAATACAGCTTGTTATGTGCTGACGTAACTTCCCGTCCTCAAAGCTGATGCCTTCCTTCGATGCTCATGTCAGTTCCACAGCAGTCAATGGGCTTTTTATTATAATTATTTTGATGCTATATAACAATTTGTAGACTTATATCCTTGTGAGACTGAGGTTTTCAGTCCATGAATGTGTGTATTCCTCCATTCAATTTTCAATTTCTCTCAAGAGTATTTTATAGAATAGGCAAGGTTTTGTCCCTGCTCCATTTGGTTCCCTGCTCGTATCAGGCAGTTTTCATATTACTATAAATGGTATTTTAGGGCACATTTGTTATGTGCAATATTATAAACGGCATTTAGGGCACGCTGTGTTACTAACTTATAGGAATGTGTTTTATATTGTATTTATAACTGCCTTTCTAGATTAACTTTATCCTTCTTGTCATATTTGTTAAAATTTGGGGTTAGTATTGAATTTCTGAGTTTAGTGGTATAAACTTTTTGTTCTACATTTTTATAGCATGGTAAATGATAGTTTTGGCTATATTTGGTCATGACAAACTCTTCTTTTGAAATATCACCAGGATATATAGTTCTAAGTTTAAACTTAGGAGTTCATGGTTTGTGTTCATGACAGATACTGCTTTTCTTTGCATTGTCTTTGTCAACATTTTGTATACATATTATAATACACATGGAGCTATGGCTCAGAAGTTATCAGTGTATAATTATTTCCGGAGGACACCAATTCTGTTCCCAGCACTCAAGCTGTATGGCCTACAACTCCCTGTAAATCTAGCTCCAGAAGATTCAGTGCCTTCTTATGGCACTATGGGTACTGCACTGATGTGTACATACCTGGACATGGACTTGCACACATAAAATAAAAAATAAAGTAAACCTTTTAAAAATGCCCTCATATAATGAGTACGAAAGGATTTTATTCTTCATAAGCCTTTCTATAAGATCATTAATATCAAGAGGTTATATTTAGGAATGTATGTATATACAAATACATATACGCATGCAAAAAATGATTCATGAAAAAAAGAGGTCATAAGAGCAGGGTGGCAAGCAAAGGGGAGAATTTGGATCAATTTCAAAAATAAGCAACAACCAAAAGAAACCAACCAACCAACCAAACAAACGAATAAAACCCAAAGATCAATGACTGGGCTGGGTTATACCTGCCTGGCCTAAATGAGGTCATGCATTCAATCTGCAGCACCAAATAAATAAGTATTAGAAAAGGACTTCTCTCAAGTTCATAAGGAAATGTTAATAAAACACAAACATTCGGATTTATTTTTATATGGAGGCTTTTTTCTTAATTAGTGCATAAAGGTGTAGCTGGGGGAAAAATACTACTGAAAATTTTCAAAGGAAAGGCTGATGTGAAAGATCACAGTCTACTTACTTTTGTGCCTATTAAGTAAGGAGAATAAAACACTCTAGACTATTCTAGAGTTGTCACATAGTTCCCAAGGCAGGAACAAATGTGGGAATGAGGCCTCTTCCATGAGTTATAGCTACTGGATGCTTGAGAAATTTGTTGAGTTTTCCAGGGTCAAGGCTGGTCTAAAGTTGGCCAAGGCATAGAATCATAGCTCAGGGATGATCAAGGAAGCTTCAGGCTGGACGTCTAGCAGCCCGTGGATAGCATATGAGTCACCTGAAGTAGGAAATCCATTACTGGAATAGCACTAGGTTGAGGCTGAGGAATAGGAAAATGAGGGGCTTCGCACGCTGAGCGTCCCTCCCTGTGTGGCCAGATGCTGCTGCCATGTGGGCTGCAGAGGCACACTCTGCAATCAGGAAGAAACAAAGCTCTCTGGAAAGGGCAACAGTTTCAACAGAATGTCACATAGTTACAGGCAAAGCTGTGAAGGATCCTTTTGCTGATGGGCGTGAACTGCTTAATGAGACGCAAATTTTAGGTAAATATAGGACTCTTCGGATGGGCTAGCTCTTATATCAACTTTGTTGCATTTTTCAAGAATTTATTCCTTTCATCTAAATTTTCAAATTCAGAATCTAATTTTGTTTATAGTGACTTATTATCTTTTAAAATGTTGTCAAATTACAGAACACATATTCCAGATCACCCTTTTCTTGATTAAACATGCAGCGTAGTTGTTTCATCTATATTTCCAAAGATGAATGTTGCTGCCTCGATTTTCTCTGCATGCTTCTTTTCTTATTTCAAAAAATGTGGACATTTATCTTTAACCTCTCCCACCAGTTGTCTGTCTACTGCCTTGGTTTGTAGTTCCATCACTGTCCGTTCGATGTGTAAGTACATATTGGTTTCCAAGCTTTTCTTTCCTTCTAATTTTTATATTGTAGGGTGCACACCTCCCAGGAAAACACCTTGACTTGCAGAAACATGTTTCTAGATTGTATATCTGGGATTGTTTTCTTCTGCCTTAAGTTATTTGTTTATTTCAGTTATGTTGCTTAAATACCTCCATCATTAGCCTTCATTTATTTTTATATAGTATTTCATCTATTCACCCATTCAATGCATTTCTATTACATTTACCTCCCTCTCATCTTCTCCAATTTCTTCTGGACCCCTCCCTATACACCACTCCAGTTTCCTGTTCTCTTTTTCTTTATCGTAACTCACTGAGTTCAACAAGTACTGCCTACATATGCATGGATGTGGGGCCACTTCCTGGAGCATGGTTAACATACCAGGGACCACATCCTCAAAGAAAAGTGACTCTCCTTCTTGGTAGCAGCCAGCACATGTCATCTGCTTCTTAGTTAGGAGTGGGGGCTCATGTGTCCTTCCCTCATTGATGCTGGAATGCTGATTGGCTCGGTCTTGTGAAGGTCTTGTACAAACAACTAGAGCTGGTGTGAGTCCACTAGTATCATGGTGTGTCTTGTCTGGGGATCTCTTGCTCTTATTGTGTTTCTTCCCACCTCTTCTATGAAGCTCCCTGAATCTTTGGGGATAGAGGGTGTAATATAGACTTCCCATGTAGGTTTGAGCACTCCACAGACAAGCTTTTTGTTTTGAAAGCTACTTTTCTCAGTTGGTAAATTGTTTTAGTGCTTAAAGATGTCTTTCTATTGTCTTTTCTCTTCATAGTGTCAACTGAAAAGTCAGCTATCATTCTATCATTGCTTCTCTGAAAGCCACACATCTATTCCCTCTGGTTATAAGATGTTGTTTTTGATCTTAGTGAATTTGTTTAAT